>CM060954.1:125670443-125725443 GCA_030765055.1 Mantis religiosa
CACATAAAATGTATTTGAATTTGTAGCTTTATTGAGCACATAACGCAAGTACTTCTCGAGCTATCCTTGACTGGACCCTTGCTCTTATATCTTATGGATAGTCCTATAAAATACATATTTTCATACTTTATTACATTTTCCATTTTCACCTATCCCTGTAACCCTGATATTGTATTCTCCTATCTGCAGCTACGCCTAGCTCCTTCATTTTCTCTTTTGAGTTTCAAGTCAACGAAGGTTCTTCTAATTCCTTCACTATTTTATCACTTTCCGTTATTACATTTTCCATCTTTCCTTTCCCTTTACCCAATTGGATCGAATTCCATTAGCTTACTAAACGCTTTATTTTCCTTATTCTCGATATTTAATAATCTTTCCCTTATTATTTACTGGCATTCATTCGTGCGGTATAGAACTATCAACTTCCCAACTTTTCAACCATTTTGCCATCTGTTTCTTCTCGTCTTGTTAGTTCTACATAGATATTTCTGTCTAGGCACATGACAGGTTTTTCGGATTCAAGGCTCAGTGTTTCTCCCAATAGTTGACTCCTTTCCGCATTTACTACTTTTCTATGCTTCTGACCAATGGCCTTTTCCTCACATACACCATTTTAATTTCCTTGTTGCATTCTCCGTATTTCCTCCAGCTACCTTCTGAATTTCAGTTCGAGATTTTGCACTCGTGATACTAGTGTAACTGCTTCTCCCTCCGCCCTCCCTCGTCTGAGCACAATGTTTTCACTTGCTTTCCCGTAACACATTACTCACCCATTTCTTCTTGTATCTTCCCGGATTTCAGTGATCACCAAATCTTCTTTCCCCTCCTTCTACTATATCAGCATCTGTGCTCCGTTCCTTTATCCTTAGTGCCAAAGTTGCTTCCTTACTGCAAATTACCAGTCATCTCCAACATTGTCGTCACCTGATTTTGCTGATTTGCTGACAAGGTGTTTTTCGATCCATATTTCCTACTATTTGTCCATTTACCCAAAGTTTAATATTGCAAATATAAATTAAATTACTTTGATTTCAATGTCCCTCACTTTCTCGATTAATCTTTCACTATATATTTGTACAAAAGTCAACACATTATTTATATAAATATCTGCTTGTTTAAGCACCTCATAAACTATCTGAATTTCCGGAAACTATCTGAATTTCCGGTCCCTATTCAAGTCTAACAAACACTATTTTGTGTCGCCTGTCTATTTCCTCTATGTTCTCTAGTCTTTCACTTTTTCTTATTTATTTCCTAATTAAGTTCAATTTATTGATTATTTCTCCAATTTAGTCGACTTTCCTGATCCCTGAATTTTGTCATTGTCTTCGCCTTTCATTACTATTGGTTTCTATGAAGAAACCGTCTAATTCCTGCAGTTATGCTAATGCTACGTAGATTACGTCTCTGATGCCTATGTTATTTAGTGTGTCTTTCATCTTAATAGCAGGACCTCATTTCATATTCGTCTGGTTTTCTCCACTGTGTTTAGAAATTCCCAAATTTTAGATCTACAGTACGCCTTTCTCTCCCATTTGACATGTGCTATTTTCCTGACCTTTCAGCTTATGCTGTCATATAAAACTTGTCCCATTCCTTCACCATGTATTCGACAGACAAATTATATGCGTTTCATGTATGGAAAAGAGAGAGAGCGAAAGCGTTAGCACATCTTAGAAGACATTGAAATATACAGTAGCATAAACAAAAAAATGTGGATTTTGTAAGTCGTCCCACAACAGCATCACCTGTAGGAGTGACACGCAACGGTGATATTCATGGTTGTTGCAAAAGCTGTTTGGAATGCCGTTCTAAATAATTTGCCTTACAGAAGTGCTGATCAAGGGCCAACATTAGCCAGTCTCCTTAGTTCATTTTATCCGTACAATTCGCAGCTATACCAAGCACTTCTTGGGAGCGATCTGGAGGTCTATGAATGAATGATTGTGTAAAACTATGAATCAACTTTCCGCATCAATGACCACTATATGTATTATTTAAGTGTTAATAATTCCTGCCAAGGTAGCATTCCAAGGGCATTGTGTAGTGAATGTTTGGTGGGGAGTTAAGGATAACCATCTTTACTGTTTCAATGGACATCAATGGTATAAGTTACCTGGAAAATCCTACTTGTTGTTTAATGAAAACGTACTCCTGATCATCTGGAATCTTTTAAATGCTACACCTCCTGGAAAGATAAAGACCAGCTCACTGGCCAGCCAGATAACCTAATCCAATCCTCCAAATTTGTTATCCAATTAGATAACCTAAGGCAATTCTGTGAACATTTAGATACACCCGATGGCAGAGAAAGCCTTCATCTATGCTCTTCGACGTCTCTATCCATTTCACCATCCATGCATCAGCTAGTAAGAAGTGCCAGTCAACAGCATACCCAGGTGTGTATTAACCAAGAAGACTCGCGTCAAGAATTAGAACCCTTTTTTAAACAAAGAAGGTCCTTATAGGATCACAACAACCAATACGGAATGATATTAATAAGACAACTTAGTGACGCAATAGTCAATCAAGGGTGAAGTTTTATCCACTTGATACACAGCAGGGACCAAGTAGCGGAGGGTGAGTCATGGTTAGCACTCCGATTCCCTGCCAGCCGGAGAATAATGCATTTCCCAACTTAGAAGTGCAGGGATGAGTAGAGAACCAGAAACAATAGGGGGGGGGGGGGTGTGACCCAATGGTATGAGATTGCGAAAGAAGATTGATCAGAAACCGAACAAAATCCATCCTGATGCTATTTTATTTTCTACCACATCTATTTGGGGCCGCCTGGAATCCAACCCAGGTTCTGAATGCTCACTCAGGGCGCGGTCACTTGATTTTGTGACTATGTGGGCTCGGGAAATTAAAAGTCCAGGTTCCTAACACTAAAAACTGCTCTTTATTTCCGTAAAAGCACAATTACCTCTCATACACATGCATTTTTTAAGGTCATTGACCACAAACAAAGTACACTTTTACAGCTGTTCACGCCCACGCGTCCAATTACGACTGACTGGCTGACTGGTGCGACACAGCTCCCTTTTTATACATTACTCACTATCCGAAATGTTCTCAAACAATCAAGCCGACGCTATAACGAAGACGAACTCTCGAAAAATCCGCCTGTTTCCCCCCACCGTTTCGGAGACATTTTATCTCCGCACTGAATTTGTCCGTGTCTTTGAATGCTTCGGCCCCGCCGCCTCCTCGCAAAAATATACTCGCGACACTGCTCCCCCCCCTCAAGGCTGGTCGTCCCTAACAGCACCTTCGTAGCGGGCCAGACGATTCAGGTGTACCACCAACATTTTTCCTTGGAGCACCTTCTGGATGCCATAGACCTCGACGTTAATCCTCTTTACCACCCGGCACTGTCCTTGTCATGCTTGCTGAATCTTCAGGCAGCTTCCCTTCGTCCGGGTAGAGCGGTACAACCAGACCAAGTTAGTTTGCTATTGTTTTGCTGGTCCTATCGGGTCTTCATGCGGTCACTTGCCTTCTGGATGTTCTGACGAGCCATCTTATGTATATCGTGGAGACGGTCCAACAAGTTCTCCGCATAATCGGTTGCACGCTGTTTCGCTTCATGGGCGCGGGGGGGGGGGCAAAAGCCAGGTAACCAGGAAGTCGTAACTCTCAGCCGAATATTAAGCTGGCTGGCGTAATCCCAGTGGTGTCGTGTGTCGACGAGGGGTATCCAAGCAGGTACAGTGGCACCTTGACGTCCCAGTCTCGCTGATGGCTGGCTACGACCTTTCTCCAATGTTCTTCTTGGGTCTTGATGTACCATTCGACGATACCGTCCGACTACGGGTGTGAGGTGTTGTACGGATCTTGTTCACCCCAAAACTTTCCAGTGCCTGCATCAACAGATTAGACTCAAAATTGGCGCCCTGGTCGCTGTGGAACTCCACGGCTCCCCAAAACGGCAGAACAGTTGCTCTACGAGGTCTTTGCCTCCTGGTTCGGGATGGCATACACCTCCTGCCACTTGGTAAAGTAGTCCACGACCACCATCAGGTACCTGTTGCCTCAGTCAGACACTGCGAATGGTTCAGCTATTACGACAGCGATGCGTTCGAAAGGCGCTCCTCAGTTGTAATGCTGCATGCGACGCCGGCTCCTGGTCTGGGGGCCGCGACTCGCCGCACAAACGTGACTTTGACGGCACCACCTATTAGCATCTGCTCGGAGACTCAGCCAGTAGTACCGCAGTCGAAGTTTATCGATAATTCGGTTTGATCCCAGGTATCCTCCTGAAATACCTGCGTACACTTCCTCCAAGACTTCCGCGACCTTACTAACCGGAAATACCACCTGCTCAATTAGCGTCTTCCCATCTGGTCATTCCCATACCCGGAACATTACATCCCCTTTGATCTTTAACGATTCCCAATGGGCCCAGTACGACTTGTACGCAGCGCTTCTGGGTGAAATGTCCTCCCAGGTCGGTCTCCTGCTTGCCTCCACTTCCCTAAAGAGTGGCCCCAAGTTGGCGTCCGCCAGCTACTCCCTACTCAGGCCTACGCTATCCCAGCCGTCCAGAGGCACGTTTCTGCTCTTCCACTCTTGTGCGTTGGCCGCACTCTTCAGGGCAGGATCTTCGCGACGTGGCGTCTGCGTTGCCGTGGCTCCCCCTCTACGATGTTGACAGATGAAGTTGTTCTCCTACAGTCTCTGGATCCAACGGGCTGTCTGGCTTTCCAGGTTCCTAAAATAATCAGCCAGGTGAGGGCGGAATGTTCAGGGCTCATTTGGAATGCCTGACCGCACAGGTACTTGTGGAAGTGCTACTGGTTCGCTGCAGAGGCCAAATGACAGAACTGGGAACTGCCAAAGCCTTTAGCCAGTCGAGAATGCAGTTTCATCCTTGTCTATCGGGTCTAGAACCACCTGCCAGTAACCCGAATTCAGGTTCAGAGTCGAACATCACTGGGCACCAGCAAGTGTGCCCAGGGTGTCGTTAATGTTTTTTTAGATACTTTATTTCACTGCTTAGACCATGGCCCGGTGGCAGCGCTGTCAATATAATATACAATTCTTTACAGTATGATATACAATTCTTTACAGTATAATATACAACTCCTTACAATATAATATACAATTCCTTACAATGTATATAGAATTCCTTTCATGCACTATGACTATGCACTATGGTAACAATATACAATTCCTTACAACATATATACAATTCCTTTCATGCACTATGGTAACTATACAGGATTTCTTTTTAACCTCTCTTTGAAATTATTTACATTTGGAGGCAAAGTCTCCAGTAATTCTGCAGTCAAATTGTTCCAGTCATTAATTGTTCTATTGGTAAAGGAAAATTTACCTATATCAGTTTTCTGTTCCCTATTTCTTATTTTTTTAGAGAGATCATTCCTTCCCCTATATGATGGTATCAACAACCGCTTTGTTATATCTCTCCATGCAGGTTCCCCCTTATATGCTCTAAAAATTGCATATAGCCTTGCCTGTTTTCTACGTTTCTCCAAAGATTCCCAGGAGGTAGCAGTGCCTGTAGGGTTTTCAAATCGCATTCCTCTATCAACAAATTTAGCTGCTCGTTTTTGGACTCTCTCGAGTGCTTGTTTTTGACCAATCCGATATGGATCCCAGCATGCCGCGCTATATTCTAATATTGGTCGGACTAAGGATGTGTAAGCTAAATTTCGCGATTTCCCATTGCTGCGTTTTAATATTCTCATTACAAAGTGTAATGCTTTGCAGGCTTTTCCAGTGACCGAGTTTACATGTTCCCCCCATTCCAATCTTTCATTTATTATTACACCTAGATATCTAGTGCTACTTACCCTGGGTATTCTCTTGTTATCTAATTTATACATCACATTTTCTTCTGTTCTTGTCCTTGAAAATATAATTGTTTTACATTTACTTGGATTTATCTCCATTTGATTGGATTGCGCCCAGAGTTGAATTTTGTTTAAATCTTCTTGTAAATTGTTAACGTCACTTTCGGTCTTGATATTTCTATACATTATACAGTCATCCGCAAAAAGCCGAATTTGTGATGTTATCCCTTTCCATAAGTCATTTACATATGCTAAGAAAAGCAACGGCCCGATCACGCTACCCTGGGGGACACCTGAGGTTACTTCGGTAGGGGACGATAATCCATCTCCGACGCGCACTCTTTGGGTTCGTCCGCTCAAGATTTCCCGAGTCCAAATAATCGCTCTGTTGTCTATTTGCATATTGCAACGTTTTTCTATAAGTGGTCCATGAGGTACAAGGTCAAACGCTTTAGTAAAGTCAATAACTATTGCATGCACTTTACCGCCTGCATCGAGTGCATCAGCTACATCCTGGCAAATAGCTACTAGTTGGCTCTCACAAGAGTGTCCATTCCGAAACCCATGTTGTCCTTCAAAGAGCCAGAATTATCCCATTCTCGTCTTAAGTATTGCTCTATAAGATGCTCGACTTGTTTACTTACTACTGATGTCAAGCTAACTGGTCTATAATTTGTCGCTTTGGTTCGATCCCCTGTTTTATAAATAGGAACGACTATAGCCTGCTTCCAATCCTGCGGTATACTTCCGTTATTTACCGTTATTTCGAATAGCCTCATTATATATGGCACGATTGCCTCCCCTGCAATTTTAAGAAAGTCACCCGAAATGCCGTCCGGACCGACTGATTTATATTTCTCTTATTTAAATAATCTTTTTCGAATGTCGCTTGGTTTCACGATCATAGGGAGCCCCTCCGTTCTTTTAATACTGGCATTGCTCTTTACCTGAAACACTGAAGCGAATTGCCGATTAAATACTTCCGCTTTCAACAAAGAGTCGGTAACTTGTACATTTCCATTTTTATACCCGGATTCTCCTCCTTGTTACCCCTGCGCCTTCTCACGAATTTAAAAAACTGCTGCCAGTTATTTCTGTTAGACGAGAGAATATTTTTTTAAAAAATTCTCTTCAGCGGTAATCTTCTCTAATAAAAGTTTATTTGATAAAACATGGAATTTATTTGCGTGATAAGTACTAATTTTACGTGACCCATATGCTCTCCTAACTTGTTTCTTTAGCCGTTTTACTGTTTTGTTGTAATATTCTGGGTCAGGGTTTTTTGCGAGTGTTTTACGGGGTATACATTTATCTGTCGCTTCCCCAACGATTTTTTTAAAATTTTGCCATATTTTTTCAACCGAACTTCCAGTTTGGGACCACAAGGAATATCTATCTTTTAGGAATTGTTGCATCCTTGGAATGTCTCCTTTATAATACTGGTAAATGTGTTTCTTTTCCCCTGTATGGCATTGGGCACGAATTCCTTCTACTTTAACCACTGCGCAGTTATGGTCACTTATACCAGGAGAAACTTCACACTCTAGCACTGCTTCCTACGGCTTCACCAGGAAAACGTCTAGAACCAACCCCTCCCTAGTTGCGGTTTTTACAGTGTGAACAAAGCCACCTTCCCAAATTAGGTCATTTACAATAGCCTGCGTTTCCCCTCCCCTCACTTCACCCTCCCAGTTAACTTTTGGAAGATTTAGGTCACCCCCTATGATTACCTGCTCGCTGGCCTCACTTTCAAGAACCCGTTTTGCAAGTGATCTTGATGAGCCCAAGTCGTCACTTGGTGGCCTATATATACCAACTATCCGCCATTTATTTTTCATATAATTTCCTGAAATTTCTACTTCTAAGATTCCGTATACCTCATCCCGCCATACTTCTGCCGCAATGTGTATGTTTTTGACACAAATAAATATCCCACCCCCTCTACCGTTTCTATCTCTTCTTATTACCGTGAGGTTGTTTCTAAATATTTCTGCGTTTGTGATGTCCGGCTGTAGCCAAGATTCGGTACCTATTACTACGTCTGGATCATAAATGTCTATTGAGTTTGAGAATTCTAATTTTTTGTTTACGATGCTTCGGCAATTTACCTGCAAAATCACTAGAGACTTACCTTTGCTCTTTGATGTTTTGCCGATACTCTCGCCGTCCCACAGTCAGTTTCCTTCGTCCTCGCTACATCCGCCATCTCGTCCGTCGCTGACCTCGCTCCTTCTGCGACCGTTCTTGTCCCGTTCTCCGCCATTCTCGACCTGGTCACCGATATTCTCGTAACGTCCGTCGCCGAAAGATGCAGCCACTCTAGTAAAGAGTGACGCCAATGTCGCCGCTCCTCTCCTATTTAGATGCACTCCGTCGCGTCCTAAATCATTTTCTCCTAGCCATGAGTTTGGGTCAACAAATAGAAGTCCCAGTCGTTCTGCCACCCATTGGGAAGAGTCATTTAATCGGCCCACATTGCGCCAATTTACGTCTCTGCGTCGTATCACACCACTTAAAATTATTTTAGCTGCGGGATATTTACCTTTCACTGTTGTAGCCAAATCGTACATGTCTCCCATTATGTGGTCTATGTTTCGCCTTACGTCATTTGATCGCACGTGCACAATTACTGTTTCCGGATTTGTTTGTTCCTGCTGCTCCACAGCCTTCTTCATCTGCTCCGTTCGTATTCCAGGGAAGCATTCCACATTCAATTCTGCACTGTGTTTCCCGACATGCTTTATTATTGAGTCTCCTAAGACTAAACAAGGGTCGTCTTGGGTTTTTAACCTTTTAATTTCTTCTTCCATGCGTTGTATCGTATCTTCAGCTCGTTTCAGCTTTGCGCGCAAATGTTGTACCTCATCCAGCATCTTTTTAGTTCCTTCCCTCTCTTTTACCTCCGTCGTGTGGTTTTTTTCGCACTGAATACACCTCCAACTGTCTTCAATTTGCTGCGTCTTCTTTATTTTCTGGCAGCTAAAGTGATACCAGTTCAAACAGATACTGCAGAGAAGCCCCGTCCGTAAGTTCTTTTTGCATTTCTGGCATTTCACCGCCTCTTGCACTGGTCCCGGGTTTAGTTCTATGCCACCTATCACTAGTAACACAGATAACACTAACACATAGAACTGAATAAGCCTTGGTGATTCTTCGTAGCTCTCCTGATGTAACTTTCCCCCAGTTCTACCTGTCCACGTACCGATCCTCGCCCGGTATGTCTGAAGGTCACACCCCATCACTAGCAGGTACAAAAACACGTCCGATCCTGACGGTGTAAGGGGAAACAGTCCTTCCTGGTGACAGCGTACAGCATCCAGTAGTCCAAGCAGAAGCGTAGCTCGTCGTTCTTTTTCGTCACCAAGACTACAGGAGAACACCAAGGGATGTCAGACTCTTCAATCATTCCCTGGAACCCATGTCCCGTATCACCGCTTGTTTCGCAAGCGGAACGCGTCTAGGTAGTTGCCGAATGGGCCGGTCGTATCCGGTATCGATGTGGTGGAGCACTTGATCCGTGCGGCCGTAATGTTTGTCGGCTTGCCTGCAGATGCGCTGGTATCGTCTCAGCAGTACCGGAACCCTCACGATACCACTGGGATGACGCCAGACGGCTTAATTTTCAGCTGAGAGATACTCCTCCATTGTGACCTGGCATTTGAGAACCTCCGGAGGTGAAGCAGCCAGCAACCGAGTGTGTGGAGAACCTGGTGTGCCGTCTCCACGACATGCACGAGATGGCTCGTCAGAACATCCGGATGGCGAGTGACCGCATGAGCACCCGATACGACAGGAAAGCCAACAGCCAAAGTTTCCAGCAAGGCGGCCTGGTCTGGTTGTACCGCCCATTCCGGATTAAGGGGGTCTGCCCGATGTTTCAGTAGCCATGGTAAGGACCCTAACGGGTGGTAAAGAGGATTAACGACGTGAACAACCGCATTCAGAAGGTGCCCCGAGAGAAGATGTTGGTGGTACACCTGAATCGTCTGGCCCGCTACGATGGTGCTGTTCGGGAGAACCAGCCTTGATAAGGGAGCTGCGTCACGAGCCCACTGTTGATCGAGGCGGCAGGCAATCAAAGGGACGGCCACTGAAGTGTGTAGATGAAAGCTCACCGAAATGGCGGGAGGAAGAGTCGGATTTCTCAAGAGTTCTAATTTTTTTGTTCTAGCCGCATCTCCATTGTTTGAGACATTTCAAGAATGTGAGTAATATATAAATAGGCAGCCCGCCCGCCACGAGAGTCAGTCGTTAATTGTACTCGCGTGCGTGAACAGCTGGTGAGCTGTGTTGATTACATTGCAAGTTGTATTGTGTATGGAACGTAATTCTGGAAGCGTGTTTCTACGGAAATAAAATACAATTTTTGGTGTTTGTAACCTGGACTTTTGATTTGATGAACCCACAAAGTCACAATATGTAGCTATCGGCACTAGATTATTTAAAGCGGATTTCTGCAGTTCATGAAAAAGCTATGTTTCAAACCTCCTTTTTTGTGTCTAATCAGTCGTCGCAAGGAATGGATGCTAACTTTGAAGTCACACGAATATATTATCCTATGGCACTTTATGTTCGGTTTTAATTTTTGAAACCCATATTTACTAAATATATTTTCAGAATATAGTTTGTTTAAAGAAATTGCAATTTATTCCCTTATTAAAGAAGAACGTATATCTCCGAGAGCTTAATGCCTAAGCTTCCAATCCTCTTGTTAAGCAGTGAACTCGCTAAGAATTAATAATTTGTGGTGAATCAATACCGAGTAAAGGTAACATTTCCGCAATGATATTAGCTAATTACTAATGGAAGTAATACTCAAAGCTTTCACTGGTTCCCTTTCATCAGTTAAATAACACTTTTATTCCTTGATCATTCAAAATTAGATAATATTGTAGTATCTCAATAAGGACCAGGATGCGGTACACGCACTCCATTAGACTGATTAATTCCAGTATACCTGAAATTTCTGGTCTAGAATGGCACCTGTGTCTCTATTTTAATACCCAAAATGCGAAGATGAGTGTTTTCGAAATAAAACATGGAAGAACGACGTGCTAATAATTACAAAATAACAATTCAGTAAGATGTTAAAATACTACGCTGTAAATGCTATTAAAGTCGTAGTTATGGAATTAGTTCAAATATGTACCATCAGCGATATATAGAGTACCCATAAAGTAAATATCCATTGTGCGGAAAATGTACATGTAGCTTATTTCCGTTACATGTAAAGTGAAGATACATCACAATGTTGACAATTGCCGAAACAATCACAATTCTAGAATATTGTTTACGTGGCGAAACCTGTGCTGATGTCCAGAGACTGACGATTTATGTTCCGTTAAATGTTCTTGGAGTCACAGTTGCAACAGGATGGCAACCTTGCCTCTGTCATATATCAACAAGATGGAGCACCACCTCACGATGCACACATTGGCCGAGACTACCTGAACGTGACCTTTCCTAACAGATGAATAGAAAGAGCTACAGGTCACATGTGGGCTGCTCGCTCCCCCGAACTCACTCCCTTGGACTCTTTTTTTTTTCTTTCTTTGCGTAGGGTTTCATCAAGAGCCGAGTTTATGTCACCAAGGTGTTACATATGAATGAACTGAAACGGGCGTTTTCCACGCAACCACAAGGCGATGGGAACAGTGTGTTCCATTGAAGATGGACATGTTGAACACTATTTTCTACTCTCTCTAAATAAAATGTTTATTTTGTTGTAGCACATTTGGAACATGGAAATGGATGCTTACTTAATGGGCACACTGTATACTGTTCGCTATACCTCTGAAGATAATTGACAATGTTGATCAACAAAGCTTTTTGAAGGAACACAAAACGCCATTGTCTTCGCACGTAACTTAAGAATATTTTAAACGGAGATTGACTGTTTCAACGTACCCCACATATAGGCTTCAAGACCCCTGAGATCCCGATAGAAGGCAGAATATGGAAATGTTGTTCATGAAGTATTCAGTGGTCTCCAAATTTATTTGTCCATTTGTGCCTTTATTTAACTATGTAGGTGTTACCTAGCTAACCGCCAGAGTTACTTTATACGCCAGTAATAATTTCCATATTGCTGCTGCAGAGGAGGAAGTGACTCCGTCAAGGTGCCAGTTTCAGGCGCTGAAGTACAGTTGCAACTTTAAACACAATGAAACGACGTATCGCTCAGGATATATTTAAGTAATGATCAGGTATACCATTCTTTGAAGAATTATTGCGTGATTCTTGTTTGTAGCTAGAGCTTTCCGGCGATCTGTTGTCCCATTTCGTTAATTCCAGTCCAACAGAACTTGCCAACAAATATAACATTGTTCTTTTGTTTGGCGTTTCTGTATTATGTCTTACCTCGTTACCATTCTTAAATATGAGACAAACTTGCCCCATTATTACAGAAATAAATCCGTAAGTTCATTTCCCCAATAGCCATATCTTTTGTGTGGTAGGCAATATTATAGAATTGCGCAAAATACTGAAACTTCGTTGTGAAATATAAAATATATGGAATTGCTACGGAAACGTGAACGGTACACTGCCGTATCCTGTAAAAATTTAATTAGAAAGCAGAAGGAAGGCTACCAATTGCAACAGTTTATAATAGTTTATAACAAAGCAAATATGATTGGCTATACAGTTTCTTCTAAACCAGAAATTCTGGTAGAACTGCTTTTAACAACCACCATAGTTTGGCATTCCTAGGATCGAAAACATAAGCCTATAAGAGTTATAAACAGAAGGTCTCCGAAGTGATAAAGGACCAACACAGCTGACACAAATATGAAATAAATACAATTTTTAAAATTCATGCTATAAGTAAATTTGGGGTGCAGTAATCGCTGAATATAAAAGATGCGGCGAAATGTATATAAAATCAGGGTTGTAAGTGAAATAATACCTGGTAAAATGGTGTATATGGTATCAGTGGTGATGTCAATGCAAGTAAAGGACACTACACTCTCAACTTTTCATGATGTACTTCTATCACTATGTATATTATATTATGTCAACCAGTGAAATGAAAGTAATACATATTTGTGTTTATACATCTGCAAATACATTGTCGATCCCAAATACTCTCAGTAATTAGTTTAGTTTATTTCCTATTTCTTATTAGAACATTTAGCGTATACAACTACGTACATATAACATATACAGTATATAACAAACACAACATCTCACATAACCCCTCGTTGTAGGAGTTGCATTTTCCCATTCCCCATTTTAGTTAACCCGGGTTGTGTATATAATGGGGCTTAACTATATTAATACGGGATCTAAATTTTTGTTTCCCTATATAGCTTATATCTACTAATTTTCCTAATTCTTCCCATTAAGTTTCCCTGTTTACCATATCCATTTTTGCCTCACCTTGCCAACAATCCTTATTATAATTTATACTGACCTTAGATTCAAAATTCTTTTGCCCCTTATTCGGTTTTGCACCTTTTTCCACTTATAAAAAGAAATTCATCTCTCCAAAGTTTTATTTTTGACAATAAAAAATAAAATGCAAAGTGCCATCTTCTTTTTCAGGCATTGGACATCTCTTAATATATCTATTCCTCATACGCTTTAGGTATATTACTCTTGTTGAAAACCATGCCAATCCTTCACTTCCTACTTTATCACAGATTTCAATGCATGTTTCTCTGTCCCAATCACATTTCAAAGGTCTTTTGTTAGTAAGATAAACCCATAATTCTTGTTTTTCAATATCTTCAAACCTAGTCTTTACTTCTTTGCAGAAACCCTTTTCTATTTTCTAACCAGGTGGAAATGGTTCATTTATAGATGTAAATTTCTGGCAGGAACAGATTCATAAGCCTCAGATGGTATATCCCGTATTCAAACCCATTGTTATCCATCTTAGACGTCTGCTGGACTCCAGCGTTGACATCGCAGTTTTCGAGTTAACACGAAAACAATATGAGCTGCTCAGTACAGCTCAACTCACACCCAGGATTGAAGAGAAAGGGACTAGGCATTGGGAAACTATATGGAACAATCTCTTCAGTAAAGTTGTTCCTATGAATTGGCAAGAGACTGTATACCAAGTATTCAATGAGACCACACCGACAGCGAAAAACTATGGCGACATGGGCGTGCACAATCTAACTTATGCCCATTCTGTTCCTAAGTGGATACCTTGCAACATAGGATTGCCCTTTCCAAACATATCTGGATGGTGCTCAGAAGATTTATTGCAAAATGGTCCCTGCCGGAGGTTCCACCATGTCTTCAGAGACTCCAGCGTCTGGAATTTAGTTTCAAAAACATATCACTCCAAAACTATGCGATCTGGCTCGTAATGGGAACGCTACACTGGATAATTCAGAAGAATCCTGGAAAAGAGACACTAAAGAGAGAATGGTTTAGTTTCCTGAGAAAGAACGATGGCAGTTATTCAGTTCTAGCGTTAGCGGTTCCATGTAGCCTTACGTAAACTGATTTGAGGTTCGTTACTCTGATACTTGAAGTGAAAAATAAACTACTTATTGTTTTGACACACCTAAGACAATATAGACTCTTCCGGTGTGACTAGATGCCATCCGTTCCACCCAATGAATGCAAACCCTCAGTACACTAAATAAAAAATTGACCCTTGTGCACCGTGGGGCCCAGGTACAATTGTGGAAAGGGGCAGGAATTCAAGTGATAAGGACTATATGGATGGAGAAAGTCGGCAGAACCAAATCTAGCAAAGGTTTGCCCTCCACTTTCTTCATCAAGTATACAACAAAAGTCCGGTCAATTGCATTTAATTGAAATTATATATTACAACTCTAGCCTTTCAGGTCACAGATTACAATCTTATTTAACATTACCAGTACTTTACTCCATACGACTTCAGCCACACCGAGAAATTGCGGTGTTCAAGCCTATTTGAAAACCCAAATTGTCCAAGTATATAAATTAGACGTTCCGAGAGTTACTCCCCTAAAAATTAACGGAGGTACGATCCAGGCAAAGTGACAATCAGGAAAGCCATTTTAAAAAGTACCACTACTCAATGTTTAAATCCAAAAAACAAAATTACTCACCCTCCACACACCAGAAAAGCTGAGTCACGACTCCTTGTGCCTGCCCGGAGGGTAGCACCCCCGCGGGAGAATCAGGAATCGCGAAACAAATTAAAGGTGTAAATGAACAAAAGAACGTGCAACCGCACAGTTACCTAAATATTGAATATATACGGAAAATATTTAAAATAAGAAGTCTACTGGTAAATCTACAAGAGTATTATAAAAGGTTGGGGTTGAAACCAGTGGTTTAAACCAAAAACACACCATATGTTAAAAATATCTGAATGACAAATGAAATTAATATATACATATATATAGGATATTTTGAGATATTTTTATACTGGACTTCTAAAGAATAAAACTACATTTACTATCGTCAATTTAATGTAATAGCTGGCAATAAATGATTCAAAATATTTACACCTTCATAAAAGAAAATAAAAATTGTGTGAAATTAAAACAAATTCTACATAGCTATATACTTTTAATTTAAGTTAAACTAATTTATGCAAAATCCCAGAAAATGACACTTTTATATTCACTTGTCCATTAATTTGCAATGGTAAACGTAACATATTTCTGAATTTCATTGCCTGGGTCATGCAAACATGATGTGCTTGCTACGTCTTGGCGTTTACTGAATTTCAAATGTATTACTGAAGGAGCTCAGTTTTCACAGTTTACTCGGTTATTAAACTTATGTATTTATACCATTATCTTGTTGACGAGTCGTCTATTCGCCTAATTTGGATATACAATATCAGCCACTGATGTATTGAGAACGGGCAGGTTTTATTACTCAAGGATAAATGTTCTTTGATAGCATACTATCCTTTTTCAAGGTCACATTGTCTCATAACAATTGACTTTGATTTACCAAAGTGATAACTTTTTCCCCGCAGAAGAAAATGTAGATTATTACGTAGATTTGTTGACAGAAATGTATTCTTAGTAAATTTACCTTTTTCTTCGGAAAGGGATATCGCTCCAATGGAATGAAGAGTAGCAGTGATCATTTGATGGTCATCAGACGGCCATAACGAGCTCACTGTAATTTTTCCTACTTTTCCTTGGAGTTTCGTTTTGCCAAAGAGATGTCCGATGTTTCATAATTTTTCTGAAGGACAGCATGGAATACTTCTTGAACTATTTCCCACGCTGAGCGTAAGTACCCAGTACCTACATTAACTCGATACATTGGCCGTTATGTTTGGATTAGAGCAGTACCATCAGTATATGAAATAGGTATAGTTCACCCTAGAATCGAATTTATACAATTCCTAAGACTGTAGCTGTCGCTCTCACTACGGTATTTCCTGCAACTGCTGAAGTCAGTCTTTAAGAGCTAAACCGTTAGCCGTTAATAATATCTTTCCGGAATTGTTTGAGGTTTTAGTAAAATATAAACACCGTCTTTTTATCTCGCCTAGGTAACCAGCCACCTTTATGTAGCCAAGACTAAGGTAAAATTCATGAGTAGTTTGCCCAGGCATGCGTCGCCTTAAACCACATTTAGTCCACTCAATACGCTATGTGGAAGGGAAGTCAATAACCGATATGACCTGTAAACCGATGGAGAAATTCTTTATGACTTTTATGGGACTTTTCACCATCTGCGCAAGGGTTAGCACTATTCCTAGTGCAACATCTTGACGTCCAATTGGTGATCTCTCTAAAAGTTTTCACATTTTTAGTGCTTCTCGTTTCTTGGCTTCCGATAATGTAACTCAGTTACCATCGATTACATTTAAAATTTCATTTTTGGAGCATATAAAAATTTAGCCATAAACCTCACGATCTGTAATCCTGTAGGGCATCATCACTTCAAACTATTCGTTTAAGCTTAGGATTGCTTTCGTCTCCAAATTTGTCTTTGGTCAATCTCTGAAAATTAGATCTTCTGTTGCCATACGTAAAACCAAAAATTCGCAAACGTGTGTTTAACAATGCTAGGCGAGCCGATCTGATGATAACGACGACGACGATGATGATTATGATCATGATGATGATGATGATGATGATGATGATGATGATGATGATGATGATGATGATGATGATGATGATGATGATGATGATGATGATGATGATGATGATGATGATGATGATGATGATGATGATGATGATGATGATGATGATGATGATGATGATGATGATGATGATGATGATGATTATGATGATCAACGTGACGGTGGCGGTGGCAGCGAACTGGTTGTTCATTCATGCAATGGTTGTCTCCAAAGCAGAATCAAAAGTCCGGAAAAGCCATAGTCCGGATTTAAACAGAGATATATCGCTTCTCAGAACAACAAAGCTGCCATGGTCACATGTCGGAGCGATATGAAATCCCCCCCAACAGTATGTTACTATGTTAGCGTAGAATAGCTGCACAGTAAACCAAAATTCTCTAATTAAAATACACCAAGATTTAATGTTACTGTAATTTTAATGTTTAACAAAACGCAATTAATGAATTATACTCAGCAGATAAGGATATTGTATCTATTTCCAATTTTTCAAATATTATTTAATTTAATTAAATATTATATACCTATGTTGTTTTAACTGTTTATATTAATCATTCATAGCTTTCTGCTAAAGAGCATATCTTAATTACTTTTAAACTTTATAATAAGTTATTAGGTAACAGTGAACACAAATATAGTTAATGCTGGTAGTATTCTAATGTTGTTTTACTATAGGAATAAAATACAAATATTTTTCTAACGTCTTAAGTTCCTGTATGTTCGTCAGCGATATTCAACATAAAAAAGTAATCGAATAGTGTGTAGAGTATTCGATGGGAAGTCAGTATTCACATTCGACGTATAAAGCAAGGGTATTCTAGAATAGCATCGCCCTCCACAAAACAAAGAGCAGTATTATTCGTGAACCTTACATAGCCCAGAAATTCCTTTCTAGCTACTCGCATATTCAAATAGCAGCGCATAGCTAAAAAGCTGTATACAGTAGCAGGCACAATATTTTACATAGTGAAACGACTTGGGAACTCAACTGAATGGGAAAAGATGAACTGATGATACAGCTTTTCAATACCAAAAGCTCGATATTCCGATATTGCGATAAAAAGGTATCCGTCTGAGAAAAGGCAAAGTAGGATAAAGAGAGACGGGCGAAAGCCTCAGAGAAGGAATCGATACCTGATTGACGAAGGATCTTTATTCCGTTTTAGGAGGTAAAATAGAGGATAGCTACTAAAAATGTTCTAATTGGTTGTAAAACTTATAGTTAATGCCGGGGCACTCTACTGTTGGGTTAATCGCACACAAATGTTTCACCTGTTGCAGAACATTTAACTCGGTAATTAATTAAAATAGCTTCAGATGAAACACCACAAACACAAATAATTTAACATTTACTGTAAAATATTTCTGATATGTGACAACCACAACACTCTCTCTCTCTCTTTGCTGCTCTTTTACAGAGACTGAAACTTATTTTTATACATTGATATTTAATCGAGATAAACTTTTACTATGCATTTAAAAATGCCATTTTAGCCTAAAAGGGATATAGAACGCAGATTTGTAAATCTTCTAAATGTTCTTTGTATGGCCTCGAGAAAATTCGAATGACTTGTCCTGTAAAAGTAAATGAAGTGTTCAAATGTTCAGATGAGTAATAGAGAATTTTTCCAAAATGATTAACCGCGCAAGAAATTGTTGGCTCGAGATTTGTGTGAGATCCAAATGTTTCATGTGGTAGGACCTTAACATTTAGGGTTTACGGATTATACCAAATTAAATTAAATGTGGTTAGGTGGAATCAGATCGAAAAATTCAGCGCCATAGCCGAGATTTGATACATGGTTCTCCTAATCTCTGTCCGGTTGCTCTTAATCATTGAGCTACTATGGCCAACATGCCAGCACGACATTAAATTCTCCAACTGACTCGTATTTTCCCGGAAAAACACTAGGGACTCTCATGTACAATGAGATACACACCTTTTGTGGCGACTAAGTCCCAAGCTTCATAGCTCTAGACGAAAATGTCTTCACAGACAATTCTCTAACTCAAAATATGCATTTTATGTTCTTAATAAATACTCTAATACTGTGTTATATTAATTCGGTAAAGAAAGCCAACTTTCCGGCTGGTAAGTTGCTGACCACATCTCTATTCTTATCAGTTGGATGATCTCGCACGTCTGCCTTGCATATCTGGACGTGAGGCCATCAGTTGGTCTGGCCCGCTTAGGGCTGTTGTGCCTTAGATTGATAAATGTTATATTAATATAAATAATTATAACAATATTTGAGAAAGTGTGAATGAAAGTATTTCCATGTAAATTTGCATGGCAGAATTTTCCTAAAGATTATTCATGTCGAATCCCTGCAAATGCCAAGTTTGATCAGTAAATCATTTTTTGCATTAGATTTGTGTTCAGAGACGGACACGCACAAGCACACACATACACACACGCACACACATAAGCTCATACACACATGTATTATACTGCTGCTTGAATGGTTACCGTGGCTTTATGATTGTTAATAGAAACCTCTCAGACAACTCACTGATTATGCTTGTAAGAGTGAGAGTTAAACTGCCGCACTTCTTGGATCTGTGCTAAACACCAAATAAACGCATTACTTCAGCCAATGGAATTTTCAGGAATCACAAATGACACATACATGCTATGTCCATATGGAGTAATCAGTGCTTAATCTGAGAGGTTTCTGTTACTAAAGACAAATCCATGGGAACCATTCGAGCTACACCATAATACATACAGATATTCCACACCAGCTACCGTTCTTATTGATATGAGCCTAAGGCCTATCGCTTGATTAACATGAAATAGGAGAAGACCATGGCAATAATTATTTATTGTAGAATTTGTGGACCAAGTCATGTGAGTCATTTTCTCTGTTTTCTTTCATGTTGGGGCGATATTCTTTACTGATTTTCATATAGGCTTTGGTAAATTAAATATTTCTAGAGAGGGAAGAGCCAGACTGAAAAATGTAATGCCATAGCCGGGATTTTAACCATGGATCTTGAGCTTTTAGCTTAATGGTTAATGGCGGCAGGACGGAGACCATAAATTCCGTAGTTCAAATCTCGGCTATGACATTGAATTTTAAGTCTGGTTCTACCCTTTCATGGTCTAACCTTTTTACCGCGTCCTTCACACGGCTAGTGTCAAAGAACAATTAGTTTACATTAAATATTTTTGTTAATAAGCGCCGCCGCTATGCAGGACTTCTTCCTCATGTCAGTAACTTTATCGACATGGGATATGACTTTATAAGCACACTTTAAAATTATCGATCTAGACCAGTGCTGGGAAGAAAGGCATGTAAAGTGTGAATTTACCCTCCCTCTTCTCTCCACAGCTTCCAACAATCAGGTAAACAGAGCCAGCTAAACCGGTTGATTCTGTTTACAGTCACATGGCAGTCTTATCAGGGCATTGGTGTCATCTCAATGCGCCTCGTGCTGGAGCATACAAACTTTGAAAGCAACTCAACCTTGTGCAGTTCAGGTAAACATTATTTGTATTTGCACATACATTTCCCAAGCTGCATCTTCTTGCAAACAAATTACTGGCCAAATTACTTATCAATGTGTTCAATTGTACAGCATATTGCCGCTGAACAACAGCCTCCTACCCAGTAGCGTCTTCATTTGTTCCACGTTTAAGTTCAACTAATTTGCTGCCGGACAGTGAAACACTAATATTAAACACCAAGGATATCTATAGTGTAAATTAAAGGAGCATCATTACAACTATTCAACTATTTAACAACGTACTACGTTGAAAACTTCAATGCACTGTGCAGTTCAATCACTAGTCATTTATCCTCTTCGTGATTTCCTAGCCAAAACTTTAGTTCAAAAGTAAGCATTTGATTACGAACAAAACCCGAATGACCACCACTGTGTCACACGTCACCTGTCTGTTCACGTGGCAGATAGAAGGGAAAAGGTAAGGGTAAAATATTTCTCAGTTCGGGTAGTATTCTTTCCGGCCCTGGACTAGACTGCGGCTTCGGGATATGTTATCGAATCCAGAATGAACTGAGTCAATTGAGAGCAAGTTCTTTGATGGACCTTATGCTCAAGTGTCATTTTGGTTCAATTAGCAGTGAAATGAGGATTGTATAAATAAAAGCTTTATTCAGAAGAAAAAAAAATAATATTCTTTAAGAAAATTGAACTATCGATTACGTTCGATTCTCATTGGTCGTTAAGGCCTAAAGATACTGTACTTTGATAGGAAACCTTTAGCGTCTCTCCCAACACTTTATCAAACTTTTCGTTTATATTCCTCTTGCCATATTCCACAAAAAGACAGGAGCACAAACAGAAAATCTTGGAAACATAAATCGTTGGTACAAAAAGTTCGGGGTAAAATCAGAAGTTTTGCAAGCAAATACGATACAGAGTTTATAGGCAAAAAGGATTTCTTCATTTTCAAAGACTGCCAAGTAACTATGTGCTTCTCAGCATCAACCAAAAGAAATGGAAATCCTGAAGGACGCAGCTGCGCTTCGTAGAATGGGAGGAACGACTTTGTTGACTAAGGAAGTTTAGAATATGATACAGAGAAAGAGGAGATTGTAGCTACTTCAAAAGAATATAGTATATTCTCCTTGTGGAGAAAAGGGTAGTAGTATAAACCTCTGTAAGATAAGGTCAACTTTAAGCGGAAGTGAGTACCACGTTTGTCTCCTCCTAAACAAGCTACTTGAAGTAAAGAAGAAGAAAGGTAATAATAGATATATTTGTACCTAAATTGTCTTTCCAAAACACTATCATATATTTTAATAAACCGTATGCAACCTAGTCTTTAAAAACATGTTTTTCTATACACTTAATGTTAATCCAACCCCTTGAAAACTTTATTACTTTCATTACATGTTTCATTGTCGATACGAATGGAGTCACAGATTTAAAGGCAATTAATTGATATATGCTGGCATTAAAATGACATATTTTTTCCGTGTCATTTTGAAAAATTGAATACAACACTTTAAAAACTATGAATTTTTGTATGCACAGTCGTTTATTTTGATACTACTTTGACATTATTTTTGTGAAAGCCTGCTTCATGTTAATAGAGACAAAGATCTGGAAAATCTAATTAATGATACAATGATACAAAAAGCGAATTTGTAGTCAAATGCTTAAAAAGCGATAAGCTGTACGCCTATTATGAGATTACATGCTCTTTTCATGGCATAGGGACGACTAACTGTTGAAAACTGATTTACAAAAATAACATTTTAAAAAGCAGAAAAGTTTAGATTTGTAATGGCTCAAATTGTAAAATAAATGGTGGACTTTAAAGATATTTATATACTTGTTTTATGTTTAGTAGGTTAATATCCACTTTATGGTATACATGTTATACGGAGTTATACATAATTATTTCCTGATAATGAGGATCTTCTACTGTCTGCCCATCACAAGAAGGCAAGGTATAGCAGTGTGTAACGTAATTACTTTTGCGCTCCGCACGGTGTTTATGCTCGCCTCTCCAGTATACAAGGATGCTGCATTTGTTTAAAATACATGTGTTGTCACATAACTCAAATATCTTCCATTGCAGTTACTGCAACAAGCATTAGAGCTGGCAGCATGGGTGACTTATATGAACCCTCATACACTCATTTCGTAGTAAATAGATCCACCAACAGGGCAGATAAGCTTACAAATTCCTCTCCCCTTCATTCGTATCTTGCCTTCTTGTGGTGGGCAGACCGTAGAGTAATCTCAGAGCACTCTATATCTGCGTTTCGTTTCTCATATTAATATCCTTTTTCCCAATGTGGTTTCCCTTATCTCTTCGGTCATATTTCAGCCCAGCACCCATTGTGCAACTGTAAATATCTTAAAGTATATGATAAAACAAATTAGAGCTACTTTTGATAAATTAAAAGTATCAGTGTTTTTACCCAAAACCCAATGGAAAGGGAAGTATGGAGGATTTATTTCTTAAAAATATTGCTATAACTTAGGAATATCAGAAATTTACCTTCTATATACTATTCTTCCAGGAGGTTTGCTGGCCTTAAAAACGGAAATCAATCGCCTCAAGTAGCACAAACTTACACAGGTTGAAGTCAAATTAAGTAAGCAAGTTTTATAAGACCTAACCTACGTGTCCTACATCCACGTCTACTAGTACCTTAGTATTTCATTACCGCAAAACGGTATTTTGTTCTATTAGATGGATGCGAGTATTCGTAGTGTTTTGTTTTTGTTAATTTTGTAATCTCAGTTTAGTGTTTTAATAACGTTTAGAGCTTCATTCACTCATCATCCTGATGATGGGAGAGCTGCACGCTCCTGAAACCCTGATGTCTAATCGTCTTTACACCTTAAAGCCCGAGACCATCTTGAACATATTTGTTAATCTTTTTTCGCCTATCTCTTACAATGAAGAAAGTTATGTAGGGTATTGTCAAAAGTTTCATATAGTGATTTTATTTGCCATGTAAATATACAAATGTAAATATTTATTGATATAAATATGTAATTAAACCTCTTTGAAGAATTTTCAAGAAAATAACATACAACACTATAGAGATAATTTGTTTTAGAGTCATTTAACTGAAATCCTCCGTCGTAAATTTTCCAAACTTAAGGGCTCAAATACCATTGTTGATATTTACGGCTTGTGAGTTAAGCGGCTTAGAAAAAAAAAAAAAAAAAAGGAGCTCCTTACACAAATGCTTGTTTCTGATTCAGTAGACTCCATAACATGTACTTCTAGTGCAATTGCAATATCTAATTTTTGTAAATATCTTACACTCACAAATTATTTATAATAAAGAGGAATTCAGAGACTATTCAGAGAAACATGTAAATATTTTGGTGCTCAAATCCAGAACCTTAGAGCGATTCTTGAGAAGTTAAAAGAATTCAACTTTTCGCAAGTAAAGAATTGTAACACAAGACACACACACACACACACACACACACACACACACACACACACACACACACACACACACACACACACACACACACACACACAGAAATAAGGGCGAACCATACTCTAAAATGCTTTTCGGTTCAGAATGCCTCAAAACATGCATCTCAGGTGAAATTTGGACGACGAAAGCTTGGATTGAGTACAATATTATTCCATTTACTCTAAGTACACACTATAAGAAGTAAAAATGCCCGTACTTACGTAACTATATATACAGATGTCAGCTTTTGTTCCCAATCATTAGATATCTCTATTCCTGCTGACGGACACCAACTGTAAAATACGTAATTTCAAGTCATTAAGCTTTATTATACCAAATCAATTACAAAATAAATATCTTAATACAAAAATAATACGAACGCCATTTCACAGAGCGTATGTGTTACAAAACTAGCAGGTTGTGTCTATAAAAGTACTTATTTGGGAACAACAGTTTGAGTTTTACTAGATAACTTGATATTGCCAAGGCACACAAGTGTCGCGGATGTTTTATTTCAAACTAATGTTCCCAATTAATAATGATGATGATGATGATAATAATAATAATAATGATAATAATAATGGTAATAATAATAATGGTAATAATAATAATAATAATAATAATAATAATAATAATAATAATAATAATAATAATAATAATAATAATAATAATAATAATAATAATAATAATAATAATAATAATAATAATAATAATAATAATAATAATAATAATAATAATAATAATAATAATAATAATAATAATAATAATAATAATAATAATAATAATAATAATAATAATAATAATAATAATAATAATAATAATAATAATAATAATAATAATAATAATAATAATAATAATAATAATAATAATAATAATAATAATAATAATAATAATAATAATAATAATAATAATAATAATAATAATAATAATAATAATAATAATAATAATAATAATAATAATAATAATAATAATAATAATAATAATAATAATAATAATAATAATAATAATAATAATAATAATAATAATAATAATAATAATAATAATAATAATAATAATAATAATAATAATAATAATAATAATAATAATAATAATAATAATAATAATAATAATAATAATATAATAATAATAATAATAATATAATAATAATAAAATAATAATAATAATAAAAATAATAATAATAATAATAATAATAATAATAATAATAATAATAATAATAATAATAATAATAATAATAATAATAATAATAATAATAATAATAATAATAATAATAATAATAATAATAATAATAATAATAATAATAATAATAATAATAATAATAATAATAATAATAATAATAATAATAATAATAATAATAATAATAATAATAATAATAATAATAATATGGTAATGATGATGACAACGACGACAACAATAAGTAAAAGTGAAGCAAAGGAGATTCGAATGCACGTATAACGCTGCCCTACATTAATATTTATGTCAATATGTAAATAGCCTTCATGTAAGCATGTTTGTTTCATCCCATTTATCAGTATGTTGGGCAGTTGATTAGCATGGCATGTTACATAACTGTATAAAACGTAACATTTTGTAAAATTTTAAATCAACCAATCTTCTGTAATTTGCACCTAAGAGGATTACTTTTCTTGATCGTCGGTAACGACTGTTACAACCTGAGACAGTATTTCACGAATCTTACTTTTTACTTTCTGTACTGCTAGAAACGTTTCATTCCACCGAAAAGTTTTGTGTATAGTTTTTTAAGAAGCCATGCGATGACGGAATGGGATGGCTGTGAGTAGCACATTAAGATTTACTCCTTTATATAACACCATTCTGAGTGACTTTCTTACAATGTTAATGTGGAAATCTTTACGTTCATATTTTATTTTCGCTAAAGAAACGTTCCTACATTCCACATGCAAAGGACATATGATGGGACCTCCGAGACTAGCCGGCCAACCATGAGAACCTAGACTGTCAGTTGTCTCTTACTTGCTCATGTGATGTCACAGGGCTCTTTTGTTAAACAGCGAACATTGCCTCTGCTTCAAAAAGAAAATTTCCTGCATAGAAAGTATTGTGTGTGTGTGTGTGTGTCTGTCTGTCTGTCTGTCTGTCTGTCTGTCTGTCTGTCTGTCTGTCTGTCTGTCTGTCTGTCTGTAGAGTAATAGAGAGATAGAAAGGGAGAGAGCGAAGGAAGGAGACGATATAGTAAATAGGAAACTGCCAAATGAATATCTAATTTCGTTCTTCAGAATGAAAGGCAATGACTTTCCGAAATTCTCTAAAGCCATAACTCAATTTTCATTGACAAAGGTAATTTTGAGCAGAAAATCTATAATGTAGTAGGAATTAATGTAATACATATAGAATGTTAATGGTCATATAGTTCAGTACACAGATTTAATTAAATGCTTCACAAACAATACAACATTCACTAGTGTTATTTCTCTCATAAGCTTGTTTCGGTTGCTCTTATTGTAGCAGAAAGGCGCGGAATCCATCTTTGCGAAAGCGATGATCAGCTATGGAGATGTACTTTCTCCAAACGTAAACCCTAGAATCAATAGTGAAACGTGATGAGAACCGTTTGGGTCTAAATGAAGCCTTTCAGTTTCTGCCGCTGATTTCATCTCTGTAAATAGCAGATATCGTATTTCATTGAGAGATTAATTGGAACGCAAGATAATAGCATCACGGATGACTGTCCCAAATCGTCGTTAATTCTATTGGGTAACGCTTTCCTGTCACAAAGTAGCTTCTTCAGTCTTTATAACCATTAAGGTAGAGTCATACCATTCGCTTAGTTTCAATTAATTCAAAAAGGGAGCTTTCTAAGCTGCGCTTCCAGCAGTAGGTAACAGAGAGACAGCCCTTTCTACCTTTTGTAGAACCATAGAAGGGTTTTAGTGTTCTACACAAGGCTAATTAAGCCCTATTCATTCTCATTAAATGTAATTTAACCTAGCAGCCATATAAGAAATAGAAGCTCAATATATGACTCATTTAAAAAAGTTAATGATGGTTCATATCTCCGATAGCGTGTTTTGTTTGAAGACAACGATGGGAGTTCCGTAAGTCCGATGATCACGCACTCGGAGCATAGGATTTCTAGATTTTCCTAGTTTCTTTTTTCCTCCTAGTCATCGCGACCAATGCTGGAGAGGTGTTTATTCTACCATGGTTCTCTTCTCACCCATTTCCTTTCATTTTATTTCCCTCTGCCATTTTAATAGAACCACTCAGGCTGTGCTTCGCTCGACGGCAGGCAGATGGCACTGAGGTGCCCGAATTGGAACTTGTCGACTGCAACAGTGGTGGCCTTTCGAGCTTTCCTACTGTCCACCAACGCAAAGTAAGTCCCTGAGAGGAATGTGCCACAGGGGAACAAGGACAGCGAATGTGGTGACAGAGCACATGCTATACAAGGAGCAGAACCGTTAAAACACATGCGCCTCGTTCACTTAGGACACTAAAACTGAGAAGATTTATTCACAAAAATAGAAGCCCTCAGAATGTTCTTGAATCGCCTGTAACTGAAGTGACATTGGGTAAAAATAAATAACTAAATAAATAAAATCTGAAAATTTAATCCCGGTACCTAATTTCTTATACAGGGACATGATTTCCAAATTCTAATTTATTAACTACCAAATAAACACAAAAAATATAGTTTAAACAATAATTTTTCAGATAATAAAAAAACAATAAATTAAAAAAAGAAATTGAAACAAATACAAAAGCTACCAATTTAAAAATTTACAATTTAGCAAATAAAAAATTATTGGAATCCAGTACAAATAACTGGCAACCAGCTACAATTACAAAATAGAACTACAATACCGGAAACCGATACTTAATGTACTGGTAACCAGTACATTTAAAATTTATCAATTTACCTTTTCAACTAATAAAAACCTTCTTAGAAATTTTCAAAACATTTAACCAAAAACTTATATAAAAGTAATTCATAAAATTTACATTACAAATATCACAAAATTTACAAATTTACTACTCCAAATTCTTTAAACAAATTAAAATATATCATATCATTTTATATAAACAAACATAAATTCAATTATTATTCATACTTCTACACAAATCAATATTTTTTTTTCAAATCTACTTTATATCAAATTAAAAGTATAAATTTCAAATCTTAACAATTAAAAAAATTCATCTATAACAATAACCTTCAAAAATTGCAATACAATTAAAAATATTAAACAAACAATAATCATACATTGAAAAAAAACTTCATATTAATTCAAAATTAAACTATTACAATAAACAACTTTAACAACCAAACCAAACAATTCAGTTTAATTTATTTATAATTGTGTTTTTACCTTATTAACACAAAAATATCAATTTAACATTATACTAAAACACACTCCAACTATTAAATCTCCTAAATCTTCAAACAAAAATATTTAAAAAAAAACTCTGTTCTATAATTTCTCAAAACACACTATCTCAAATTTAACTATCCTCAATTTACGCAAAATTTAAATTAAATAACAACTAAATAATTTATCAAATCAACTCCTTAAATAATTTTTTTCTAACTATCCACGTCTTAAAATAATTCATTCGAATCCTCCTTCACCTTTCACTCAAATTATCTCTAATTATAATAATCCATAACTCAATTAACCAATATCCTTCACTACAAAACAACCATTCAAAAACTTTACTCATCCATTACTACACCACATTATCACTTACAACACTTCTCTCATCATCTTACTCCGGGGAGGGAAAATCGCTCCCCAAACTAAACCACAAATAAGCTTCCTAATTCACTTTAAACACCAAGGGGAGGGGCAAAGCCCCTCTCCCTAAAAGATGTACTATTGACACTACTAAAAATTATATTTAATTTGAAGGGAGGGCAATCCCTTCCCTAAATATTTTACAAGATACTATATTACACTGAACACTAAAACATTTTCATTCCTGCGGTCACCTCGTACAGATTGTTGGACATTACTGGATCAGTCGCACCAACTGCCTTGAAGCGGGTACCTGGTTCGCCTGCAGGAACTCTAACTATACTCCTCAGAACTGGTAGATGTGGAAGGGGAAATGCGCCACCCTCGTCCTCTCTACGTCCCCACCGGTTTCTGCTACGGCTCTAGTTCTCCTGTTGTCCCAATCTCGCCGACCCAGGGAAACACAATATCCTGTTCTTCTATTTATATTTTGCTAATCATTAATATCTTAAGTAACTTTATTTTCTTCATTATGTGGATTGATACGTCTTTCAGATCTTCTTAACTCAATTGGTGGTTAAATTTCTTCTACTAGGGTAGAATTGATTTCCATACTAATTAGCTGATGATATTTTGCTAATTTGGCCAAGGTGTCATATTGTTCTGGATTTCTTATTATGTTCCATAAGTTAAATCCTCTTAATATATTTCGTTCTTCAGTAATTAGATGATCATACATAACGTATTCAAATAAAACATTTTCTGGATTACCTACTTTACTACATACATTACAAATGGAACTATTTAACTTCTTCACTTTATACCAATATGTACCATAAGGTCCATGGCCAGTCAAAAAATAAATTAGACCTTTTGAGGGTTTTACATGTTTCAATTTCAAGCGTTCGATTATAAATGGAAAGAATTCATGAGTTCTTCTACCTTCATTTATACTGTCCCATTCATTCTGCCAATCATTCAACAGATGTTTCTTGATATCTTTTCTGGTATTACACACCTTTCCAACTATACTATTTACTTTATTAAAGTTATTTTTCTTGAACCAGAACATAGCACCTCTCAATCTAATTAGAAGATCGATGGGCTATATTCCTGTCGTTACAAGGAGTGCTACTGTAGACGTCGTGCAAACAGCACCCGTATGGCGAAGCAGGATCTTCCTCTGTGTACTTCTTAATTTGTTTCTAATTTCAAATTATACAATTTTTGAGCCCAGATTGCTGCGACATATGTAACAATTGATCCAAAAATAGTATAATGATAATGATGTTATTTAAGGATATTTTACATTTTATATCTACAATTGTGACTAATTTATTCATAACTTTTTCAGCCTTCATTCTAACATACTCTACATGATTTATGAAGTTTAATTTTTCATCCAACATAACACCTAGATATTTTATTTCTCTACAACATTTAATTTTTTCATTACTATACTTAATAACCGGATCTCGTTTTAATTTTCGATTAAATAACATGTATGATGACTTTTGGGGAGCAATTTGCAGTTTGGTCTCATTACAAAAATTGGCTAATTTAGATGTTATATAATTTACCTAAGTCTCTAGTTGTAATCTTGAATCAACTGCTATCAGAAAAATCACATCGTTCTCATCATTTTCAAAAATTTCTAACAAGTTTTCCATCACAATGTCCCAAAACGTGGGACCCAGAACAGATCCTTGTGGACAACCTTTGCTGATACTTTTGTAGATCTTCTGGTTAATGCCTTGAATATAAACTTTCTTGCTGTCATAATAACTCAAGAGTTATGATACTTTTGTAGATCTCCTGGTTAATGCCTTGAATATAAACTTTCCTGATGTCACAATAACTCAAGAGTAATCTATATAGTGGATATGGATAACTAAGCTTTCTTAGCCTTTCAAGGAAGAAAGGCCACCATAGATTGTCAAAGGCTCCTGAAATATCAACTTATAGGCCAATTATATACTTATTTGCACAGCGAGTCGCGGAGTCCATGATATCAATGATAGCGTCCTCGGTAGATCTTCCTTTTCTAAAGCCGAACTGCCTATTATTCATTCCTATCATAGTCCTATATTCCATTTTCCTCTTATTAATCAGATGTTCAAAAATCTTGCCCATTGAGTTTAACAGGCAGATTGGTCTATATGACTTTGGCTTCATCGGATCTTTATCAGAAACTTTCTGGAGGATAATAACCCTAGCCCCTTTCCAACAATCTGGAAAATAACCTCTCCACAGAAAGTCGTTAAAAATACTGGTAAGCTGTGGTTTTAACGTATCGCGGAGGGTCACTAAGACTTCATTAGGTATATTATTTGGACCGCAGGACTTCTTCTTCTTTAACTTTTTGAAGATTACTTTTACTTCTGATATATCAAAAGGATATATTAAATTGAAATTATTATAATCAAATTTCATGTTAAGTCGACATAATGTGTTTTGAAAATTATCCGAGGATATGTCGTTATCAGGTAGTACAGTATCCAAAAGTAATTTCGTGGTTTGTTCCAAATTTGAGATCATACTACCATCATGTTTTTCTAAAGTACTCAAAATTTCAGGTTTCTTAATCTTGTCCATAATGATTTTGTAAGGAATTCCACAAGTGCTATTATCTAAATGGGTTTCCAAAAATGTGATCCAGGACTTTTGTCTAGTGTCTAACAATAGTTGTTTAAATTTAAATTTGGCATTTCTATAGCGGTTTAGGTTTGCTTGTCTGTCTGGCTCAATCACGGATCTTTGATAATTTTTTCTAAGTTTCCTCCTTTTTCTCCTTGAAGTTTCCAAGGCATCATTCCATTTATTGTCTGAAAACTCCTTTATTCTTGAATGAGGTACTGATTGCTTAATAGCATAATAAATACTATAAATTAGATTTTTTAATACAAAAACGCCAAAACATGTATTTAAAGAATTGAAAATCTCCTTCACTTGGTTCCAATTAGCTTGGGAAAATTTTCTTTTTCCGCTTTTATCTTGACAGGCAAATTGTGAGTTAATACTTATGGTATAGTAAAAATAGATCATTCTATGATTGCTGGAAGTCATATACTGTCCTACTTTCCATCCCTAAATATTTTTTAAACTTTTACTACTGCAGAGTGTCAAATTGATGTTACATGAAGCCCCTTGACGATTTTCAAATGTTGGTGGATTATTACCTTGATTTACTACTTGCAAATTTAACTCTGAAGTAACATCTTACATCTTCTCACCCCTTGCATCCCTATATTCATTATATCACCATAATGATTTTGCATTAGAATCCATAGTATGAATTATTTCATGATGCCGAAAATAATTTTGTATACTGTTAACGCTATTTATATATGGCTCTATTTCTTCACTCCATTGAAAATTGTAATTAGCTAAAATAAATTTACCATTCTCATGTGAGATTTCCACACAGTTGGTATGCGAATCGGAAAATTGTGTAATTTTCACGACTTAAAGATTGGAATTAACAATAACAATTGCAGCCATGGGTTTAATATCTCCAGTTATTACCCTAACCATTGCAGGCAAATAAACTCATGTTCCATTTACTGTATAGGGTTCTTGAATGCAAATAATATCAATATTTAATTCCTTAATCAAATTTCTTATCTCTGCCATCACCAATTTGCTTCTTTGGGCATTAATTTGAGCAATTCTTAAATTTTTACAATAGTTATAGCGTTCAGGATACATGGCAGTAAATAGATTTCTTTAAATTGATAATATTTACTATGTGTTGCATACTGCCCTTCTGCTGATTGATAATATTCCTTAATCATATTTGTCATATTTTGTCTCACTAATCTGCTGGAGGATGAACTTTGATATAGACTATTCGAACTTCGAGACTGTGCTGATGTTTTAAAAGATTTACTTTGCTTTTTGGTGCTGAATGTTCTGGATGTAGAATTATTTTTATTGTGTGTGAAACATGGGGTGTCATAAACGTGTCGAGGGAGGGTGTAGTACCCTTCCGAACCCCTCCCCCCTGCATCTCATTCCTGGAGACTTTCTTTGCTTTGGTGGACTGCACTGGGTCGAGCTTTCCCTGTTACCTCTGAACCATGCTCTAGCTGTTAAGGCGGTTAGCTCCGAGCGCCTGAAACCCGAGTCGTCCAGCCAGGAACTTAGGGATTCAGCATGCCTCAGCCGCGTGCGTCATCCTTTTCTGCAACACATGGACCGCTCCTCCCGAGGATGTACGCACCAAATATCCAATGCCAGGTGTCCTTTAGTTGCCCTAATCTACCTCTGTCTCATTGAAGCGAAAGTAATGAGTAAGTTCAAAGTATTTCACAAAATTTTGTCATTGGATGATCTTTTCGTTACATTAATACGGAGAGTTGCCTACTGGGTTAGCATTCAATATATGAATAAAGTAATGGCTACTATAACCTATCGTTCATTCTCTCACAATGTCTTCCTCTTGTATTTTGTTTTTCGCATACACTTTAAAAAACGGGTTAACATTTGGGAAGTTTCAAAGAAATTGCTTATTTTGAGAAGGTTGCGTTAAACATATACTCTTTAGGTTTAACTGAAGACAGTGAAATATGAACGTCAGTAATGTTTGCGACTGAGATGCAGTTTCCAATCTTCGAATTTTCCGAAACAGAAATTATTAATTAAGTTTAAAGGCGGATCCTGAAATGATGATTTAGGTTCCAGGAGTTTGGTTTGGATATGAAACATCATAATACTTAAATTCTGTGTTCTATGTAAATAACTATTTTCTTAGAGCGATTTTCATGGGAGCATATTCTCAACATTGTCACATCGGCGATTCCGAAATTGTCATGGAATAGTTGAATGTGGGTGTGGCCTTTTGTTTTCTACTGGCTGGAAGGGCACGAGCCCTCCATGGACAGTCACTGGCATAATGAAGACGTCACGAAGCCAAGGGCGAGCTGTGTTGTTAATGCGCAAAGATTCTATTATGTAATCGAGAAATTTTTTCACGAGAAACTTCTTGCCGTACGCGACATATGACGCGAAGCCTGGCAATGAGTTTGAGTGTATTTCGATTTTCAAATGCTAGCCAATTGAGTTGAGCTGGCGACAGCAGGTCCGTAGTAAAGATTCGGCGCAGTAAAAAGGTTCACAAGAAATTGAGTCTGTCAATCGAGTTGTGTGAGTTGAGAGAGCACCGCAGAGGTCCAGGAGCAGCGACAGTACCGTACGGAGTATTGTCCAGCAACGCAAAGAAGGTCGCTGGAAGGTATGTGCTGCCTTTCACAGTGGGACAAGACAGCAAAGTGTGTGTGGCAGAGAACGCTTGCTACACAAGGAGCAGACCCTTAAAAAACGTGCGCCCTATTCACTCTATACGCTAAAACCGAGAAGATCAATTCAGAAAAGGAGAACCCGTCAGAATGTTTTTGAATAGTCTGTAACTGACACATGGGGTGTCATTTACCTGTTCAGAGAGGGTGTAGGAACCTTCATTAACCCCCCTGCGTCTCAGGGGTCGGAGACTATCTCTCCTGTGGAGGACAGTACGTTCCCAGCACAATATGCTCTCAGCTGCTTGGTAAGGAAACGGCGTTTACTGTGAACAGTGAAGCAGTTCACGAGTCCTTGAGTTGGTCAGTTAATTTGTGTGAGTTCACAGAGCACCACAGAATTTGTGAGCAGCGAGAGTACCGTACGGAGAACGTTCCCAGCACAATATGCTCTCAGCTCCTTGGTAAGGAAGCGGCATGTAGTATGAACATTGCAGTGAAGTAGTTCACGAGACAGCATGTTGGTCAGTTGAGTTATGTGAGTTGACAGAGCACCGCAGATTTCTGGCAGCAGCGAGAGTACCGTACGGGGTACGTTCGCATCACAATATGCTCTCAGCTCCTTGGTAAGGAAACGGCATACAGTGTTGGCATTGCAGTGAAGCAGTTCAATAGCTAATTTTGCAGCTGCTATGTTCAGAGTCGACGTGCCTTTCCAGCTAAGAGGTAAACTTGTGTGTGCGTCAGAGAGTTTACTAGCAGAGCAAACAGTGCTTGCCCAAGAGACTTAAAAACACTAATGTGACGTGTTCAATTGTTGTATTAGTGTAACAGAGAAAGTGATCGTAAATTAGCATTGGGCTATCGATTTTGTTGACATTAAAGGGGATTAAAGTGAACTTCGTCTTGTGTCTTGTTTTAGTTACATGAATTGGACAAAGTAGTATAATTAAATTTACTGCTACACTACGTCCCATTCTAACAAAATTTTATTTTTATATATTCATACTTCATCTTTGTTCAGGTAAGTTCAATAAATTTCATTGAAGGTACAAGAAGATGCTTGCAATGAAAGTGATACTCAACTATTTTAGAGTGCCCTTTTAGAGATACTCGTTTCTTTAATAATTCTATCACTTGTGTTTCCACTTTTACCAAGAACAAATTCTGTAAGGAAACTATATTGCGAAACATAAAATCTCTTTTAATGTGAAGTAAATAGAAGCTAAGTGCTTGAATAAACATTGTATAAAATTGCTATATTGAAAGAGATGAGAATTTCCTGCATCAAAATTATTTTTGTTCTTATTTACTTAAACCTAAAAGTAAAATGAGTTACAGCTTCATAAAAATGAAATCATTAAAATGAAAAACTTTGTGTAGAAGTCGTTGAGCTGTTAAACCTAGTTAAGTATGTCTCGGTAACAAGAAAACTTTTCTTCGGACTATCAAAGTTTGTTACATCATAGTAACAAGTAAAGTTAAATATCACGTATATGTTGTGAGGCAGTAATGGAGATAACAGCAAAGCATTATTTTCAACACAATGATTGCTGCATGAACAAAGGAACTGTGTCGTATTTTGGACGAACAAATGAAACTATTCCTCTCAGCCACTAAACTTATATAATGAAGTATAACTGTAGCCTAATGATTATTTAGACATAGAAATGAATTTATTCGCTTGGAGTTGCTCATGTTTAAACAAGATAGAAGCTAAATTGAAATAGCTTGTTTGCTATAATCAGACGACTTCGTATCTGTAGGTCGCTAGAGCTAGAGCGCACAAAGATATTTGCTATTAATTTATTTCACCGTTATGCATGATTCTGGGACTTCCTCCAAAATAGGTATACTTTACCAAGTTTGATGTGCTGATTCTAAAACTGGAATCAGTTTTTTTCTACCACGTACCATTTTTGCACAATTGGTAGTTATACCTAAAATGTTTTAATGCCATTTTGTGCATAAATATATTGTATGGAACTGAAGAGAAACCAGTTAATGAAGAAACAATACTGATTTAATTGTTAAAATTAGAGTGGTTCACAATAATATAAAAATTTAACAGTGTAACAGACAACAATACATGCCTTATTTTAAGTCCAATCCCTGCAAACTTATCTCAGTCTGTAGTTGCTTTTCAAATAGTGAGGATCTGTTTTTGTGATAGGCAATTGTGTCTTACATATTTTGAGAATTTGAAGCAATATATCTTCGAGAAAGTGTAAAAATAACCCTGATACATTTTACCATAGCTGTGGTAATTTTGTTTTTCGAAAGAGAAGACAAAATATTACAATTTTTTGAAAGGACTACAAAGCCTATTTTCATATGAATCTTGGAGATCTTGACAAGAAAATGGGCTCCAAAAATGTCATCTCTGTGTAGAACAACTAAGGAAGTGGAGTAAAGGAAGAAAGGCTAGTATGCCCTTTGCCATTCCTATGATCTAGCACTAACTTCAAAACCATATGGATGATTGCTGTTTTTGTGTATGTAGTGTTACGGTCCATAACACAAAAAATAAGAAATTAATCACTTATCCATATTTATTTATCAGCAGAAAGACTCATATTACATGGTCCTGCTCTTCCTGTGTCTTCTCCACTAAAAGTATTTGGAAAGGAATCATCATCAGACTGTGAAAAAAGTTCAAGACATCAGCAGCGATTTAGATAGAGAGCAAGCACAGGAATTTCATCAAGCTCAACAATTCACACAGGCAGAACTCAAAGATTTGGTTAGAGACTTAAATCTTACTAAGGATGTTGCTGAAATATTGGGATCCAGACTAAAAGAAAAACATCTCTTCTCTCCAGGAACATCATCTTCTAGATACAGACACCGTGAAGTGGAATTTGTTCCATATTTCTCCCAGGAAGAAAATCCTACATATTATCATAATATTCCTGGATTAGTGATTGCCTTGGGAGCTGCAGAATATATTCCAGGTGAATGGATACCTTTAATTTATTCCTCTAAAGTTAGTCTGAAAGGTGTACTCTTGTTTATTAGAAATGAATATGTATCAGTTCTAATAGCCCATTCAGTTCAGCTCAAGGAAACATACTATAACTTAAAATTACTACTAGAAAATGTCAAATATGCAGAACATAAGTGGCAGGTATGTGGAGATTTAAAAGTTATTGGCATGCTGCTTGGCCAGCAATCAGGCTACACTAAAATGCCATGTTTTATTTGTGAATGGTATAGTAGAGCCCAATACGATCACTGGACAAGAAAAAATTACAAGCAACACAAGAGACATAGAGACAAGTTTCGTGCCAGAAATGAAAACTGTAACTCGTGTGTGTCTTATAGACCACAAAAATGTTCTTTTCCAACATTTGCATATCAAATTAGGCTTAATGAAGCACTATGTGAAGGCTTTGAACTGCTACAAATAAGTAAGTTCCCTGGAATAGCTCATGCTAAAATTAAAGAGGGATTATTTGTTGGCCCACAGATTGGGAAGTTGATTTCCCATACCTTATTTGCAGAAACAATGACAGATACTGAAAAACAAGCATGGATTGGGTTTAGGAGCGTCATAAGAAACTTTCTGGGAAATTACAAGGATCCAAATTACAAAAATATTGTAGAAAATATGCTTGATAACTTTCGAAAGCTGGGTTGCAATATCAGCGTAAGAGTACATTTCCTGCACTCTCATTTGACATTTTGCCAGAAAATCTTTGTTGTTTCGGTGAGGAGCAAGATGAAAGATTTCACCAGGATATAAAGGAAATAAAAAGACGCTACCAGGGAAAGTGGAATGTGAATATGATAGCTGATTGTTGATGATAAGATGTGTATAATATACTTTCCATAGTAGGAACTCTACAAAACGTTCATTTCATTTCAAGGCAGTATTTAAAAACTGGTTAAATGTGAAAATTTAAGTGATGATGTGAACATTAGTTAATTTTAAAGAGTGTTGTGTTCACAGTTATGGATTATTAACTTATATTTAATAATATAACACAAATTTGATAGAGACCACGACTAGTATAAAATGCAAATTCTGCAATTTCCTATGTTGTGAAAAATGGGTATGTGATAGAGAAAAACTTTCGTATTCTAATTCAGCACACTCACGTTAGAGATTATGACATAATTAAATTAAAAAATAACAGACAAAAAGTTGAATTTTGCACATCAGTGTTTAATCAAGAATATTTTTAAGTAACTTCTTGATAACTTACTCAACTCAAAAGCTCATAAAATGTTAAACTAATTCTGAATTATAGTATATAATATAGTATATTACAGTATAAGAAAAGTAAGCTTCTTAGAAAAATGCAGCCAACTTCATTTATACGTTTGAACTTAATCGATCAGAGCATGTACTCTTCGTGTCAAGCTTCATGAGGTAGAATACAGTAGAAGCCCGAAATAGCGCGGTTGCTGAGGGACGGCCTTTAACCTTGCGTTTATAAGCTTACCGCGGAATATAGAAATGTAACACTAGAAGGAACAAAATATCAATCTCGCGCAGTTCATAGAGGAAAATATGCATTTAATAATGAATTATAGTACAGTATTAAACTCTTGTATATAGGGTCAATATTCCAGCCCGTAACTGATCTTGATTTATATTTCACGGTACGTATTTTACACATCCTAAATTTTCCTTGTTTTACAAAATCTCAAAGTTTCTCTTAATGCACTGAGGCGCTACATTATTCCCTCGCCTAGTGTTTGATTGCGGCAAGATGGAGGAGATGAATACTGATTGATTCATTTTGCCTGTCCATCCACAGTTTCACAAAATTTAAATCAGTTATCTCTACAACAAAATTCAGAGTGTTCCCTGCCGGCTCCACTTCATTCTCACAAAACTATCATTTTCACCGTCATCTTTTCTTCATTGTCATTCTTGTTGTGGACAGCATTAAGCAAATTCTTGTGCCAGCTTTATACGCTACTATATAACATAACACATTCGTTAGAAAAGCGGTACGGTCCTTGTAGAAAACTGCCCATACATTTTACCTGACTGAATTAGCTGTGCAGATCTGTTAGTATTAATTCAATCATAATCTCAGTGTAAACAAATATATTGAATACGTAAAATATGAAGCTATTAACAGTGAAGCAAACAAATGTATACAAATATAACATAAGTGACATTTTAAGTTACAAATATATCGAATTTCTTCAATACCAGATAAATTGTCTTCATAGGAGATTTTAGGACATATATCGTACTTTTCTATAGGCATTTTCTATTTGTTTTAGTGTTTTCTTTTTTCATTTAAAGCCCAGTTTGTTTCTTCATGCCTGCCCTTACATTTGAAACAATTTCTCACTCTGACTGTGTATGACATTTTATCCTAATTTACAAAGTACGCTGATTGCATAATTAATTTATGCAATGATGAATGTGTGAAAAAAGTTATGATGAGTAAGGAGGTAAAAGGGATTCACGAATGGCAAGCAGAATGTGTGAACTTTCTTCGCTCATGCGCATTGAGCCTCTCTGTTCATTGGAGCAGTACAAGAACCTTCCTAAGTAATTCGCAGTGAGTTCAACATTGTTATTCTCTAACAGTATTTCATTCTTACATAACCTTAAACATGATTACATTTTAAACACAGCCAGTATATAAGCGGAAACTGGAATAGTTGATCAAAGGTTGTTCACAGAGTGGACTTCAATTATTAAAACAATAAATTTTTTTACGGCCTTCAGTGTTACATTTTACTGTTTCCTTAAAATGATTTAAGCAATAAAATGCCATATTAAACGATAATACCCTCTTTTAAATGCTGCTTCAGTTTAAGTATTGATATTTATCGGTGGCAATTGCTGAAGGTGATTAAGAATATTCATAAAAACTACTAATAAGAATGTAACAAGTAAGAGAAACTTAGGTGCAAGTGGAACCGTTATAAACGTCAACTATGATGAATATTTTTCACCACATGTAAAACTGAATTTTATTAAGAAGATAATAATGTTCTTGTAATTCAAAAAAATATAAAACATTTTTAGAAAATATCTGTATATATATGCCCATGGTATTGTCTGTTTCTACTTGTATGTCTATGTGTCTATGAACAGTATAACTAAAAAAAAAAAAAAAATTGAGGAACTGCCCAACGACGTATTCAGTTTCGCACCTTCTAGAGAATTACACGAAGATGTTAAAAAAATCACAATATCCCAAAGTACCCCTTACACGAAATAAAAAAACGTTCTTAAGTTATGATATTCTCAAACTAGCTCAAAAAATTTGTTTAAATTAGCACATGTTGAAAATATTTTCAGGAGAGAACGTGTACCTATATGTTTATTGGTAAGATATTCTTAAATCTAGTAACGCAAAGGTAATGGAATTTCAAGGCCATCTCATAGCTACCAGCTCTAACAAGATTTAACCATCCCTTTACACTTACATATTTTGTTCCATATAAAAAAGTCCAAAAGGTAAAGCGATTGTAAGCTTTCTAAAAAGGGATGGTTTTGAAATGTCATGTCATTTGCGTGGACAGGAGAGAAACAAACAGTGGCTTCCCGTTTGGAAATGGTATAAACAGCTGGACGTTCCAACCAATAATCGGAAATATGTAGAAAAGAATAAAAATTGTAAAATTTCTAGTTACTGATATTTAAACCTGACGGTTCATATATATATATATATATATGACTCATTCAAAATCTCTCATGTATGTCAAACATAATTTATATTTGTCAAAGTTTTCAGAAGTGTTTGGGAAGAGCCTTCTTAAGTAAAAATATTTGGCCAGTTATCAGAATCAGATATCCCGTAGCACACTTAGAAACCATTGTGATCTGGAAGGCGTTTGAGCGCATCACCAGCTGGCTAGTGCTTAAGCAACTGAACCACCCATACCAAAAAAAGCGTTCATGAATATCTTTTGTGGAATCACTGAAAAGTCTTGAATTTAAATATATTTGATGTCTTACTCAGTCTTTATTTTTGGCTTGTGATGTTCAAGGAGTCACTGAAAGACACACACACACACACACACACACACACACACACACACACACACACACACACACACACACACACACACACACACACACACACTCATTCACAGAAAATTGTGTATGTCTTCAATTTTCTTTTGGGATTCACGAAATCATAAAACCTGTCCTTCCAGTGACATTTTCATAGGCTATTTTAATACTGGAATGCATCAGATTTTTTAACTCCTTGTACTACAGGTAAATGTTTAGGAAAGCAATAAAATTCCAGAAAATTAATTCATAAACAAGATTTGCTATCGTTAGCCCACTAAGTCTAGTATTTGTGTTGCAGCTGTTTGCGTTACAGTGAAAAGTAGGCTACTCCGAATGCAGCACTGTATGTTGGATATTCAGTATATTATCCTAATTACTTGCTCATTAACTCAGTTTTAGGAGTGTTCTGTTGTGTGTGTACTCGCGCATTAGCAATTATCCTACTTATTAGACAAGTATATCACGATGAGGACTCCCGCCATTCTCTAATTAGCAATAATCCTACTTATAAGGCAAATGTATCACGTTGTAATTCTCTAATATAGCATAGGATGAACTTTTCGAAGAACACAAGACTACGTCAAAAGGGAGTAAAAGATTCGTGAGGGATGGACTTTATTATCATTACAAAATGATTCCATAGTCCAAAAGCATGTAAACATTCAGATAAACATTCTATAACAGATTACTAGGTCTTTTTTCCTGGAATTCTACTACCTTCTTTTTTTTCAGACAAGATGACGTTTTCTGCCTTTGATTCCTGGATCTGTATATGCGATAGCAATTTAATCAGATACGCTAGATGAATTATTATAGATTTTCAGATCGCTCAGAAGGTTCTACACAGTTGCCACGTGGCCGCTTGGCTTTTGCGTTGAATTGCTTTCCCTACACTGCGCTGTTAACACACTCTATTCCCCCTTTACTTGCCCTCCTGTCCGTCAGCCTCCAAATCATTTGAGGCGAAGCTACGTCGATTAGTTGTAATATCACTTCTTTTGGTGTTATGGCGTGTTATTGCAGTTATATTACCTAAACTACTTAATACTTTAGTACACAGATTTTCATGTATGATGCCTGTGTGGCAACAAACTATTGTAGAGAAGTAAGAAAACTGTTCATCAGCCTCAAATACAAAACGATTCGTAATATTGTGAATGTATTTAGTGAAATTGCATCCATCCTTAACAGGATAAGGAAAGCGTCGTGTTCTAAGAGAGGAAAAACTTAGAATAGGTGCAAAGGAACCTCTGAAAACCCTTGCACAGGAACGAACAATTTCGAAAACTTACTTGGTGCATCACTTAACCTTTATAATTAAAAAGAAAACTATACTTTCAGGTAGTAATTCATGAATTACAATTATGCATAATGTAAGTTCCTTATACTAATTGCTGCGTAATGTTAATTATTTCTCTTATGCTTTTTACTGACAGATCACGATTATATTTATATACCCATGAAGAATTAAGGAATTTAATTGTAAGATGTGAGAGACAATTGCTAGCACAGTAATAACACTTACAAAATGTTTTATGAAGAGGGTATATTGTTACTGTAGCTGTAATTTTTATTGTAAATCAACGCGCTTGAATTTATGGGACAATGAATATCCGACTTCGTCTGCATACAGCCTGCTCCTCTGTGACAAGAAGAAAACCATTCAACGGCCACACGGCCAAACAAAAACTTTGTAATAATTCCAATAGCAAATAAAAGATACATTTTAAAAGTTCCTTCCTGTATTACAAACCTACTGAATTGCGTGGATATATACTATATTTGAAGGTAAAGCAAGTTAAAGAAAATTATCACTGTTGCTGGTACGCCAAATTCGAATTTTAACTACTGTGGCTTTCAAATGAGATGCATTTTGTCCTTGAACGCTACCATGCAAGCAACCAATCGGAGTCATGTGGTATTGTTGGAAGTGTCCTCCACCACATTTTCTCTGAGATGTAAATAGTGTAACGTAATCTCCCAATTGTGTATTATATTGTCTCAAAATTGCACGTGAGTCCTGTTGTTGGTTCAAAAGTTATGGTCTACTGAAATGGTTCAGGTTTATATGTATCACACTATATATACTAGTTTTGCTAAGAGAGAAATTCAAATTTTGAGCAAATTAATCCACAAGCAATGTAAGGAGTAATGTTTCTATCTCAACCGAAAAAAACCACATATTTAGCTCAAATAGCTTTCATTACAAAACAAATAAAATACCAATGTATTATAAGGACACGTCGCGACGTAGGTACTGTGTTGACCATTATTATTGGTTGGTACGTATGAGTCTATTGACGTGATACGCTAAAAGAATTACCGTGAGCAAGTAAAGGTCCTGCTGTACATCCAGAATGTGAGCTGTGTAATCGAAGGGAATGTTTACTTGCCCTACAAAGTATTATTATTAATAATCAGTATTATTGAACTGTTACTCCGTTTAAAAAATCAGGAAAAGGTGTATGAGCTGAATCAACTTGCAGTTGGATCAACCTTATGATTGTTATATAATCAGTTACGGTGCTTACTAATTCGAAAGTTTATTATTCAGCTGACTTTTTTTAATAAAGAAAAAGTTTATCAGCGGGATAAACTTGCGAAATGGGTCACGAGGTAATCTGCCTGTGCCCTTACGACTACCAATACAATCCAATTGAGTTAGTGTGGGCTCAAATATTATGGGGGTTTGCAAGCGGAAATAAGATGTTTAAACTGACTGACGTTCAACCATTTATTTTCAAAGAACTTGACAGGGAACAAAAAGAAGACTGGGAAAGCTTGCGTGAGACATGCAGAAAACCCACAAGAAAAGAACTTTTGGAAAGAATCAGCATGTGACAAAATTTGGAGCCTATCATAAAAAAATGTGTAAGACAGGGACAATACGAATTGTCTCTTGACATGACAAGCACCGGCAGTTCCATTGGATTAGAGTAGCAGGCAATTCATAAACTATAATTATTGCATTTCAAACATACATAGTACATGAATATGCTTGTTCAGTTTTGATTTTAACAACTGTATTATTATAAATTCAATTTGAGTTCCCTCGCATGTAGTGTCAAGGACACTTACATTCTTTAGAATAGTATTCGAGAGAGGAAAATATGAAAGGAGTGGAGGTGACGAGATAGCAACTCAAACGTATCTCAGTCACTGCAAACCACAAACATAAGAATTAACCACAGCTTAAGAATACAGAATTTTAGTTAAATAAGTGTGAATTATATTAATATTTACCTAATTTGCAGACTAATTTTTTAACAGAAGTGTATTCAGCTTAATCAAAAGCTCTAAGCACACTCAAGTGCCACACTTAAGTGGTACGTGTTTACGTTCCCCAAAACCGCAGGGCAGATTGATGTAATGGGCAACGCAAGGCTGGCTGACCCCACTATAATGAATGTCAAATCCATTCTCACGAAACAATAACAAATGGAGAAATCAGTTACAATTCTTAAGCATTAAAATCATTACTTTGCATCTCCAATAGATAATGTGACTTATTTTGAATGCTACTAATCAGAGACCGGGCCAGCAGTCTAATGTTGAACTGTGAACTCGTGGATGCTAACTGGGTTTTCTGTACTGATGGACCTTGTTTAATAAGACCCTATTAGTGTGCAGAAAACATTAAGTCTTAAATTATATCAAGCGTTTATGGCCAAAATATTAGGTGAAGGAAAAGCAACCAACAAACTGAAGTGCATACACATCAGGTAACAATTGTGTACACTATATTAAAGCTTTAAATTAGGAAAGCACATTTACTGACTTTTAGAAAATAAAAATTATAAAAAGAATAATCCTTTAAATGCTGACAAATTACTACTCCAAACAATGAATTATGTGTATCAGAGAAAAGCCATGATTACATTTACCTTTTCTGTTTTTCCCTTAAATAATTTTTGTTGTGATGGTAGTGATAATAGTGTTGCGTCTAGTAATCTCTAAGATTGTATTTCGGTGACATGTGAAAATTTATATGTTGGAGGGAATACGAACCCTAGACACCTGGCACAGAAATTATATCTTAACTCTTGGGTCCTGTGGTAAAGCTTTCAGCCGTGCACCGGTGATTGTTGTTATTTGCGTTGTACAACCTATTTCATGTTGCTATTCAATTGTCATTACTGAACATGGAAGAGGTTCTATTGTTATTATCACCAAACCTAACATAGGATAACGGAACGCCTCCTTCATTTCTTTGCACACAAATTACAAGGATCTTCTTAAAATGGTATTTGATATTTTGTTACTTCTCCTGTGTAATCAGTGAGTAGAAGAATAGTTGCACTTCACACCACATTTGATAACAATCTTTTAAATTCAGTTTATGTGTGTATGTGTGTGGTGTGTGTACTTGGAGGAGCGCATGCGTCTGCTTGTGCACATCATAACACAAAACTGAAAAGGAAACTCTCGTAAAACGAAGGAACGAGGAAGAAAGGAAAAAAAAAAAAAAAAAAAAAAAGATGTCTCCAATAAACACCGTCTCTGACGGGCAAATGTATGGTCGCGAACGCATTGTTGATTCGAGGCTCCGCGACGAGTTCAAGGAGACGGGCAGCGCAGTGCGGAGATAGAAGCTCGCCGAAACGGTGGGGGAAGGTGACGGATTTCTCGAGAGTTCGTCTTTGTTCTAGCGCCGTCTTGATTGTTTGAAAACATTCCGGATAGTGAGTAATCTATAAAAAGGTAGCCGCCGCTCACCAGAGCAGTCAGTCGGTAATTGGACGCGTGCGCCTGAACAGCTGTGTGAGCTGTGATTGCGGTCGATGACCTTGCAAGTTTTGTTGTGTATGTGACGTGATTCTGGTGTGTGGGGTTGATAGGAGTGGTTTTTCTACGGAAATTGAGAGCAATTTTTAGTGTTTGTAAACTAAGCTTTTAATTTCACGTACCCAAAAAGTCACAATTGATGTCAGGAGCCAGACGTGCCACTATGGAGGCTGCAGGTGCACATATTTTAGCGAAGATGACCGAATTAACAACGAAGACGGAGGCGGCAAATAGCAACCTGGCCGCAAAGTTGGAGATCGCAAATAAAAAGCTGACCGCCGAGTTGAAAGACGGAAGCGGCAAATTACAACCTGACTGCGAGGATGGCCGAACTGAGCAAGAAAATAAAGCCCGAACTGTCTGAAACGAAGGCTGCGACAGAGACCCTTGCCGAACAATTTGAAAAGTACTTGCCCGATGTAAAGGAGAAAGTCACGGAGTTAGGCGAGCGCGTCGAAAAGCTGGTGAGCCGCGTTAGCAAGGTAGAAGGACAGCCCGACACCAACCCTAAGTCCCTGAACGCCATGGAACATCGTCGGCAGAAGGATGAAAGATTTAAAGGCTGACGCGTCAGGACGCGTCACATCTCCGCGCGTCCTACCGCCGAAGTACGACGGCACGTCCAGGTTCGAAGTCCTCCGCCACCTATTCGACACGGTGGGCACCAGAGGAGGAGGCCGCACAGCTAATAGCCAGCCTCCAGGGACGAGTCGCAGAAATCCAGAACGCCGTCAAGTCAGCGGCGGTGCCCAAGGATATCTAAGAGGCCCCTGGAGAGCCACTTCAGGAACCACCGCTTGGCTGCAGCATACCGCAGCCAACTGAAGTCAAGGATGCAGCAGCCAGGAGAGACGCTGCAGGAGTCACGTCCTGGCAATTGAACAGCTGGCCAGCATAAACTTTGGTCGACATCCCACCTGAATTTGTATCCCAGGAAGCCGCCTACACCTTTGTTGACGTGGTACGAGACGTTTAGATACGTCAGCGCCTAATGCTCAGCGACTACAAAACCATCCATGAGGCGCCAACGGCAGCATTGAGAATGGGGCGGCCGAGGTGATGGCTACTCCGACGTCGAGAACAAGGAGTATCCACTAACTGGAGACCGAAGACCAGATGGGGGACGCCAGCGAAGACCGAGTGGCGTATATTGGGGTTGTGAACAGCCGGGACACCTGGAGATTGACTGCCCACCCCAAGTAAACCAGCCGGAGAAACGTGGCGAGGAGCACGTCAGTGCCGTCAACACCATCCCCTCGAGTGACACTGCGCGCCGACAGCTGACGGATGGATGACAGCCTCATCGCGGACGTTCGGGTGAGAGGGAAGCCGTGCCGCGTGCTCGTAGGCACCGGGGCAGCCGTGAACGTCATCAGACCCGACGTAGCCAGCGGTCTGCCGTCGAGGAAACCAACCCGACAATCAGCTTGTGACGGCATCGAGCGACACCTTCCCTGTAGAGAAGGAAGCCTTGCTGAAGTTGACCTTGGGATGGAGTGCCGTGCGTCAGCGGGTGTTCTTTGCAGAGGTAGTTGAGGAGGTGATACTGGGACTGGATGTCCTCAGGAGCCATGAAGTAACGGTTGACGTCAGCAGGAAAGTCCTGCGGCTCAATGGAGAAGAGGTCATACTCCCAAGACCGTGTCCGGATAAGTGCGGCCAATGCACAGGATTGGAAGAGAAGGAGCGTGCCGTAGCTGTCAGAGTGGTCACGGCAGCGCCTGCGGACGGCTGGGATAACGCAGGCCTGAGCAGTGAGCAGCTGGCGGACGCCACCTTGGGGCCACTCTTGAAGGAAATTGAGCCAGGGACGAGACTGACCCGGGAGGACATCGAACCCAGAAGCGCTGCGTAAGGTCGTACTGGGCCCAAAGGGAATCGTTGAAGACCACAATGGAGTGTTCTGTTCCAGGAATGGGAATCCCCCGATGGGTAGACGCAGGACAGCAGTTGGTGCTTCCCGGGTAAGATCCCGGAGTCTTGAAGGAAATGCACACCGGTACTTCAGGAGGAAACCTGGGTGCAAACCAAGCAATCAACAAACTCCGATAGCGCTGGCCGAGGCTCCAAGCAGGCGCTGAGAGATGGTGCCATCAATGTCACGTGTGCGTGCCGATTCCTAGACGCCAGACTAGGAACCGGAGTCGCGTGCAGCAGTACAACGTCGGAGCGCCTTTCGAAAGCATCGCTGTCGACATAGCTGGACCATTCCCAGTGTCCGACCGAGGCAACAAGTACTTGATGGTGGTCGTGGACTACTTCACCTAGTGGCTGGATGGTGGTAGCATGTCGGTCTCACGCTCTAGGGGTCCCGAATTTGAATCTCAGTCAGGGTTAGTTACCTGGATAAGGTATTTTTCCGGGTTTTTTCCTTATCCTGTAAGACGAATGTCAGGTAACTCTAAGCTCCATGGACCCCGGACTCATTTCAGCGTCATTTCATCCATTCCATTCATCTTTCGATATGACTTAACATTGAAGGACGTAAATTACAAAAAGAAGAAGAAGAACAAGAAGAACAAGAAGAAGTGTCCGGAGGGGTATGCCATCCCGAACCAGGAGGCGAAGACGATTACAGACTGCCTCGTGGTGCAAGTGTTCTGCCGTTTTGGGGTTCCGTTAGAGCTCCACGGTAATCAGGGCACCAATTTTGAGTTTAACCCGATGAAGGAAGCACTGGAAAGACTTGGGGTTAACAAGACCCGCACAACACCCCTACCACCGCAATCGGACGGCATGATTGAGGGTTACATCAAGACCCTAGAAGAACATCTGAGGAAGATCGTGGGAAGTCATCAGCGCGACTGGGACGTTAAGGTGTCACTGTTCCTGCTGGCATACGCTCGTCGACACACGACATCACTGGGATGACGCCAGCCAGCTTAATTTTCGACCGAAAGTTACGCCTTCCTTGTGACCTGGCTTTTGGAAACTCCCGGAAGCGAAACACTCAGCAACCGAGTATGAGGAGAGCCTGATGGTCCGTCTCCACGACATGCACGAAATGGCTCGTCAGAACATCCAAATGGCGAGTGACCGTATGAAGTCCCGATACGACAGGCAAGCCAACAGCCAAAGTTTCCAGCAAGGTGACTTGATCTGATTGTACCGTCCTATCCGGAATAAGGGACGCTGCCCGAAGCTTCAGCAGCCATGGCAAGGACCGCACCGTGTGGTAAAGAGGATTAACGACGTGATCTACCGCATCCAGAAAGTATCCCGAGGAAAAATGTTGGAGGTATACCAGGACTGTCTGGTCCCATACGATGTTGCTGTTCGGGACGACCAGCCTTGAGGAGGTAGCAGGGTCGCGAAAGTATTTTTGATTCGATGTGGCGCGGGCGACGAGTTCAAAGAGTCGGGCAGTGCAGTGCAGAGATGAAAGCTCACCGAAATGGTGGAGGAAAGGGGACGAATTCCTCGGGAGTTCGCCTTTGTTCTAGCGAAGTCTTGATTGTTTGAGAACATTCCGGATATTGAGCAATCTATGAAAAGGGAGCCGCCGCTCGCCAGAGCAGTCAGTCGGTAACTGGAAGCGTGCGCGTGGGCAGCTGTGTGAGCTGTGATTGTGGTCGATGACCTGGCAAGTTGTGTTGTGTATGTGACGTGATTCTGGACTGTGGGGGTGATAGTAGGGTATTTCTACGGAAATTTATAGCAGTTTTTAGCGTAAACTAGACTTTTAATTTCACGTACATAAAAAGGTACAGTATTCTAAATGTTGACTTTTCAAAAATAACTAATGCGACTTTTATTAAGATAATATAAGTTTAAGTTATGTTTATGATATGCGAAATAAACATTTTGAAATTTCTGAGAATATTTTCTAAAGTGCTCTTCATATTGAGACACATTTTGAATTAGTAATCCGTAGGATATAAACATAGATCTGATAAAACACGCCATTATGTCAAATATTATTTAACGCATTTAATGATTTCGGAAGTTTTCCCTTTTATTCCTTCCGAATTCCAAAATGATAACGTTTCTCAGCTGAGAAGGCAATATTTGCCTTTCCTTGCTCTAATCTTGCAGAAAGAAGGGAATTTCCGTACCATAAAATTAATTTCAGCTGCTAAAAGATGTGAATATAGCTTAAATATTACCCTTTTTCCATTTTTCCATCTAATGAAATGCATAACAAACAATTTCTATAACTTTCAAGCTTGATTAACATTGCGTAAATAAATAATAAGCATTTTTAGAGATTGCTTGTGCAAGAGCGACTGAAGGAGATCTTGTGAGTATAACATATCAATTTTTATTGTGTTAATTTTTTTTTTTTTATTTATTAATATATTTTAGGTATGGTATTCAAGGAAGAACAGTGCTTTATTTTGACGTTAGTGGGCATCAAAACATACATTGAAGTTGAAATATCAATTTTTATGGACCACCTGGATATATATATATATATATATATATATATATATATATATATATATATATATATATATAATTTTGTAGAGATCGTAATGATAAGCTTGCAGCACGTTGGCATTATAGTTTTATGTCTGATATACAATATGCGAAGACGCATTTGATGCGTCATGTCGATATAGACTGTAAAGTTGAACAGAAATGAACCGATTTTCCGATTATGTGAGACGTTATAGGCCTCCACCAAATCTCGTAATACAGGAATCGAAGTAGTGAAGCGGCTCGCTCAAAGGATTTATATCTCAGCGACGACGATTTCCAATTGAGATTGGTTGCTCCAGCAAAGAATAAGGGTCCTTAGGGAACATGGTAGCTTGTGCTACATGGGAATTCGAAATTCTGGTGTTTCTCAGGTCGTACATCTTCATCCGCTTTTGACATATCTAGACGAAGAGCGATATTTCGGAAATCCATTCTGATGTTTACTATTAATGCCATGTGACGCTTTAAGAAAAGAGTATATTTTAACATTAAAGTCGCAAAGATTAGGTAAACAATCAAGAATGCATTCTGTTGATGTATAACGTGTAAAGCGTCTAAAAGCTAAAATGTATAAACATAGTGCTGAATACTTTTGTAAACATAAACAAGACTACGACAATCATGATATGAAGGAGCCATGTTACTAAATAAACTCTCTATGAGTTGTGACTGACAGGTTGTCTATTTAGGCTAGTATTTCTTTTTTTCCATTTATATCCTGCCTTTAACTGCACTGGTTATATTGGCGGCCGTTCTCCTTTGGAACATATCGAAAGTGTTAACTCTAAATCGTTGGGTTCTATCATTACCTAGATCACGCACACATTCACAGTCTGATTGATACTTCTAGACTCTGGGGAAGATGGCAAATCATCTTGGTTGGAGAAAAATTCCTACCCTCAGCCAGGAATCGAACCCGGGATCCCTAGCATGATAAGCAGGTGCTCTACCGACTGAGTCAGCTAGTATTGTGTTACACCCCATGTGCGGATATTGAACCTCGTCCTGTCTGTAGTAGAGGTCAGTGCTCTCTCTCTCTCTCTCTCTCTCTCTCTCTCTCTCTCTCTCTCTCTCTCTCTCTCTCTCTCTCTCTCTGTCTGTCTGTCTGTCTCCCTATACACACGTCAGTGCACACACATACAGATACGCACACATAAGCAGTCATCTCTCAGGACAGGTCTTGTGAGTGTATTAACTAAATCAAATAAAATAATTCATATAAAGTTTCAAAAAAAACATTATAGTTGGAAATTTCGTTTCGGAAGCATAATTGCGTTGAACAATAAAACTGAATAAATAAATGCGCGTATACACGACAGGAAACAGTAGAACAATAAACCAGTATGCGAATAAGAAACATTTTATGAACAGCTTCAAAAGAAACATTATACCAGTTGGTCCAACTGACCCGTCTTTCAAGCAGGCAGATATATCTTCATGAGGATAAAACAGTTGTAGAACGCAAAGGGGCAACTTCAATTAAATGCTTGGCAGTGATGTGAGCGAACTTGGTTCGGTTCCGCTGATCAAGAGGCAGTACTCAGGAGTGAATCAGCGTGTGCAGTCCATGATAATACACAAGAACAGCGTAAACAACCGAATACTTTCCGCTTATGTTAGAGAGACTTTATTTTCGTGGGCATAAACACACTTTTTAAAGTATGATAAAATCTTATTTCACTTTTCTTATCCAGCGATTGCTCTTTTTCACTTTTATTCTACGTAATTACAGTATGTAGAGAAAATCTGAAATTTCACTCCATATTACACTCAAAAGCATCTAGAAAATCTTCAAAACTGTATAAACCTCCATATATATGTACTCTGTTCCGGGGTTCTTGAAAAGCCTTTTAATGCATACACATTATGTTTTATGACCTTCAGACAACAAAGCGCTAAAGGGGTTTGTCAAATCAGCAGAAAACATAGGTATAGTACAAGTAAATTCAACTTTTGTTTAATTTGACATCATTTGTGTGCTTTAATGCTATGTAAATATCCTTTGTAGCAAAATATTGTAAACATACACGTGCTGTGTTTTCAAATGCATGTCTAAATAGATCGTATAGCACTTCAGAGAACAGTGGGTAACTATATTCATTACAAACAGAGACAGACTAGAAAGCTCCTGCATCGCTGAGGGAAATATTGACTAATTAGCCCAACTGTTTTATAGCGGATTTATTATCATGTACCTGGCAACAATAATATCACATGGACGATACAATGCTGTCATGTTCCTTCTCGACTGTTTCTAACCAATTTACTCAAATTAGACCTAATGTTTGTAGAGTGTACCGTTCGAAACGTTGTTTATTTTGTTTTTGCCATTCTGTTTTATTTTTATCATTGCTTTTGTTATTTCTGTTTTACTGCACTCGTTAAACTTGCTGCTCTTTCAGAATAGCTCCCAATATAAAGGTAAATATGAGACAGATCATAATATAATTATTTTCTCGTCCACATTCAAAATTTAATCACAGAATTCAACTTTTAGAAAAGAAACCGTAGTCATAATTAATCAAATCAACTCCAAAATTCCAAAGCAATTATCGATTTAGAAAGGGAGTTCTATTCGAAGAAGCGCGAGAGTTTTATGTATTAAATAAAATAATGCAAAATACACACAACACTCAATTACTAACTAATAACTTCGCTTCTTCAGAGCTAATTGCACAACAAATGCATACGTATTCGCAGTTCAGCTGAAATTATTAAATAGTATACTGCAAATACCTTACGCAGAGTAGCTCAGCGCATTAGTGAAACAGAGCTACCCTCTAGCAGGAGGCCCTTGCCCTCCGGAACCAACGTTCCGGCTGGGGATGCCGAAATGCTGACCACATCTCCCCGTATCGGTTGGATGATCGCCCACCTCTGCCGTGAGGCCGGCAGTCGGGTTGGTAGGCCTTGTTCTAAGGCTCTCGCGCTAGGGTTTATTGTTATGTAAATATTTGTAAAGATGTTCCACCTTCTTGCTTCTAGTTGTGGACGATAGCTTGCTAAGAGCTGGTTGGCGACATCTACACTACTCCTTCACATTGTAGTTCAAAATGGAACTACAACAGCAATCTCATTTTCTTTGAAAATAATTCTGTATTTCCCACCGATTTATGTGTTCGGTAGTTCGTAACCAGAGTGCATCAGTATTATCGTTGCATATGTAGACCGCTTGATTACGCTGATTAGACAAAAAAATATTCTTCTATGTTCAGGATATTTGGTTGTGTTTAGGGGCATTTTATGATTCTTCACTTTGGTACAAAGCCCGCATCTCTGAAATTCTTCTCTTTCAATTTCATTAGTAAGTCATATGATGGGAATAAATAAATAATTTTAATTAACTAAACGTACGTATAACAGTAATTCTAGCAAAACGAATTGAGAAGGTCACGTGAAATCACACATAGAGGTTTTAGCTATACCACCGATGTTGGTTGACATTGCTTTGGGGACAGGAAAATTCAAAGACTTATAAACTCGTCTATTCTTCTAGGAACAATAAAAATTAAATAAATATTAATTTATGAATCACCTTATAGGTGTCCACCTTCAAACCGATACATTGATACACTATTGTTCCAATGACTTCCGAAGTATCAATGAGTAGAGTCTGTGTGGAATGCGATCAGTTGTAAGTGCACAACATAATTCTTCACCGGTGATAGCTGTGTTTATAGCCATTAGACAGTCAAATAGTGTACCATAAAACAGCTCTTCCTATTCCTATTCGCTTCTCTTTTAAGGGTTATCGAGAGGTTCTCTTGCGGATTGGACGGAGCCTTTAATTTTGGAACCACATTTTCCGTTGCATAGCAAGAGATATATTCTCAAGTTAGCACTGATTGTTTAGGGGAGGAAAAAATATATAACTTTCTCTTGGTGAGAGCTATCATTACAAAAGTAATGAAAATATCCCGAATCACTGCACACGCATGCAATAATCAAGAAACCTTTTAACTCTCTTGCTACCGCACGTCGACTGGATAGACGGTGCCCTCGAGCTTAAGTGACAACCTCTAATATGTCGGCAGCGCTAAAACGTGCCAGCCTGCTAGGTTTGGTAATGTCAGCATTTAGAAACAAATGTTGACAAATTAGAAACAAATTAGAAACAAATTAAATTTTAAATAAAAACAAAAAATATCAAAATTGAATTCCGTCAACTAACTTTTGTTGAATACTCTTAACTAACGTAATCATTAGCTAGAAACTATATTGTCGCAAACCCGTATCTACGATCGCGCGGCTTGTTTACACAAAAGGAACTGATAGGTGGGCAGTGTGAAACCTAAGTGCCGGCAGACAAGATAACATGCAGATAAAGGACTGCCGAAACAAACAAGTTGAGATAAATGGAAATTTCTAGTTACTTCTTAACTGATAGAGATAATTCGGTTTCTGGTTTATTTTAGAATGATCTAGAAATTATCAGGAGATATATAAGCGATTGTGACACGCCAGCCGGACAGTTGTTGTGTAACAAGAGTTGTGTCGAAAACGAGAGACAGCTGGAACTGTTATTGTCACGAGAGCTAATGATGTAATCTGCTGTCACTGTTATTGTCATCGACCTTGGTAGACTGATGATGTACGTAACGTAATGCTGCTCTAATCTATAATAGTATCTCTACGAAAATAAAGGAGATTTTTAATTTCTGCAACTCGGCCTTTAAATTCTAGAAACTCACTAAGTCACAATATATTCCGGGCATATTTAGTTAGAAAAACAAGGTCTAATTTTGCTACTGTAGTTTGAAATAAAATGGTACACATTTCTTTTAAAATAACGCGAATAATATTTAGCACTTTAGAAATGTACTCAAGTATAATTAAATAATCATAAATACATCTTATAAGTGTGTTACGTTACATAAAAACCACACAAAATTTAATTCATTAGTATCTATGATTGTAGGGACTTTTGCATCATGTATACCAGGGTGGTTCCTAAAGTTACCAACCTCAAAATGAAGATGACAGCACTCGTAAATAAAAGCTAGTAACATATCGAGATTTAACTGCATTGGAACACCACAGTGA
>CM060954.1:125730443-126057943 GCA_030765055.1 Mantis religiosa
TACCTTTTTATCTACTTCGAGCCTAAGCTGACGTAAGTTGATTTTACTCCCTTTCATTGTCGGAAGGCTTGTTTGATTTGCTAATTTAGTAGCACGTATGTGCTTAAACTGAGGACTTTAAAGCAAATTAATAATAAATAATGTTCTCCCTGAAATAGAAAATACTTTGTCTCGTATTCTAAAGCCGATTTCTTCTCCAGCACTTACTGTACTGTCTCGGTATACGCTATTATGGTGTCATTCTCAAAGTTAACGAACCCATTTTTAGGATATAGTTCAAATCAAAAACGAAAAATTTAAATAGCATGCTTTTATATCTTATTTAATATGCAGTCCCCAGCATGAAATTTCCTTTCCTTCCTATAGTACTATCTTTCAAGGAAGTAAAATGTACACTTTCCGCGGGTCAGTATCACTCAGGCGTTCCGTGAGCAGATGGTAGATATGAAAACTAAATCGCCGTGTTAGTAGATGTATAGTGTCGTGGTCGCCATTTTAATATGTTACTCACTTCGAAGGTGTCTAAGGCTTATATTAACCCAGTATGACAAAAGATTGAGTATTTATCACAAAGTAATAATAATTCTCTTGCAGCTGAGCAATTAACTACATTACGTTGGAAAATGTGCAAGAAAACGGAAAACACGTGGTATTATGATTTTAACAGAACTAATATCTATATTGTATATAAAGCAAGCTTCCTCAAGTGCTCACGTAGCTCAATGACAGAGAGCACGCGCTGTGATAAATATTACGAGGGTTCATGTTTCGAGTACCATTCTGTGTTTATGTTTTTTTATTCCAGATTTTTAATTTGTTAGATTAAGTAACGAATCAATTTATATCGGTTCTAGCAATAAGCTAATATATAAAATAACAAGAAATTGAAAAATTATCATCTTGATAAAAACAAACTTAGAGCTGCAATATAACTGTATAATCCAGTGGAGTATAAGACATAAAACTGAAAAGATATTCTGTGTAACCGTAGTTACAAATAGCCATTATTAGGAATTACAAAAACAAGACGATATCCAAAGATAATGTTGCTTAGGAAACAAAGTAAAAAGCTGTCATTTCTTCATGAAGCCAACGTCGTACATTAACAAATGAATTAAATTATGAAACATTTGAGATGTTGACCCTATTAAGCCGCCACTCTTCCTGGAATTCGTCTCCTTGCTAATTCTCCAGTGCGATTAGTAACATCTTACCCAAAGATAACAATTGTAAATTGGTTCGTTACTTCATCTAACAAATTAAAATTATGGAATAAAAAAACACATCCACAGAATGGTACTCGAACCATGAACCAGTTGTGCTAGTATGGAGCTCCTTACGTCATGAAATTCAAATGGTTTCGAATGAAACCACTTTGCCTGACGTATTTTAACACATAAAAAAGTATTTTGTGGAATATTCAATTGCTTGGTCTCATAAGCCAGAAATTGCTGGAAATGGAATTTCAGCAGAATTTTCAATTTCCTATTCAACATTAAAGCACTGATAGTAATGCATGTAAGAATCTGTGTCAATCCTGCTTCACAGGTGTACGGAAGATAAAGGTACGTTGTGCTAAATATACACACTTTTGGCCTACATGAGTCATTATGTCCATTATAGGTCCGCGGTAACAAAGGGCGCAATAGCGTGCCTTGGAGTCACGCTTTATCTGTTAGGTAAATATTGGCGTACACGCTTTCATTCATAAATGTTCTTGACTTTGGAATTACTTGCACAGGTATTCTGTATGAAACTCGATTTTAGGTAATACTCTACAAAATGTTACCTTAAGTTATATAGTTAATTTAGTCACTGATTACTACCTTCAAATTTCATAAATTAAGAAAACAACAAACACCTGACTAAACGTTTTATACCACCAGTTTCGAAAAATAAAATAAAAAAAGAAATTACGGTTTAGTTGAATGCATTTCAATTGTCTTTAAAGCGCTGAATCCTATTTTAATGTTGCAGCACTTAGCATTAGACTGATATGTATAAGAGTTTTAGAGAGTTTATGTTATGTATTTAGTAACATATTTCAGATAAATTAGATGTTCACTCCTTGTTTCTTTATGTGAGTAACCGAGAGTATTTATTCTCATTTTACAGATTTCCAGACTGTTAGTTTGAGCTCTCACAATTTTGTGGAAGAAACAACTTATGTAAGTATCTGCATTTGTAATTATGTATATTCCGTATTATTACAAAGTGTAGCATAGTAAACCTCTTAGTTATGAAAGTACACAAATCGTGTACTGGTCTGTATAATCTGCTCTAGCATTTGAGTCAAAATTTATCATTAGTTGAATAATTGTTGTCCAAAGTTGTGACTGCTTTTTCTGTAAACCTTTCGCTTGCAAGAGAAAATGTTTTAATAATCCGTTCTATCTTATTCGTGGCGAATTGTATGTTATATAATAGTATGTTTAGTTCTTGTAAGCTATTCGTCGTTTTCAGGTTAATAAAACGGAGCGTCAAGTCTATAATAAAGAGCATTGTCGACATCTCCGCGAGGTCGAACATTGTGTTTGTTGCCAATTCCACAACACATTTTATTGAGTTAGGAAGCTAAATAGTTTTATACAGCACATAATTCTCTATCGAAAAATATAAAAAACGTTATCAAATCATTATTTTTCATTTAAAATTGTTACTTAAAAGGAAATAAAAACAGATCTTATGAAGAAAACAGTTAGAATGTGTGTGGTAATACCTGGTGGTGGTAATTCATGTGCCGGAATTGTGTTTATGCACTACGCCTCCGAAACAGGAGAATGGCTTTAAACAAACCCTACTTTCTGAGGCAAGCGTAGACGTCCAATTAAGAGTAGTTTAACAACGGCACTGTACAATTTTCCTTCCCCAAATCTACAGTGACAGGTGGCACTTTGTTTACGAGTTTCGCGATTTACATTATTCATTTGTCAAAAAGAAAGGGGCAGTGGTGAATTTGTACACCAATGCAAAGTCTAGCGGCATACCTCTTCCATATAGGTTCTTATGTTCGAAGGAACATAAGAAGTCTACATTCCAGAGCAGGCTATAACAAGGGACTCAACCAACCTCATCGGGCCTTCGGAGTTGTAGATGAGTTTAGGTGAGTGCACTTACCTTCTAAACAAACACAATTGCATGCATCCGCTCATCAGTTTGAATTATTTCAAATATTTTGCTAACGCGTTCAACGGGACAAACGTGCATCTTCAGTTGTTGAGTATGTCTTCTACTTAGAGTATTTTTAATTTCCTCTTTACTTATTCCTTACCTTTTGATAGTCGTACTGCCTAAACCAGTCTCGATATTTCAGAGCACCTCGCGCAAAACAAAACCATTTCTCAACATGACTTCATGAACACAATATAACTAGACGTTATTCATCGTCTAGCACCAAGCTTAAAACTCCGTAGAGAGGTTAAAGAGTATTAGCCACCAATTGAAGTGTAGAGAGCATGCGTATGAATCTCGTTAGCTTAAAGCCTGATGCCGCCACCGGACTCCCTGATATCTTTTGACAGTGTCCAATGCTTTGGTGTAACAATTACTTGTACGTTTATGTAGTGTCCAGAAGAGCACTATGATACTTTCTTAGTTTCTCTTTTCTTAACTTTGTCTTTATTTTGCCATTACTTTAGTATCTGCGTAGCACATGGTTGTAGTGATCGGTTCCACAATAAGAATTTAAAAGTGGTCTGGCTCTAAGGACAAGAAATTCAAGTCACGGAAGCATATCTATTGGTTTGCTACTGTTTTCACGCTCCTCATTTGCTTTATCTCACTGATGTCTTACACTTTAACCAAAAGTAACCTTAAGATGGATATTACCTTACACACATACACATACACAAACACACACATGTATGCATACACTATAGTCTGATATAAACTTTTATATTTAGGTGATCCGGAGCAGAGAGCGAATAGATAGAAATTCATTAGTTTTAAAGAAATATATTTTTTGCGGGAAATTCAAGCAAATCTTCCTAGACGTCTTGAAGAAGAAATTAATTTGCGACTAGGAGCTTAATCTCTCGCCAGATTTGCATTATGTAAATTAATTTACGAATAAATTTACTTTCTTGTCGTCCTTTGAACAATTAGCTCTCTTTTCAGCATTAAGAGGCAACTCGGAAACCCTTTGATTAAAATTCAGTTGATTAAATTCGAGCCTGACGTTGCCATGGCCAACTGGTTAGACCGTTCACCTCTCAAATAGAGAACGGATGGTTGTGAATTGTGCTGGTTAAAACGGAGTTCGGGTCCTGCGGATGCCATCACAAATTATTTACCTATTGTTATACAATTACATTTAATTTTAACTCTTGCACCGATATTTCAAATCATCCACGTCTTCACCGTCATACTACATATTGGACTGATCCACGATCCTGAATATTCTTTGTCATCCTGAGTTCCTCTGCACTGCTCGGCCGTGAAACTACAAGCACCCACTTGTATGTGCTGTGGGGAGGTTTTGTAAGTGCTTCAAGCGAGGAGGGTATAATGAAAATAGAATGGAAAATTCGGGTCTTAGTTGATTATAACAGGTTAACTGAGTATGTAACAGAGTAATTAAGGTCACTACACCACCAAGTGCATTGACCCATTGTTTAAATCTTTCTACTCATTTTGATGAAGTCTAGACAATGAGAAATCCTTTGAAATGTATTGGACCTCTCAGTTGAGAAGTTCTGAAATAAGAAGTGCATGAAGCTAAATCTATTTTAGAAGTATTTAAAGATATTGTATAATCCACTAGCTGGGGATAATCTAACTACTTTAAAAAATAAATAATTTAAATCCTTCAATGCTGCCTGGGATTGATCAAAGGGCAAAATGAAAGCTCTCTTACTCCATCTGTAATTTTCTCGCTATTATGTAAAACGTGAATATTATTGTTTCTGAAGAGATGAAAATAGTAATTATTCAAATCTTGTGAAGTTCAGCTGCAAATAAATGAAAAAGCCCCCATCTGCAAGCCCCATAGCAATGAAAGACTTTTATTTTATTCTACATTGTAATCTTAATTTTGGTTATTTGAGACGCTTCTAAATAGGTATTAAGTTATTGTATATTCTCAATTTTCTCTGTACATCTTGAGTATTTATTCTTTTATTGCATGCTCTGGCGAGTTATAAATTGACAATTCCTAACGCTGTATTTGATTCTATTATAACATGAGAATTTCAGGATCACTTTTGGTCAGCACCATCCTCCCAATTAAACAGAAACACAATAGCATCAAAAATCGTTATTTGGAAAGTATAAGCTATCTAAATGTTAGACTGACATCTACCAACAGAATAAACTGTTCGTTTTTATTTTATTGACCATATAAATAAGTTATGGAAGTACTTGTCTGTTGGTGTGTATATACATGTGTATTTCTGGGAACATGCAGCTCCTGGATAAATAAAATTTGTACCGATATTCAGTATCCACCAAAGTAATCTACATAAAGATTTTTATGAAATATATCTTATTCTCAATTCATAAAATATAAGATGTCTACATGACAAACAAAATGAGCATCTAGAATTCTCTAGGAGAACAATTGAAGCCCGAAGTTCATTCGAAAGGAATTTCGTATAATTTTTAATAACGAGCAAATTAGAATAGATAGTCAACAACTGTAACCGATCTTTTTAAAAAGAATGTACAGACCAAAAGAAACACCAGTTATTTAATAACTTTTTATGGTATCAGCCATTTTCGAGATATCTGTTGGTTAATATTAGTTTGCAGTTTTCATTTTTCAAAAGCAAGCTTTTAACCTCGGTGGCAGTTCACTTTTTCATCGTGAAGTAATAGGGTAATTTTAAAAACATCTTTGAATTAACTTTCTATCCCTCTTGTGTCTACGACGAAGTGTATAATAAAACAATTTCTTCAGATGTTATCCGTTTTAATATAGCGCAGAGAGATAAACAAACGTCAAAGGCTAAAAGTAAAACCTTACATTTCAAAGATGAGAGTAATACCAGAAAACGATATAGACAAACATTCCAGTAACATAAATGTAAATAGGAGCTGTAACTTGGCGCCGTGAGCATTCCAGGTACTCTCGGGCTTCAAGCCAGGCGTAGATGTCGTGATGTACCAACGTTTCGGGAGCATACATTGTTCCCGACTTCAGGGTACGCTGAATCATTCAAAATGATGTATACTCCAAGGGAACAATGTGTGCTCCCGAAACGTTGACACATCACCATATCTACACCTGGTTTGAAGCCCGAGAGTTTCTGGAACAAATATAAATATTTGTGCTATATTCAACAGCTTTTATGTGAAAAATATTACTTAGAATAGAGAGTTCTGAAAATTTAAAGGTAGCTTCTGATTCTCTCTCACGAAAAATATGGTTCAGATAGGCGTTATTTGCTACAGCTCTTTATAATATGTGAAAGCTCTGGAATATTTCTCTTGAAATTATTGAAATTTTAGTAGTGTTCAAAATATAATCTAAATTCTGCAAAATAATTTCAGTGAGTGTATAATTTTTTATTTTATACCCACGTTGTCCAAAGTCTCTTTTAAGAATGACAAGAACTTATAAAGTAGTACTTTAATAATAATAATAATAATAATAACAATAATAATAATAATAATAATAATAATAATAATAATAATAAAATAATAATAATAATAATAATAATAAAATAATAATAATTAAAATAATAATAATAATAATAATAATAATAATAATAATAATAATAATAATAATAATAATAATAATAATAATAATAATAATAATAATAATAATAATAATAATAATAATAATAATAATAATAATAATAATAATAATAATAATAATAATAATAATAATAATAATAATAATAATAATAATAATAATAATAATAATAATAATAATAATAATAATAATAATAATAATAATAATAATAATAATAATAATAATAATAATAATAATAATAATAATAATAATAATAATAATAATAATAATAATAATAATAATAATAATAATAATAATAATAATAATAATAATAATAATAATAATAATAATAATAATAATAATAATAATAATAATAATAATAATAATAATAATAATAATAATAATAATAATAATAATAATAATAATAATAATAATAATAATAATAATAATAATAATAATAATAATAATAATAATAATAATAATAATAATAATAATAATAATAACAATAACAATAATAACAATAATAATAACAATAACAATAATAATAACAATAATAATAACAATAATAATAACAATAATAATAACAATAATAATAACAATAATAATAACAATAATAATAATAACAATAATAATAATAATAACAATAATAATAATAATAACAATAATAATAATAATAACAATAATAATAATAATAATAATAATAATAATAATAATAATAATAATAATAATAATAATAATAATAATAATAATAATAATAACAATAGTAATAGTAATAGTAATAGTAATAGTAATAGTAATAGTAATAATAATAATAGTAATAGTAATAATAATAGTAATAATAATAGTAGTAGTAGTAGTAGTAGTAGTAGTAGTAGTAGTAGTAGTAGTAGTAGTAGTAGTAGTAGTAGTAGTAGTAGTAGTAACAGTAACGAAAAGCATCCTTTATACTCAGACTTAATTCTTTGACAGAAGCTTCCTGAGATAAAGCATTCAAAATATCGAGTTTGCAGAAAAACAAATAATGACTTCATTGCTGCTAAGTTAAAGTACGCTCGCCATTCTGTGAAAAGTTAGTAAAACTTAGCTAGCTGAATTTAAAGATGATATAATAATCACCTAATCGGTAATGATATAATAATCGATTAGCTAATACCTTTCTTTACAATTCAAGACCATGTATCCAAAGGAATTTGGAGCATACTTCTTAAGCTCCCAAGGAACGCGAATTTCCTAAGGTCTTCCTTAGGCATTCCCAGTTGGGCAGTGTTAGATTAGGAATAAAACCAATTACTTAGTTTAGGTGATACCAGGTACTATCTGTATCTACGTATATTGCTTTAACCTATGGCGATGATTGTAGCACTTTTTCGTTTAACCATAACATCAACATAAATTCTATGTAAAAGCATATATTGGAAGGAATTTATCACAAATATATAAATTTTAATAACAAGTTTTTATAGAGCACTGTATGTCATTCTTAGCAAATATGTTCATTCTTTGTGAATTGACAACGTAGAAATAGAAATTTTAGTCCCTGATGAGTGTTGGTTAGCCCCAGTATAGTGTTATCAGAAATGACATCGTCAAAGGTTAAATTACTGTGGTATACTCGTACATATATCATTTACCGAGGAAGTGGCGCCATGGTAATGTGTGCACCTCGAATTCGAGGGTTCGTGTGTTCGAGCCCCATCAACCGTACACTTCCATATCATGATTTTTCCATTATATACTTTCATTTGATTGCCTTACTATCCTTCAGTTGTACTCTCAGGCTGAAGGCTATGACAGCGCCGAATACATAGCTCGGATGTATGGGTATTGTAAATGTTTTTCTCGGCGCTGAGCGGCGTTGTGCATATGGTGGTTGTCTTTGCGTGGGGACCACGCTTGTTGCTAACGACTCGCAATCATTCGTGGAGTAGGAATAAAGAACTCTCAGCCATATGTCTTAAAGCTCATCTCCGAATACCAGAGTTTGAATTGTTTCAATTGTTTCATTTTCAGCTGTAGAAAATATATCGAAACGAGCACCTTTGTTGATTGATTATGGTATTGTTAGCCGTAGTAATCTCTGTGACATTTTCAGAGGGCGAGGTGTCCCCAGAAATGGTCTGCTCTTTACACATTTCTATGTGTTCTTCCATTTTGTTTTTATTATTTTATTTTCGTTGTTTATTTTTAAATCTCTCACAAAGTTTATTTATTAGATATGAACTAAATTTAATGTTGAAGATTACGAGCAGTGTCATTTTAAACAAATTATATTGAACTGGCTCAAAAAACTGAATAACATTTAAAATAATAATAGCTCATCTTCAGGTTAAAACAAAATACAACATATTTTACTGAATGAGAGTGGATGTTATATACATCTGATATATCATGTTCAAGACGTAAACACATGTAGCAACAAAGATAGTGAAGCATATACGGAATCAAATAAATATATAAGTTGATATAGATGGAGGAAGAAGAAGGAAAACACAAAGTGTAGTAAAAGAATACTGCTGTTCGAAAAAAAATCAAAGCATCATGCTGCAAATAAGTAATATACAGGAACTGAAAACTAAGATAACTGTGACAAATGGAATACAGTGTCTCTAATTTGGCTACATAATTAACTACCTCAGAAATATGATGTAGAGAAATTAACAACAGTTGTGGTTTCGGTGGAATCGAATTAAAACATTGACTAACTAGCAATGATTTGCGCTTGTGTTTGTTTACACACGTATGCTATAGATACGTTTTAAATCATAGAAAAATCTAAGACATGTACCGCTTGAAACGTTATTAATCATCATTTAGCGGTAACTAGGTTTTCTTTACCTCTGCTCTCTTGTTGAAATGACATAGCAGTGTTGTATTGCATGTAAATTGCTGTCACCACAAACTGTTGAATCTACAAGTGATTTAAACCGAAGTTTTCGATAATATGTTGAACTCAGAGGTTCCGTTAACTCATCAATAAGGTACTTCTAATTCATAGACTGACCTAGTTTTACCCGTTTGCGACACACATTCTCCTTCAATCTACCAGTCAGTAAATCGTCGTAGTATAGCGATAATCACATTTTATTTATTTAAAGCTACCGTCTGCTGTGGAAGTAGCAGAATACAATTTTACAGCAGGTCAGTCGCCATGTACATACTCTGTTGTATACAAGTAATATAAAACTAGAATTTTTCAAGAGTATGATGTAACTCCATTTCTGAATCTTCTTTTCAATATGTTCTAGAACACAATGTGCATATTCTTAAATACTTATCATACTGTACCAGTTTAAGTACTTATTTTAAAATGATTTTTTAAAATATAAGATATATCTAATCATAAACATGTCTGTTTTTCTTACTGATGTTCAAAACTTTCTTAAAACACATCTAAAACTTGACGCAGATAGCTGTAGAAAGTGTTGCCTGCCTATTGACGCTTCAGGCGGTCAGGTACTACTACATAGTGAAAATAGTCTCGAATCCTCGGTCTGATTTCGATAATACTTCACTCTCTTCACTAAGAGACATTACCCTTAACACGTACCTACGAGGGCAGGTGTGAGATAGACAACACCAGATAATGATAAATATAAAGAAGGTTTCTGATGATCTATCCATATTTGAAGTGATTTACCTATTTTTCAGGCTGAATAACTAAATTATTACTGAACCTTGTCGCTCTAGATGCTGACAATTTAGTCCATATTTGATAATCACTAATCGCTTCGGAAGTCGGAAGTGTTTTATTTGTCTCTTATTACCTATACGTTTAACTTTAGCTTCTTTTGACATGTTTTTGCTTCTTTTAGTACTATAATATTCATTGTTACTATTTCCAATCCTGTTATAACATAATCCTTTTCTTTCTGTGTCCTTGTGATATTTGGCAAATACCATTAATTTTGGTAGCTTGCGCCTCGGTCTCTTTAGCATGCTTACTTTTGCCTGGGAATTGCCTTGATACAAGCTCCTACCTAAGAGTTCGAGTTTCATTTTGGGGCATCTTCCATAACAGACATGGCCATATACAAGTCTCTCCTACACACTGGAAGAAAAGGCTTGGATATATTAGGAAACGTAATATTTGATAGGATATGACTGGAAGTACAGCACGTCAAGTGGTCATGTGGTCAAGATCGTTATTGCTGAGGTTACCAGGATGCAGTTACCAGGATTGCAGTTTACGTCCTCCAACATTAAGTCATATCGGACGGTGAATGAAATGGGTGAAATGATGCTCAAATGAGTCCGGGGTACATGGAGCTTAGAATTACCCGACATTCGTCTATTAGGATAAGCAAAAACCCCGGAAAAACCTTATCCAGGTAACTCACCCTGACCGAGATTCAAACTCGGGACTTCTTGCACGTGAGGCAGATACGCTACCATCTACGCTACCGAGGCGGGCCGTTATCTATTACTTCCGAAGACACGACTACACATTATTAAATCTTGCATTATTGCGATCCTTAAAAGTAGAACTTCACATAATTTCTAAGATCCAGCTATGTTGTATATCTTGGCATAGGCGATATTCTCTTCCTTTTTATGAACAAGGAGATTCTTTTAGGTTTTACTGAAAGTTTCCGCTTAAGGCCTTTCATTATGTCACTATAAAAATTTCTTGTTTCAAAATGCGATGAACAATCCTAGATGGGGCCGCTTTCATAGTACGTTGTTTGTCGGTTTGGCTCTTTAATGTGTCGGTAGTGTAGCTGCCGCAAAGCGCATAGTTCGTACTCGTGTTTGCTACAGTTTATCGCGTGAGTAATTTCTAACACTATAAAAATTATTTCAGAAATCAAGCGAGGAAATGTAGAACTGCCTCACTTCGTTGTTCAGGCGTTCCAAATAGGTGCGCATAAAATTGTCTAATACACTCTCAAATTGCCTATGAAAAATTACAGTAATTTGTTAATGAATGTTGCGTTTGAATTCGTGTAGAGCGCACACAAACAAATTTACACTCGTTTAATATACCTAAGGTTAAAATACTGAGGGTTTTCATTTCAAGTTGTATAGGCCGCGCTGTGGCCGAGTGATTAGGCCTCTCAATTCTCACGAGAGGAAGCTAAGTGAGATTTGCAGTGGACAACACGGCGTTGGGGCGGGTTTTCGAGCAACTCGGTTTTCCCTGCCATTTCAGTTTACCGGTGCCCCATCTTCATCTCATGGCCTGCGGTGCTGCGTGTAGTAAAAGCGGGCGTTAAATACTAACTGCACATTCCAAGTTATATAAAACGTTAAAAGTAAGAATGCTCAACTTATTCTCACGGATGTTGGAAATGGTGACAAAATGTCAACAAATTCTGTGTATAACACATTAAATTAGAAAGTAATTTCCAGTAGTAGCTCCTGGCAAATAACTAACGTACATTTTGCAGGTGTCTGTGAGGTACGGCGGATATTACAGCAGCTTACGGGTGACCCACGCTCTGGCCAGAAATTCTGATGATTGTGTTTAAATTGGAATAACACGGCATGTTCGCAGGCTATTTGCGTGTAAAGGAAGCGGCTTTGTGGATGAGTTTTATAACGCCCTACCCGTCCAAATCAATTTCCATTCTACTCCATTATTTCTGATGTTACTGAACCGGTGAAATGAGTTTCAGTTACCTAACGGACACGTTATACGTTATGCAAATGGTTTATACGTGTCTTTTTTTGGAGGGGGCTATATATCTATCCGCTCCTATACAGTTGGGAAATATATTGAGGTATTATTATAAAATATTATCTGGTATTTTCAAAACAATATAGTAGTGCACAAATTATAAAATGTTATACTTAGTTTACTTAAAATATATTTCAACAACAGATCCCGCTGTAGTCATATACATTCACTTTTATTCCGTTTTTATTAATTAATCCGTTACTGTGTTTATAATATTTGGGTTTTCACTTTTCTAGCTTCCATAAATGATAAGCGCTAACGCTACAAGGGATTTGAAATAATATTATAGACTATATGTACAAAATTTTTATATTATAACTTTAACAGTTACACAAATTTGCAGAAAACTCAGTTTGGATGAAGGGTACTTCAAAGGCTGTTCACTAAACATCCAATTTATATCTTAAATTTGCCATGTAAATAGCTGAAGTATATGTAGTTTAAATGAAGGTTGTTATAACTATATTTGAAATAATAAAAATAGTATATTTTTCTATATAAATATTAATTTGTGTGGAGATTTATCTTGAACATTGTCGCATCCTTAGAATATATGGAATCACACCATCAGTTTCATTAAATATGCTGTTCATGGCAAACATAAGCTTTTATATCATGATCAACAAAACTGATATGGTCAGTGAGATTTTCCTACCAAGTTTTAGGTGAAGCACAGTTAAATATTTAACTACGTAATACTAACTGTGATAAAATTCTGATACGATAAGCTAACAAGGTTTTCTCTAAGCAATATCATCTGTTTTCCAGTAGAGCTTGTATCTGCTTCATGTTAATCTAAATAAATATTTCCAGAAATATTTTCGTTATAAATTTCATTCCCCGACTATTAACCATTATGTAATGGGAGAGGAGACTTAGTATCCGATGATCCAGATTGTCTTAAACGAGAAGACTGGCTTCGGTTAATCTTTTTGGTGGGTAGGTGTGTGATCCAGAAAGAGGGAATGGCGCCTTGTCCACATTAGGCGGCCATATCCTCCATAAAGAAAGTTTCTTCAACGGTCAACAAGGTTATTTGCGCAGCTAAATTTGAATGATATGAAGGGTGGAAAATGCAGCTGTCTCAGAGAGGATGGATATTTCTGGATGCTGAGACGTAGCAGCCCTGACTCCACTCTTGTCCTCCGAGGTGCTCGTAGCGTTATCAGAAGACACCCTCTTATTGAACAGCTTCCCAAATTTAGACCGAATTGTTATAATATGAACCGACATAATAATAAAACCAAATTAATTTATAAAACTGCCATAACTTGGAGTAAAAGACATCATGGAACCAGAAAATAAGAAAGTAAGGGAAATAAACACCAATGAAATACAATTAGAAAGAGAGCTGTGAAAACAAGAATTAAATATAACAATAAGAGAACCATAAAAAACCAACTAGGAGCAAGGATTGACAACGCAATTTATAATTGAATGGGGCTATGTGATGGTAACAATGGTTGTATCCCGAAAGAAGGTAAGAAAGAATAAGCAGGGCAGTTGTATAAAACATTGCAAGAAGATATAGAAAGCCGCCTTGCATAACAATATGCAGGAACGTGTACGCTAGACTAGGCAACATCACCACACCCATGGCAGTAATAAATAATACAGGATATATAATTAAGAACAATGGACAATAATCGAGATACTTTAAAAGCTATAGACTAATAAAAATGAAAAATTCTATTAAAGAGTATTATCACATAAATACACAAGAAGGATGGTATATAGTAATGATGATGGTGATGATGAAGACGACGACGACGACATTGGTACAAGATTATGTAGGTACCAAGAAGTACAGAATGCTAAATGCTCACCATGAGTTGGCCTGAGATTCCGACTTCCTTACAACACATCCCAAGTACAATGAAAAGCGGCAGAATATAAATCAATAAAAAAAAATTTCAAATCAATAATGACGGAATTACTAATATGCCAGTTAAAGCAAAATTTAAATTACAGTACATATTTTAAAGAGATATAAATGTATTATGTAGAAGTTTTTGTACAAATCTTATGGTTTATCGACTATACAAGTAATATAACCTTTTTTCACAATAAGCTATATTCAGAAAATTCAAGACATTCGTTTTATGTTTTATGCAAATATTTCACCTGTTTGGTACTTTAATGAATATTATTAGAGCCATTTAAGATCATAAAAAGAGTAAAAAACAATTTAAAAATTCTTCATGTATAAGAAATGTTTAGGAGAACAAGGATTTCTTTAAATCTTTGTAATCTGCCTATGGAAGATATTGAAATTTCAGGAAGTTGAAGAATTACTAAGTTGAAACAGTTGTTATTAATTTCAAACCCAAAAATATTATTTTGCATATTTTTATTCTATATTTATTTTAAATATATTTAAGAAGAAACAGTTATAAACTGTTGGAAGTGCTTCTGATATGAATGAGATTAATCAATAAATGAAACAAGGACGTGTAATATAGGGTGGATAACTGGAATAGTTCGGAGGAGACTTGCTACGATAAAATTACGTTAAAACTAAACAAACCTAATGAGGGATTGCTCTCTTCCCTTTTTGAAACGAAGTACGAGGGCTGTTCAGTAAAGAAGATCACAATCTTTTTGACAACGTACCTTTACTCATCCTCATAATATTGATGGTGCTTCTCAAAATAGTCTCCCCTGAATGCGATGCACTTGTCCCAGCGTTTCTGCCAGTATTCAAAGGCATGCTGGAAACCATTTTTTGAGAGATCCTTCAAAATCGCCTCCGCAGCCTCCACCACTGCTTCTGATGATAGATAATGCCTCCCACGAAGTCGTTTCTTCAAGTTAGGGAATAGAAAAAAGCCACATGGGGCTAAATCCGGACTATAGGGAGGGTGAGGGATGCAATTCACGTTGATCTTGCAAGGTATTCAATAACATTGGCCGTGCATTATCGTGGTGCAGCATCCAGCCTGCTTCACGGAAATGTGGACTTTTGTGCCTGATATGGACTTGCAGTGTTTTCAGAACATCCCAGTAGTATTGTTCAGTTACTGGTGTGTGTGCAGGTACAACATGCTGATAAACCATTCCACGTATATGAAAGAATAAGATGACTATAACTTTCTCAGCACAAGCAACCACATTTGCTTTGTTGGGAGTTGGTGACGAAGGAGATTTCCACACTGAGCTTTGCTATTTGCTCTCAGGATCAAAATGCTGTAGCCAAGTTTCATCAGCAGTGATTACGTTTGAAAGAAACTCCGGATCTTCCTCTAACATCAACTTTAACTGCATGCAGACCTGCATGCGAATGTCCTTTTATTCGGGAATCAACAATCTTGGAACCCATCGTGCACAAACAGGCCTCATGTGTAATGTTCAGCACTTCAGAAAGTGATCTTAAGGTAATTCATCGATTCTCTCTCACAAAGACAGCAGCAGTGTTGATGTTTTCTTCCGTAAGAAGAGTAACTGGAGCTCCGGGTTCACCTTTATTTTTAATTGACGGTCTCCCCTCTTTAAATACTTTAAACTCCCTTCGAGCTGTGCTCTAGGGAACAACAGACTCTCTATAGGCCTCAACTGAAGATTTGTTGAAACGAAAGCAGAATTTCAAAACCGCATATTGTTCCTCGCGTGTTACCTCAATTGCAGCGGTAGGTGATACTGAACATGTCTGAAATTGCCGGGTTCTCACAGGCGGGAACCAAGAGTACCAACAATGAAAGTTTTACGGCGTGTTTATTTCACATTAAGCTATCAGGATATAATAAGATTGAATTTTAGTGCGAAAAATTATGACCGTAAAGAAATTATGATAATTGTTTATTGAACAGCCCTCGTATGTTATTTTTCGGATTTTCAAAGTTAATTTGGAAGGCCATATTCAAGGGTAAATTAATAAAACAGGTGACATGCTCCCTTAAATTACATTCATCTCAATAAGGAAAAGATAAATGGGTAAATCAGTCCGATAGAACTTCGAATTCTGTTCCTCCGGGATTCTATTCTGTTAGTATCTGAACACTTAAAGGACATTAAAAATTTCGTCAATGAATTAGATGAAAGAGAAGCTTCCTCCATTGCCAATGCTAAGAGATCATTCGAGTGCTCCACTCTTGAAGCTTCTCTTGCTTATATTAACACGCATTTTGGTTTTATACCATAAGCTATTCTCCAGCTGGAAAGTAGAACTTTGCCACTTAAAGATGCTCTAGATATCATCGACAATATTTCGAGAGAGGAAAAAAAAAACTGGACTAGTGAGAGGGGCATGTTCCCCGAAAATGCAGAAGATTATTCAACGAAATCCTGGTTTTGAAGACATGAAAAATGAAAAGCTCAATATTGCAGGAAGAAAAATGTACAGGAAAACTATCCCTTAGAACCTGCTGCACTAGCATCAAAGGTCTACGCTCCAGTGACGTCATGTTCTGTTGAAAGAGCGTTTTCGTCATACAAGAATGTGTTGCGTGACAATAGGAAATAGTTGGATATGTATGTAACTATTTACTGCAATGCCAAAATATAGCACAAAGCAAGCAATAAGCTCTATTTTTTGCGTTCTTTTGATGAATATCTTTGACAATGTTTGTGAAATAATTTCCTGAATAATCTTACAAATAAGTAGCAGAAACGTAAAATGATAATTACATGTACTGATAAACAAACAAAGCAATAAAAGCTTATTTTAATAGTGAAAACTCTAAAAACAAATCAAAAGCCTAAAATGAAGAAACAGTATACCCAAAAGTCCGGACCCTATTAGTAACAAACAAAATGTGATTATATATAAAGTTGATCTCGTACAATTTTTGTTAAATATTTGAGAGTACGTCTCCTAGGTTTGACGTTTCTACAAGCTTAGAGGTCTCTAAGAATATTTCGCTTTTGTAGTAGGCTAATGTATGTTCTCTCGGACAAGCACCTCGTTCAGAATGAAGAGAACGACCGAGCCAATAGAAGTGGCCGCAGCTCCAGTGACAAAAAGCAGCAGTTTAAACAATTAACGCTGTTTGGTCTTTCGCTCGATCCCCGCAGTGTTGGGTGGAAGGTTAAAGTGAGCGGTGCGGGTGCTATAAAGGCCGGAATAATTGAATATATTCGGATTTACCAGAATGTACACCGTTTAATTTTATCACAAATACGGCACCATGCACTGGATTGCTGCAATATTCAATCAATATTATAAATGCTCTCTAATGTTTACCTCTGAAATTCATAAAATAATACGCAGTCATATATTTTGTGTAATGAGCCATAATATAAGCTACAAATAGTTTATACTCTATTAAACAAAGAGTTTGAAAGTTTTCCATTACACCAACAACAATTTGTATGTAATAATATATAGGGAAATTCTTATATACGAACTTCCAATTTTCTTTTTGGGCATCTCTTATCTCTTTAGAAAGGTAAAGTCGGTCTAAAAAATTGAATGCCATAGCCGGGATTTGAACCAGGGATGTCCGGTTGCTCTTACCACTGAGTAACCGGGGCAACGTGATTTAATTCTCGGCTATGCCATTGGAGTTTTCAGCCTTAAATGACCTTGTTGTCGACGGGCCCTAAAACACCACACACTTTCCAAACCTTGTCCTACTCGTTTCCAGTGTGAAAGAATAAGTAATTTCTTATAAATTTACTTTCTGTTAAATGTAACTGATGTTACCTCGAAATCATTATTTTTGTGTTAAAGAGCATAATTATAAAAGAATCATTTAATTAATATTTAGAAACATATAAGTTTCAGAAATAGTCCCACCAAAAGTACTCCTTAGCATGATTTTAAAAAATAGACCCGATAGGCAATAATGCTGAATGCGATTATCTGAAACAAACCATAAAGTTTCTTGCATGATCCTGCTTTTTTTATCTACTCCTATGTGACCTAACCTAAACTGTGGTCTGTCTATTTTACTGCATATTTTTACATGAACTATATTAAACCCTATACATTTATACAATTATTATTGCGAAATATAAAAACATTAGATGAATAATTTAACCATTTGGATCATATCTGAGTTCTAACGTTCATTTTGTTTGTTAATATTTACTAAACATTTAATTCATTTAACAACTGAGTATGATCAGCAAGTTATCGTTCATTTAGTCAACAACCAACCGTGAATAGCCCACCACTGTAGGTAGATGGTAGCGCGTCTGCCTCATCCCGAGTTCGAACATCCGTCATGTTAAGTTAATCGATAAGGGTTTCTTCGAAATTTCCCTTTATCCCGAAAGTTGAATATCTGATAACTCTAAGTTGTATGAACTCTGAGCTCATTTGAGCATCATTTCACCAATTTCATTTGCCATCCATAATACTAAACGTTGAAGGAAGCAAATTAAAAAAGGGGGGGGGGCTGATTAAAATATGCCCACTTATTACCAAGGTTGCTAATTCCACTTGCTGTCAGTCGTGTACACAATAGAAGCACTTAAATGTGTAATCTTGTGTTCAAATGATGTCCACAAAACCCTATCAGGTTATGAGCTGGTAATAACGAATGCAAAAATCACAATAGCAGTATTTATTGTATTTATCATTCCATTATGTTCATGTAATTGCTTCTTTATACACGAGTTTATAAGCAAAGATTGTGTATAAATTTATATTGAGGAATTAATCCTTAAAGAATTAATCCTTTTAAATACATTACTCCGGTATATGGCTGATTTTTTATTAGAGCCAACTGAAAAATTCAATGCCATGGCCGGGATTTGAACCACGGATCTACTGGTTTCCGTCCAGTCGCTCTACCCTTGAGCTACCATGGTCAACGTGCCTTCCTGACATTAAATTCTCCAATTGACTCATTAGTCGCCACAAGTAGTTGTCTCAAATATGAGAACCTTAAGTGGTCCACCGGGAAATATAATGAGTCAATTGGAGAATTTAATGTCAGGAAGGCACGCTGACCATGGTAGCTCAAGGGTAGAGCGACTGGACGGAAACCAGTAGATCCGTGGTTCAAATCCCGGCCATGGCATTGTATTTTTCAGTTGGCTCTAATTAATCAAAGATTGTGTAGTTTACACAATCTCTCAAATAGTTTATACTTTCAAAATGACGCGTGCATTTAGCGTACAATGAAATAAACGTCTGTGTTCAATTTCAGGCACCTGCCTGTAATAATAATTGTTTTAAAAAGTAATGCTCTCTCCTGTATAAGGAGGACTTGCCGTTTCTGAAGCAAGATGACTTTCACTCACTCATATGTATACTAACTTTCTTTTTTAAGTGTTATTCTGAGTTTAGTTCCATGCATTCTGAGTGGTGAGCTAGAAGTGACGCCAAAATGAAGGTTGATAGCAGCAGAAACACTTCGCAAAATAAGGAAGGGTGAGCAGACTGAGGTTTGTAACTCGGTACTTATTATTGTTCATTGTTCTCCAGCCTTAGATCTATAGATGTGGGAGAACCTAGACTGTTTGCTGGAGCTAAATTTGAAATGTCGTTACGAAACCTCCAGTTTTCGCGATAGTTATCGAAGCATTTCTTATTCACTTACGTTTAATATATTCAGGTTACTTCTGAGTTAAAACGTACAGTAAAACCTCTCTACAGCGGAATGCGATCTTTCCAGCACTTATTTTCCTTTTATACAGGTTTCCATCCTACATATGGTTGTGTTTGAATACAAAGAGATGAAGAAATAGTCGCACAGGTTTACAGTGAATTGCGTTAGGCAATTTTGCGGCTTAGGGTATAGTTTTACATGTAAAATAGCTCCGTTCCGAAATTTACTTTCCGTTTCTCCAGGTTTCCGGCATATTAGACAGATTTTACTGCATTTTTGCGAATCATTTTTATTTACATCTGGCTAGTAGTGACTGGCAGTGTCAACTGTATCAGTCAAGCATGCTGATTTCGAGATCAGCGCTTCACTTATTCTAGTTAGTTTTGCAGTAAATTATCTATAATAGCCAAGATATGCTTATCGAAACATAAGAGTTTCTTAGCTGCATGATACTTCTGGTCTGAATTTGTTTCAGTTAAATAAATAACAATTATGAAGTTACCAGTCAATTGTAATTTGTCTGTAACACTAATGCACTAATTGTACATTACTTGGCGATAATTACTGCTATTTTACTATATAAATTTTACCGTAAAAATATAATAAATGTTTTATGTCTTAACGACACTCTCAATTACCAGGATCACATCGGCGCCACCGGTGTATCGGAATTTAATTTCACAGGAACATTTTTCATACGGCTGTAAATCTACTGCTATTTTAGGTACGCTCAAAAACCATGGGTGTGAACAAGATTTGAACCGCAACCTTGTTACCAGTAAGCCAGCAATGAACTAAGTTCCCAAATCACCTACTGGACCAGACTAATTCTTCCAATGTAATAAAATCTATTTCCATTAATACTGTATCTGGTGTCCCACGAAAATAAAATTCTGCAGGTATTTTTATGTTCTAAAAATTGACTAATTTGATAATTCGGGTTATCTGTTTCTCATTTTAGTATTACTATATCACACGCTCCAATCTCTATTATACCGATAGCCATCTGTTTAGGATCCCACCAAATAACCTTTCGGACCAATTGTTTATCCTTCTCTATGAAGCAGCTCCCTGTATATATGTTAGAACATATATGTACATACAGTGAAAAGATATTAGAATATCGTTGACTGTAGTTACAGATTCAATTTTGAATCCACAAATGATTGAAAAGTATTTGCATGACCTATCCATATACACTCATAGCTACATTTTACATTCTGTTCAGGATGTTATCTCTTCCTCGCAACTTCAGTACCTGCATTACCAGAGCCACAGTAGAGCGAAATGTCTTATGATATTGTAACGGGAGCGCTGGAACACCATGTGAACCAGCTGGGAACGGAAGGCAGGGGGAGGACCGCGTTAGCCACACCTCCTCCTCGTTTGTCTTGTAGTGGTGACAGGCAGTGGTTGGGAGGAAAAACATCAGTGTGCCGTCTGTTTCTGTCCACCTGGTTCTAGAAATTACGGAATCGTTCATCATCTGGAAACGTCGAGAAGACGGCGAGATGCCTATAAAAAGGGCTGCAGCTGGTCAGTCAGTCAGTTGGTTAGTGTGTGAGTGAGGACAGTTCTTGGTGTAAGAAGTCAGTGTTAGTGACGTGTTAATGAACGAAAGGGTTGTGCAACGGAAGACTGTACGAACTGTGTATGTGTATCGGAGTTTATGTAATCGCGAGTACAAGTGAAGTTGTAACGGACGAACTGGTGAATTGTAATTGTTGCAGCACGTAATTCTGTGTAATTGGCAAGAGTTTAACTGTAAGTCGGTGGAAATAAAGAACATTTTTGAGTGGTGTAATTGGACTTTTTATTTCACGAACCCACAAAGTCACAATATTAATATATAAATCCTGTATGATGTTCTACTGGAGGCTATTTGTCTACTTCTGACACTTTTCCTTATGCCTTTGTCGTTTAATTTAACCTCTTTGGCATATGACCTCATTCTTAATCTCAGCTGAACTACATAAGATGATTTCTTAGCTATATTTGTAATGTTTCAAGCGTAGTATTAAATAATGTTCCTGCATTAGCCTCAACTAGTAATTCCAGTGCTCATATTTTAAAGTGTTCCATGTCTATATATACATATATATACATATGTACACATATATACACAAGAATGGGAGATAGGTAAATAAAACTATATGCTTTCAAACAATTTGTTACGCAAATTATAAACTAGTAACTCAATAATACTTAGTCAGTTCCACACAGTTTAACGTTCACATACTGGCGCATCCTTCTTCAACATTTAACTATTAGTTAACAATTATAAAATCCTTGTTACTGTGTAACATTTGCACTTTCAACATGAAAAATTCAGGCGAGAGTTTGCTGTTCAATTGTCTTTCATCCAACATACTTCTGAGCTTTAAGGGTAGAAGTAGTTGAAATAGTTTCTGTGAATCCCGGTTCCTACTAGCAGTTACAGTTCATGATGTTTATATAGGAAATTGTTTTCATCGTCCGAAGGCAGGAGCTCTTTGATCTGCTGCTGCAGTACAGAAATATAACTTCAGCGGAGTCAAAAGAGTGACTACTATTTGTGCTTGGGGCACTGCAATGTGCTCTCTCAATGTTAATAAAAGTATATTTCTGAGAATATGTGTGCTTCTGGAAACATTTCCTCAATATTTTAAAAATTGTTTGTAAACATAGCCATCTACATAAGAGAAGAAACGAAATAGCCCAGACGTAGTGTTTATTACTCATACTACATATATGGTAGGTCCTCGAATCATACTAACTGATTAATGTTACTTTGCTCCTCTCTATATTCGGAATGAAATTTCTCAAAAAATTTCTGCTTAGTCTTCTGTAAGTAGGTTCATTTTCACAGTACTATCTTTTTTTATTTTAGTTTAGTTTGTTCTGCCATTAAGATAAGTTTTTTAAGATTCGGCAGCGTTGATGCTTTGCACAGTTTTCCTGACGCTTGTAACTATTAGAAAATCTGAAGTGAGTAAAAAAATCACTTTTCGTAGTAGTCGGTTCATCGTGAATAAATAACTATTAGGAATCTTTACGTTCGATAAAGTTCTATTCTTTACAAAGTTGTAGTACATTATTATTTTGGTTTACAATCTCTCGAATTTTAATTTGTTTAAAAATTTAGGCCCATGCTCAAACGTGTCATCCAATTTAGCGATGTTTATCTCACTTGCCGTAAGAGAACAAGATAGATTCGTCTTCTAAAAATAAGTATTTTTATTTTGTAACTTCAAAACATTTATTATATCCTAACTAGGTATTACAGATTTGGTATTTATATAATATTTCGTTACTAGTTAAGCTACCGGTACACACGCGCCCACACTCAGACACCATACACTGCGTAAGGGGGAGACAGAGCTTTAGGCCTTTTTCTCTAAACTGCTTTGCTTGTTCAGAGGGCCTCAAAATGGGTATTTTCTATGAAACTTTGGACTAAGTTTACATAGGATGCAGTATTCCTCTACACACCTACTGTAGATAACTAGAGAGGAAAGCGCGTGACAGGACGTCAAAATAACGAGTTTGATCCCCACGGTCATCTTCCACGATACATGGGATATTTCGTGGTTTAGCCTGTATCATTGGGTGAATGCGGAGAAGGTTAATTACATTCGCTGAATGCCTTGACCTTTAGTTTCTTTTCACCTTTCATCCTGGTCGGAATCGCGTGCTCGCTGCTGTCCTGTCTCTTTCATCTTTTCTCTCCCTCCCGGTGACCGCCTCATCGGAAGCATACATACCTAAAAATATTTTCAATAGCTGGAGGTACTAGATTCTTCAAACGAAAGTAGTATAGGAATTAAGAATGATCAGCTGCTAATGGAAAAAAAAATTACGCACTGTACCTACAAATGGCAGAAATATAATTAAATAAAATTAGGCATTATGTATAAACATAGCTGTGAAACCCGCTCATAAATACATTCACTTTCGTTTTCCACAGTAATTGTCCTCCTCTTTTGAAACATAGGTTTATAAATAAATGGGAGATATATCGCAAACTTAGACCTTCATATACCCATGTAGCTACTAGGAGGAATTGACGAAGTGAAGAAATCACAAAATGTTATACGCAGATAGAACAAAGAACGCATAGGAGTACCCAACAGCTCCAGGATCAGATCCTATTGAAGCTGCCTGAAGAAAATGATGAATGAGCCCTCGATCAAACAGCTATCTGAGCACTGTTTGCTTTCAGCAAGAATCCGGAGCACCGCCATACGCCACGAAACCTAAAAACACACCTGAAGATGAGGAGGAAGCATAGTGAAAGAGAAATAATAGGATATATGGATAAGAAAGAACCCTAACATTTGTCTAATGGCGAGAGACTATTCGATCAGAGTGGGCGATGGACGGAAATCGATCTTGGACCTCCAAAATGCAAACCTCACAGATTACTTTAGAGACAATTGCTCATCTTAAATACCGAGCAGGTGTGTACCCGATTTTAGAGTCAAGCAAGCCTTCATACTCCTACTGGAACCCTAAAAGTGAAAATATTGTTTTCTTAATACTTATTTTTCTTTTAGAGAATGACTCCATGTTTCCCCTGGCCGTATTATTAATTAATTCAGTGGCTTTTAAGTGCTGTGTTATTCATGTCAAAACACTTCTTTAATATACTCCAAACAGCATCGCATGTAAAATTATTTGTACTAATTTATCATTTAGGTATAAAACTAATTTTTAAATGTTTACATGATCATAATATGATTCAAAATATCGTGTCCTGTAATATCGGTAAAATTCAATATATTTAAAGCGTAAGTAACACCGAATTTTTTGGAACGCTTTGCGACGTTTCAATATCGTTTGTACTGGATTAGCTACATTTATCCATAGTTGCACTTAAAATTATATTGAAAACTCCTATGTGTCATATTCACAATAACTTCTTTACTCACTCTCGTTTATTACTCCTATTACATAATTTCCATATACCATTATAATAGTCCTCTTTTTTATCTTTGAATGCGTTCCTTGTAGGTAGAAGTAGCATAGGGGAAACTAAAGGTGTAGTCATATTTTAAAAGCCTGTGGTTTTGTAATACCATTGGAATTAATTATTCTTTCCATAGCATTCAGAAAAAATGAATTAAATATCTTCATAAATGAAAAATACTTTAAAAATTTAAGCAATCATAACAGATCTCAGATATTCTTTCTGAAATCATTAAACATTTTCTTCAAACGAATGTGTGTTTAAATATACTTTTTGTGTAAGAATAGACCTTTTGCTCTTTCAACGTTAACCAGGTGTACAGAAACGTTTACAAAACCTCCTAACAGAAGAAGACTTCATAAGATACATCTAGTAAATTCAAGTTATACATTATTTTTTGTGTAAAATGTTCAATATACGGCATTTTATTCAAAATTAATTTCAAAGAATAAAGAACTAAAATATTTCGCATATAAAGAAAGGTTGTTTGGTGTATGGGGAATTTCATTTTGTATGCCACGTTTTTTATTGATCAGATTTAGCTTTAGAGTTCACCTATTCACAATCACAGAGAGAACTTTGTATTTTCCTGGGAGCAGGTCACAAACAAGTACTTCCATTGAAATCTTTATATCAATTCTGGAGTCTTAGTGAACATAACAATGTTCTGGACTATATAAGTAGAGATACAAACAAATAATTGTGAAATAAATTACATATTCAGTAATATGTATTGAAGTGTACGGTCAATTAATAACTGCTTCAGATTTGCGTAGAAGCGTGATGGTGAGAAGTATTTAAATAACTTATCTCATTGACGTATTATATCTTCCCCATGGTTCACTACGAAAGTGGGCAAACGCTGAAATGGCCCAAGTACAACATCAATTGGATCGTTCTCAGTGTTGTGATCCATCACAGTGTCACTGTAACTTTCCCCTTCACTTCTTTATATTCACCACCACATCCATCTCCCATCAGCCTGCTCAAGTGTCTGGCTGCTGGCGTAATGACAAGCAATGGATCACTTGGGAATTTCACACTTAATTTTTTCACAGGAAAATTGAGACTTACAAGTAAAATCTGTTGTCCTTAAAATCTAATGCCTAGAAGAAATGAAAAACGAAACATTGAATAAATAGGAGAAAGGGTGATGAACGGAGAAACGTGTCACTTGACAGAAATAGGTGTAAAGGCCCTTCCATTCATCCGCAGCTTCAGTGTGGACCAATGTTTTCTGACTTTATCCAGTTTTTATTGCCATTTCACTAAGTTGTCACTCTCACCTCATATGGCAGCTCCGCTGTGGCTTTACTTGTTCAAGCTTTTATGTGAACTAGACACATTTTATGTTATTTCAATTGCGTTAATGTCTGTGCGCAATGAAACACGCTCGAATAGATCTATTCGTGATTGTTTCTCGGGAATCATACACAATTCGTCTCTAATATCTCGTAGAAGTAGCATTCGCTGTCATTGGCAAGAACTTCCGGGAACTTAATTGTACAACTGCACGCAATGTTGCATTGGAAACTCAAAGATCGCTTATATGAATAGTGGAAATGTTCACAAATATTCTAGAATATTCTGAAGGTGAGAAAGGGAAAATATCCAGATGGTTCAAGTTGAGACCGCCTCTGATTTATCTGCTGGGCGACAGCATACCCCACGGTCAGTCGATAAACTAGCAATATGTTTGACATAATCTAAGTCTCTTTATAAAATCGGACGCCCGAGCAGTGCAGTGGCTTCGTTAGCGGCTCCCGTGCAAAGGGTCCCAGGTTCGATTCCCGGTTCCGCTGTTGGCGATTTTAAGTAGGCCCTATCCACGCCTTCACTTCTGTCTAGCACATGTGAAGCGTACTCTATGCCTAACGTGGTTCGCAATCCACGGTATAAGCTGTAGGTCCTCTCACCTAATCGTCATCTCCACTATCACCCTATAATTGGAGGTACTGGGCCCGCCCTCTGGGTGCTTCCACCTATGAAATGGGTCCAGACATCACGTGGTCGGGCGAGGTTACGCCGAAAAGCCCGAAAAGTGGGCGATACTGAACATGTCGAAACTCGCCTGATTTTCACAGGCGGGAACCAGGAGTACCAACAATGATGGTGTGTTTGTTTCACATTAAGCTAACAGAATATAATAATATTGAATTGGGGACGGTTGGCAAACAACCTTATTAAATCCGAACTCTTACATTTAGGCAGCGAATGGACAAAAGTTACTTTTATAACCTGTATCCCAGCGGGATGGCTCAAGCTGTTTCGTCTGTGGCCCATCTTTGGGAGGTCCGGGTCCAGGTTCCCGTGGCGGGTCTACCTCAGTCAAGGAATTTTTAGGGGTTTTCCCAGGTCATCAGGCTGAATAGGTTAATTACATCCCCTGAATTTCGTGTCCCTCCATTTCATCTCCATTATCATTTCATATCATCTCTCATCTGGTGGTCTGTTTTAGGGTAGTAGTGTCGGTGGCTGTCTCGGCGCTGCATGGCAGGATGATACATATGTTCCTAATAAACACCTTCATCCTCCGGTGGGATAAGCTCCGGTCTCCAAGCCGGTCTATTGAACCGTTTCGGGAACGCGATCGGGGGGTGTCGGTTTTGTAAGCCTGACGGGAGTTTCCCAGCTCCGACATGGTGCCCTCCGGTCTCCGGGACGGACTGGTGGACTGTTTCGGTGATATAGTAAGAGAGATGCAGGTTGTACTGGACTGTCGGGGAGTTTTAAGCTGGTGAATGGCAGGAATCCTGCCCCCGCACTATCGTGACCCGTTTAGATCGGCTGCCCTCTATCTCCTCTCACATCACCCTTCCTCCCGGGGATTCCCACTTGAGGCATAGGTACAAAAAAAAAGATCTTCTGGTCGATTGCTGAATCTCCTCAGTAGAATTGTATCTTAACCTATCCAAAACTGTAAAATTGCTTATGCAGTTCTATCATTATAAACATCTTAAATAACTGTCCAATAATGACAGGTGGATAAGTAATAGCTATGGCGCATCCCTATAAAAGTGCCGCAATATTTCAAATTTCTCCGGCTTATAGAGAGAAGCTGAATTCATTTTGTAGTATCCTCTTCTCTAAGCAAGGAAATAAACCGATTCATTATTAAGTGCGGAATAGTTAAGATGTGAATTTGTAATCAGTCACTATACTGTGTGGTTAATTGCTACATCGCAGTCCCTAATTTGTGCTCACTTCGCACCCTGGAAGGGAATACGTGGGGCCCTTTTTTATGTTTTTAGCCTTGGAAACCCTGAATGTTGTAGGTGCCAACTGACGTTTCCAATAGTTCAATTATTGACGATTTCACATTATTGACTATAATATACATCAGAGCGGTGACATAGCTCAGTGGTTATACTGCCTGGCTCTCACTAAGACAGCCCGGGTTCGTTCCCACGCGACCGCAAAGTGAGATTTGCTGGGGGAGTGTTTTTTGCGAGCTCTCCGATTTTCCTCGCAATTTTATTCCATCGGTGCTCCATTTTCATTTCATGTATCATTAGTGTCACCGCCTGCAGTGCCGCATGTAGCAAAAGTGGGCGTTAAACGCTACTCATTTCATTTTTATAATATACTTCAGACATTTTGTCAATAGAGTGTCATCTATTTTGTTTACCTTAACTTGAAAATTGTATCTCAACAAAAGCAGGGAATTAATTCGTAAAAATGTTCGTGCAAATATTTATTACGACATTTGGTGTGGATTATCAAGACAAAAGTACATCGATCAACTAACTTCCACGTTTGGCGACGAAGCTCCATCCTTTGCCTCTGTGAAACAATGGTATAACGAGTTTAATCGTGGCCACCGTTCGCTCAATGTTCTAAGTTCGTGAAGGTCGCCAAAAATCAGTTCTGCAGGAAACAAGTTCGCCATGCGACACTGTGAGATTGGGGCAACCCTAGGTATTATTTGCACCAGCATATATAAAATACAAGTATTTCATGATTACTTAGCCGGGGAAAAGTTTACTCTCGTTGGACCCCACATAATTTGACTCAATCTCAAAAACATACTGTGTCCAGTGGTGTCCAAAAATGCTAAAGAAATACAATGGCGGTTTTTGAAAGGACCCATATAAGATAGTAACAGATGAGGAATCATGATTTCATGCGTATGGGCCGATTAAACCTGCCACGCTCTTTATCGTTCGTGTGACAATCACCCACTCGTGCTAATGTCATCAAGATTAACCATTTATTTCATAAATTGCTATTACAACCAAAGAAAGTAGATACATAAATTGTCACATTTTGTGTTAGCGAATCCAGTAATAGCTTGTGCTTTAACTTCAGAGTGCTTTTACTATAAACTTGGGTTGTACAAACTTTATCGCGAGTTATTTAAAAGCCCTGAAATCCAAGTGTTTCTAAAGCACTTGCCAGAAGAAGTACAATAAAATAATTAAGCTTCTGGAGAATTCTCAACTACGAAGAACGTATCCGTTTGATTGTATGCCAAGAAAAGAATTAAAAACTACAAGCAAATCTTACATCATTGTGAATTCTTTCATAGCGGTTAATGGTGTCAAGTCGTTATACAACTTCTGTTAGATACAACTTCTTGGTAATCTAGTACACGATACACTTTAGTAAGAATTTGTAGCGGGATTTTAAGGAGCTGATACGAATGGGAAGGTGGCGATTTATAAGCCCTGCGTTGCAGCGCCATATGGAGCGAGATTATTTGCTACAAAATGCGACGTTTGAAGACATTTTAGAAGCCCCGCGTTGGAAAGCCATGTGTAGCGGGATTATGGTGTTGATGGGAGGATGATGTTTTCGCAATCTGCGTTGATCATGTGAAGCGGTATTATTCTCACCTGATGTCGTCCCGCGTTGTGACTGGGATTGTGGGTTATATTCAGCCCCCAGGGAAGACCATGAAGCCACGAGTTGCTAATTCTTCTTGGACCAATCTGGCACTCTGATGTATGGATGTATCTAAAATATCTCCGGATCTGCTTCAGTCTGAGCTATGAGAACTCTTAATTTTCAGATGAGGTCGCAAGTGAAAAGGGTCAATTTTGTAAATGAACTTGGATACATTTTTTTTTTTTTTTTTTTTTCTTTTTTTTTTTTTTTTTTTCTTTTAAACTATCCAGATGTTCAATTTAATTTATATTATTTATACAATTTTTCTTATGAAACTTGACAATAGTATTGTATAGCTTGATCACAATCAACAGAAAACGGATATTAACCCTTTTACAACTCTTTTACTCTTTCGCTGCACTGAATTTACTCTGTTCACCATAAACTTCTTCCATCAAAATACACTTCCTTTCCTCGCTGTTTTACCAAAATTATTGATTTTTCACTTTCTCGTTGCCATCATTAACAATCAAACTTAATTTTTACTAGTCCACGTCATACATTACATAATCTCATTTATAAAACTGTCAATTGTAAAACATTCACATCACATCACTTAAATATTGCGTCATCTCATGACCCACTGAATTTTAACAATTTCCTTTTTTATACATTTTAACCTGTGCATGTCGATTTTAATTATCGAATTCTAAACCAAAACAAAGTTAGAAATTACATCGCTTTGTATAAAAAAACGAGTGTAATTGTTATAGCATTTATCTCCCTTCATTTTCTTCATTTTGCATAGAACAGACTTAACATATAATCCAGAAATTCATAATTTTGAAGCTACGTCTAATATTTCTATCACGGTATTCTGATGCTTGCAAATATTTTGAATTATAGGTTCAATTAGTGCTCTACAATTTAGCCACAATTTTCGAAACTTTCTATTTATTTATTTTTGACTGATATTCTTATCTTTTAAAAACAGTGCTATATTGTAAGGGTATATCCTAGCTGAAATCCAATTTCTTATTTTTACTTTAATCTTCTTCGATGTTGACCTCAACCCCTAAGTTACCATGACAATCTGCCGATACGACGTTAAACTCCCTTACTGACTTGCATATTTCCAGTGCACAATGCGTTCTCAAATTAATTTTAGGATAACATAGTTTGGCTACATAGTTTACAAGCAATGTGAAAAACTTGTACTTCCATAATGATTTAAATGCACACACAAAGGATAACGGTACATATCCTTAAGGTAGATTTTCAACGCCCCAGTGATGCCAGTTAAGGGTACCAATAAACCAATGGCTTCCAAATACAGCTACATTTGACCAAAACATACAACTAATTCACCATTCCCCACGTCATCAACCGTTCAGCTGAATGTTGATCTAATTATGTGCACTGGGACATTTGTGGGAAACCAGTGCAGTTTATGTTCAACAATGATATGCACATGCCGTAGTCTCGAGGAATGTTCTACAGCTTCAAAGTTCTGTAGTATCAGAATCTAGCACCATTTGCTGCTCCTCAATGGACGGTGCACTGTGTAATATCTTCTCTACATATATTGGGAACATACAGGGATTTGGTTACTGCTGTACGTCTGTGTAGCCATTGGTCAGTCATTAAGATGATCATATTCAAGTTACAGCTGCTTATAGCTTTCTCCTTCGTATAAAGTAGCAGATATGTCAATATTTATAAACATTTTCTAGAAAAATGTTAATGCGCTACGATGATTACTTTGCTTTCCAATGCAGAGATATACAATGATGTCTCGGCTAATCAACACCTCCTTCAAGAGTCGAAAATTGTTCAGTTTTAAGTAAAAGCTTCTACACTGGATCTATTCTGTCCCAGAATGTATTTGAAAATAGACCTATATAGTTACTTTTACAATTATACTGACATGATAATTAAGATTTTCATAGTATTAAAGCCAAAGGGGCACCTAACATGTGATTTACACCAAGTCGGAAAGATATTTTGATATCTCCGATTGGAGAAAATTAAATATGAATCGATTCTTATTGGAGGGGAGCGGAGTAACAGCCAATTCTACTCTAGCCAATGAAGAACGCTATCATATTAGAAACGCAGAGAATTCCAATAAATAAACAATATCTTGGAGTTAATGACAAAAGGGGTCATTTCACATATACTGAATAACTCTTATAAATACAATGTAAATTTACAAGCTTCTAGGGCCTAACTTTCAAAATCGGAGAACCCTGGTTTGATTCCTCGCTGTCCTTAAAGTTTGGAAATAGGACTACTGGGATAACATTTGTGTGTGTGTGTGTGTGTGTGTGTGTGTGTGTGTGTGTGTGTGTGTGTGTGTGTGTGTGTGTGTGTGTGTGTGTGTGTGTGTGTGAGTGAATTAAAGAGAAATATAGCAAACTGATGGTTATGGCAAGAAAAAGGTTCATCTATATTACGAGAAGGGAGTCAAGGTTTCTAACATTATTTTAATGTTACTAAAGAAGGTTGTAGGTATATCACGAATCACTTTTTGCAATTATATAAACTAAGTCAGAAGGTTGCTACAGAAATTATGGATCAGTTGAATAATAATAATAATAATAATAATAATAATAATAATAATAATAATAATAATAATAATAATAATAATAATAATAATAATAATAATAATAATAATAATAATAATAATAATAATAATAATAATAATAATAATAATAATAATAATAATAATAATAATAATAATAATAATAATAATAATAATAATAATAATAATAATAATAATAATAATAATAATAATAATAATAATAATAATAATAATAATAATAATAATAATAATAATAATAATAATAATAATAATAATAATAATAATAATAATAATAATAATAATAATAATAATAATAATAATAATAATAATAATAATGATAATGATAATGATAATGATAATGATAATGATAATGATAATGATAATGATAATGATAATGATAATGATAATGATAATGATAATGATAATGATAATGATAATGATAATGATAATGATAATGATAATGATAATGATAATGATAATGATAATGATAATGATAATGATAATGATAATGATAATGATAATGATAATGATAATGATAATGATAATGATAATGATAATGATAACGGTAACAACAATAATAATAATAATAATAATAATAATAATAATAATAATAATAATAATAATAATAATAATAATAATAATAATAATAATAATAATAATAATAATAATAATAATAATAATAATAATAATAATAATAATAATAATAATAATAATAATAATAATAATAATAATAATAATAATAATAATAATAATAATAATAATAATAATAATAATAATAATAATAATAATAATAATAATAATAATAATAATAATAATAATAATAATAATAATAATAATAATAATAATAATAATAATAATAATAATAATAATAATAATAATAATAATAATAATAATAATAATAATAATAATAATAATAATAATAATAATAATAATCACTGTGGCTGTAACTGTGACAGTCTGATGTCCCTTGAAGGGCAAAGGCCTCCTGCTGGAGGGTAGTTCTGTTTCACGAACGCGGTGAGCTACTCCGAGTTATAAATAATTGAATACTTATAATAAAACTAAATATCAATAATTTGCACATTTATGTTAAATGTTAAGGGGTTTTAAGTTTGGCAGTAGATTATGAGTGTAGTGTAGCTCGGAGTAAACGGACATGAAATGCGATAATTAGCGACGGCTGATTTTCAGGTAAATTCGTAAAAGTAACCCGGTCGGTTAGGCGACGAGAGGGTAAGGTCACTATCTGAAGTTTGCAGATCAGGTATGGCAGACTAGCTTTGAATTTTTTGAAAATATTGTAGTATTTCTTAGAAATATATATACGCACAATTGGTCGGCAACTTCTCAATGAAAGTAAATACTGTTTACTGAAAAGTTTCAAACTCATTTTCCAGTGATATCCTTACTTTGATTACACATCCTTACATACTCTGCGATTGGTTTCTCGGCTCGTATACCGTTATTATACCAATAAAGAAAGGGATAGTAGAAACTTATCGCAATTTGTAAATAAGGAAACGGAAGAATAAGCGTTTAAAAGAATATGTTGTCGAAGAATGGTTAGAGAAAGTCGTGTGAATGCACAAGATATGTAACGAAAGTTTATCCGCATTAAGATGAACCGAATACAATAATACGTTTTCGGGGAAAATTATTTGAACGCAGGATTCCAAATGTTGTTTTCAATCTTTGCTTTCAATATAAAGATAATAATGTCCTTTAAGGAATTCATATCTCATATTTTTAGGGAATAACTTTTAAGTCTTACGCATGAAGTATAACATCTTTACTTCGTTATGCGTCCAAAGAGGCTGCTTGTCCGCCTCGGTAGCGTAGATGGTAGCGTGCCGGCCTCACGTTCAAGAGGTCCCGAGTTCGAATCTCGGTCAGGGTGGGTTACCTGGATAAGGTTTTTCTGGGGGTTTTCCTTATTGTGAAAGACGAATGTCGGGTAACTATAAAGCTCCATGGGCCCTGGGAACATTTGAGCATCCTTTCAGCAATTCCCTTCGTCGTCCGATATGACATAACGTTGGAGGACATAAACAAAAAACAAAACAAAACAAAAAAATTGCACCTCTGTTTCTGTATTTTTCCTTCTATGCGTGCTGGGCATTACGTTGCCGTCCAAAGTGAAATGTGTAATGTATAACGCCCGCTTTTATTAAATGAGCCACCGCAGGCGATGGCACTGATTATACAGAAATGAAGATGGAGCACCAGTGGAATGAGATGGCGTGGGAAACCGGAAATACCGGAGATAAAGCGCTCGAGTGGTGAGTTGTCCACCACAAATCTCACTTTGCGGTCGCTTGGGATCGAACCCGGGCAGCTTTGGTGAGTGTTGGGCAGGGCAGGGGGAGGTGGCGTCCAGCATAGGTGCTTTCACGTCGTGTATAGATGGCAGCGCATTCGCTATTAACATTTATATTTAGCTTAGTAGTTTATCTTATTTGTTTTTAGACCTAATGTGGAGTTTTGTCGTAATATAAAATTTGTATTTACCTTATCGACTGAGGGAGGCCATGAAAAATCCTAGTCAGTTTGGTTGACTCGAGGAATTTTAACCTGAATCTACCCAAGGCAGGCCACAGAAGCTATCGCCTGATCAAATTTGTACAGTAATAAAGTTTTCTTTATTATTGTACTGTAATTGAAATCCAAAATATTTGAAACAAATAAGGGTAAAAGTCCTTGCAATAAGTTCTTAGAATTATCAAAAGTAATTTAATGTATTGAGTACCCTATTTTGGTTGTTACTTTAGGAGTAAGCGCACTAACTACTTACACGCAACAAAACAGATGAATTGTGCCTTTCTTAACGTTTATTTAATACATCCTTACTGGTATTTGTATGTTCCTAGACTTTTATTGTCTATACTTAACCTTCACTGCCTATATTCGAAGGATGTGCTAACTTAAACAAGCTATGCATGTAAAAGTATCTTTGGATAAATTGCCTTTAGGGGCATCTTAACTTCCTTATGATTCTCTTTTGTTCCTCTCTTCCTCGTTTCATGTACCGCCGTTCTTTCTGTAAACTATACTAAATGTTTAAATCGCAGGCAAGGGAATTGGCGAAGGAGGATAAGGCCAGGAAATCCTGGAGAATCCTGCAAGATGGATAAAGATGAAATACGACTGGCGAGAGCATGACGCAAGGGAGGGAGGATCACAGGAGCTAAATCACTGTGAGTAAATCTTGTCCACCGTGCTTTATCTTGCACAAATCTCATCTGTCCCTTGAGGTCATCCAGATTGTCCGCTTCTACCGGCTAAGGACTTTAGTTGTTTTATCGGCCATTGTTTGAACATCAGGCAGTCATTAGCTTTGCCTGGCAGCATCGAAATTAAAGTTTGATGGTCGATATGAGCAGAGTAACCGTTTTGGGTCCATAAAACGGCAGACAATAATCTTATACCCTACTGAATGGCTACTAAAATACTGGTCAACAAGCGTAGCCGATCTCGTTAAGGCGGAGTGTCGACAGCCGGAGGGCTGCTGATCAAATCCCGCGAGAACTGTACGCCCTGATTGAGTATCTTTGCAGTTTCTTCTCTCAAACGCCATGGAGTGTCCTAAACCTAGTCCTGGCACGTTTTTCTCAAATGATTTACTTTCCTCTAATAATTTCGCTTCATATGTCAAAGGATTACTGCCTTTGGTGCAGTGTATAGTTAGAGCAGCTATAAAACATTACTACAGTTTTAAAACATACTATATCATTTTAATTTAGGAGTCCCTCTCTTTTCTTTATCACTTTCATAAATTTTGTTACTTATCAATTTCCAAACTGCCATGGTTTTGCAATACATAGCTACATTTTTGCTTAAAGATCAGTTGTCCTTTGAACTAGAGAATCGTTTGAAAGGGTAAGCCCTTATTTGCCCACCTTCCATTAAAAATAACTTTCCTGCAGCTTAAATATCTTATCTGTAATTTCTGCTTACCTTGGTTGTATATTATCCGCAAGTTGTATTTTTAAGATTATATATGCTCTCATTTCTGTCATTTCTATTATGCTGTTGCTGAGAGTGCGGATTCTTCCAAATTGCAGAACTGTCATTTGGATGTGGTATAAACAATATGTTAGTTAAGTTATAAGTATTGAGTAATTTATAAAATTTTATAGATGAAACACCCTAGCAAATCTCAGCTGCGTCGATCCTTGTCAGGGGGTGGGTAGTAAAATGTCAACAAATGAAACGGGATAATTAGAAGGCAACAAGAAACCGATGGATCAAATGAGAAAAGGTATACGACAATATCTATCACTAGGTGAAGTTGTGCCCCTCCCTACGCAAGCCGTACCAGAAGTATTGGTGGATCTGATTTAAATATTTATTCTATATCACCCCTTATTTATATACATGTTGTTATCCCCTGACGACTATCCCTTGCTATCTGCTCAATTGAGGAAATACACACACACACACACACACACACACACACACACACACACACACACACACACACACACACACACACACACACACACACACAAGTTCAAGCTGCATGCTGGATGCTCAAATAACCAGGCAGAGCAACTTGCAATTCTTGAGGCGCTGAAGAAATTAAAGGAACTAGAAAATGAAGGGTACGCTGATAAACGAGTTGCATTGTTCACTGATAGCAGGATAACACTGCATCTCCTTAAAACAACTCGAAACACAATTACCTGACTGAGGCAATCAAAGCTAAAATCCTCGACCTGAGAACATCAGGCTGGATGCTGCGTTTTGGATGGGTGAAAGCACACTCGGGCATATATGGCAATGAAATAGTAGACCGACTAGCAAAAGAGGCTGCTGGGGAAGATCGTGAAATACAATATAATAAAACACCTAAAGAAGTCCTGATAAGTATGGAGAGAGACACCGGACTGAACGCATGGCAATTACAATGGACAGCATCAAGGAAAGGAGCCATCACCAAAGAATTCTTTCCATCCGTGAGAAATAGACTAAAACGAGATCTGCCCATTTGCCAAGAGTTTACAGCAATTGTCACAGGACATGGAAAGCTCCGTTCATACCGCCATCGACTTACTTTACTATATAGCCCAGTATGCAAATGTCAAGAAGAGGACCAAACAGTAGACCACATAATATTCCGATGTCCAATCATAAACAAACAAAGAACCGAAATGATCAGGAAAATAAAAAGCAGACAATGCGCGTGGCCCATTACCAAAGGGGAACTTATTAACACACATCTAACATGTTTCGTCAAACTTGTTACATCAATAAACTTCACAGATATAGAGTAGGCAAATGAAGCATAAAAAAACAATAAAGCTGCTAATTAATTGCAACTATTTTAATAAGAATATTGTAAAATATTGTAGGAAACATTTCAATACAAATACAAGATATGTAAAATCATTGTGAAATTATTGTAAAAGTTGTATATAATGTAAATAAAATACGGTATGTAGTGTTCTTAAGGAATGGGGCATGCCAGGTTAAAAAATACACACACACACACACACACACACACACACACACACACACACACACACACACACATACACACATACACAATTACACACACACACAGACACACAGACACACACACAGACACACACACAGACACACACACAGACACACAGACACAGACACACACACACAGACACACACACAGACACACACAGACACAGACACAGACACAGACACACACACAGACACAGACACAGGTCCCAATAAGAAATTAAGTTTTAAACAGTTCTCTTTTTCTCACCAGGACTGCGCAACAGGCCAAAAATTGAAGGCCTCGTTTTAGAAAGAAAATGTTACATATCCGCCACTTACCACATCACAGGCCGGTCCAGCAACTTACAGGGACTGACTCAAGGGTAAAAATCATCTCAGCAAAGCTCGGCTCAAGGGCACAGCGCTGCCAGGCAGTTAAGAAAACAGCGGCAACTCCAGGCTACACCAACCGGCTGATAATGCAGTGAGCAGTCGGCTGACAGTTGACTATTAATTTTGTTTAGTTAACCTAACCTTTTGTTTCTTTATTTGTAGATTAATCGTCAAAATTAAAACATACATTATTTTAAACATTAATTAGCCGACGTACAAACTATCTTTACAGACTGTTATTCCTGTGTCTACATATTACTAATCAAAATGAACTTTCGTTAGGCGTTTACCTACTGGTTATAGATATATAAGAATGTACTAACCAGACTTATAAGAATGGCTATGTAATGGCTTTGAAACTCCACGCTCTTTTAATAACCAAACATATAGAAAATATTACTTATTGCCTTAGAAATATATGACCATATATTTGAACATTCAAAACAAGAACAACACAAACAATATCTCGTTATGTCAGGAAATTATATGCGCTAGCGAGATCCGAATTCTTTGGTGGTAAGATTTTCTTGGGGAAACGCGTATCTTGTGCTGGTGCTTGTATATACCGAGAACTCCAAAGTTGTAGTGACTGAGGGTTAGACCACAAAATACTACCCTAATCTTGTGTTGTGGTTCCTTATTTTCTACTTAAGGTTGTGGATAATATTTTTAATCGCTCTTTGTATTGCGTTACTTTTCTGTTAAATGTATTACATAAATAATCTCATATGCTCTTGTTTGCGAATGAGAGATTATTTCTCTGACCTGGATAGTCCAAGCAAACATGTTTTACAAGAGCTGTAGGGGTAATATGTACTTTAGCATAACGATCATAGTGGCACATACAAAGTTAATACTATAATGTGTGCTGATCCTTTCAGCCAGTTTTATTTGGTGACAGAAAAACATGAGCAACTTCTTTAGTAGATATTTTAAATAAAAAATGGCTCTGAACAAAATCTAAGTTAAAGGGTTAGTTACCGTACCTAAACCACAAATCAAAATACCATCTTTTCGATTTCTTTCAAACAAGAATAAACTTTTTTGCCACTACCTGCAAACGTAACATGTACTGGTCCTTCTAAAACCTAATCTTAGTAAAGCTAACTCTTAATCGAGATATGCATTTATAAATTCAGTTGTAGACTTAAGAAGAGTAGAGTAAGCATAATCTTATATATAAGCTTCTGCATATTCAAAATATAAACAAATAAGGTCTAGGCAGTCCTTAGATTTGGAAAATCATTCCTTTAGCAAAATTTAAGTTTTACGGAGAACTATTTTTGTGGCGAAATAAATGTTTGCATACCCCATAGGGTTTACTAGTTATACACAAGTAATTAAGAATGGAGGGAATATCAAAGGATATTCTGAGGAAATTCAAAATATAATGTTTTCATATCTTACATTTTAGAACCATTTTTGATCTAGTAAAGACACTAAATATTACAGAAATTAGGGGACCTTGAAATGGGTGGATTTTCTTGAACATTATTAACTTGGAGGTTATTAAACCTAAATTCTAAATTTCGTTTACCGATTATACTTTTCAAAGACCCACTCACCCACAAACTTACACACACCCACCCACCCACACACACACACACACACACACACACACACACACACACACACACACACACACACAAACACACACACACACCCGTAATATATCTCTGTTTTAGTTAATTGATGGAAATTAATCATTTCTCCACACTAGCCGTATTAATTTCCATCAATTAACTAAAATAATAAGAGTTAAATGATGAAGCCTGGGACTTAAGTACTTACAATAGTAAGTCGCCACAAACGGTGTATCTCGGATGCGAGAGCCCCTAGTGGTCTACCGGGGAAAATATACGAGTCAACTGGAGAATTTAATGTCAGGAAGGCACGTTGGCCATGGTAGCTCAAAGGTTAAGAGCGACTGGACGGAAACCAGGAGATCCGTGGTTCAAATCCCGGCCATGGCATTGAATTTTTCATGTTGACTCTATCCATCAAATATCTCTGTTTCTTAAGCTATAATAGAACGTGTATTTTCGAGGACATCTCGGTATGGCATTTTGAGTGCAGTACTGTAATGCACTATTGTATTGCAGTACTGGTTCATAGTAGTGGAGAAAATAAAAATGCTATACTGCTGAATGACCAGAGAGAAATGCATCTTGCCTGTATCATAGAATATTTACAGCAGTTCAAATATGTCCGCAACAGATAGAACAGCTATTTAACCAAGCTATGATTCCTAAACAGTAGAATAGCTCCTTAATGCTATCTGTATGCCTGCTACCTACCTTCCCACGTTATTCTACAAAACATTCATTTCCATTGTTGCATAGGTCCCTTTAGAATGGAGACTTCCCCTGACGTGTAGTTCTCACATACACCCTTATCTCCATACACCCTTATCTCTGTGCTATAGACCGTGCAACTTAAAACGATTCCTGTAGGACGGAAGGTTGAAATTCTTGAAGGTTTTGATGACTAGCATAAAATTAAAACATATCAGAACGATGTATTCAGGTTTACGTCTTATTCCCTATGTGACTCATCGAGAGATTTATCATTGTAATTCCGAAACACCAATTCCATTATTCAATGTAGTAAATTATTATTCACCTACATCTCTTCCCTCAGTCAAAACTTTAAAGTAAACTTTAACCTGAAAATGATAACAAATTTATTTTCAGTTTTTGATCCCTCTTCAAATATCATAAATCTTTCAATAAACTGATTAAGAACTTTTATTGGACTTATATTAATTCCTATATCTTTTTGATTAATTCCCTCTCGAAGTACAATCTTATGAAGCCGACGCCTTTTTGATTAATTTATGGCAAATCAGGTGTTCTTGCGATTTTGTGATAAGAATGGTAGTTTTAATAGTTTTCACAATGAATGTCATTTCTATTTCCCCTAAGTAAACTTAAATTGTAATTAAATACACAGTGAACTGCACAAATTGGCATATGATACTATGGAAGGCCAGAATCTATATTTGCTATGTAAATATCTTTAAGATACAGTATTTTTATTAAATTTGTTAGAACCAATAACATTTTGAAACAATCGAAATAATGAAAACTGTTCCCAAGATGCAGGTTGGGTTGGGGAGATATTCTTGAAAATCTTTGTGTTACATCTTTGGAGGATGCTGAATTTAAATATCAAGTTTAATAGCCAATTTTTTTCTATACATGCCGTGTCCAGGCTCGAATCAAATTTCGTATTTAAGTAACTTATGTATTTTTGTTGCTCTTAAAAGACAGACGGATACACACAGCTACGTATATGGGAGAACCTTTTTCTAAACATGTCATTTTATTCACTCGTCACCAAACCTGATTTCCTGTGAAGTACGGTGTCGAATTTTAGGATTTTTGTTTTCAAAATGAATTTAAAATGGGATTGTTTATATAGTGTGTGCTAAACCCAACGTAACTGTAACTGTTTCTGCCTCTTTTTATAACAGTAACCGTGTCATTCAAAGGTCACTGTACTCCCTTTAATTGAAATTGAGTGTTTTACAACTTCCGCTATAAATACATGCAACTGACGCTCCCAGAAAATGAATCATGATACACATAAAGTCCTTTTGCATTGAACACGTGCCAATACTGGCTTATTGGCATGCACACGAGTAGTGATTGAATCGCAGTCGGCTTCATGGGTGGAACTGCATTTCCATTTCCGCTGGACCGACCTCTGGTTTCTGTGTCGTATGACTTCAAAGGTCCATAAAGCTTGTGGCGACAGAGACAGATTCCACTGATCGATTTTCGTGTGATAGTCTGGTTAAGAAACGTGTCATGTACCCGTCCGGCAATACGTCAGGTCCTTCATCCCGCCATTCTTCTTCTCGAATAGCCTCGAAACCTTCCGGCAATATCACTCCCACATTGAAAAATATTCAAGACGTACTTAGGTTCATAACGAATAGCCTCGAAACCTTCCGGCAATATCACTCCCACATTGAAAAATATTCAAGACGTACTTAGGTTCATAAGCAAGCGTCGTCACGTTCTGCGTCTTAACTTAACTGGAGTGGGCAATATCGATAGGATGCATTCCAAATGTGCGTGTATTAGGTAACCAAAATTCTGGAAAAAGAATCTCAAATTTTCTAGCCCATGATTCTGTAGTTGCATTGTATAGAATTGCAAACGAGTAAAAAGGGATCCCATGTGAAGGCGTTAAACTGTCATATCTCTGATGCAGCTTCATGCAGATAGATCCTTTTTGTTTTTAATTTACGTTTTCCAGTGCTAAGTCAAATGGGACGATGAGTGAAATTGGTGAAATTATGCTCAAATGAGCCCAGAGTCCACAGAGCTTAAGAGTTATCCGACATTCATCTTTCAGAATATGAGAAAACTCGGGCAAAATCTTATCCAGTTAACTCATCCTGACCGAGACTGGAGTTGCTGAACGTGAAAAAGACACGTTACCATCTACGATTCAGAGGCGAGCATAGCTGGGCTGTAGTCTGATATTTCCCTGCGCTCTCTTAACGATGCGGATTGGTCAGAAGAGCGAGAAATCGTGTTAGCATAGTGATGATCGTTTGAACAATACATTTAAAATGTCACCAGTTGATAATATTTTTGGGCTCTGTTAGTCATTCTCTCCATTGTGGTGTAGAAAGTTAATTGGACATATATATACATATGTTAGGGCTTTTGTTTTCTTCTTTCAAAAAACATACTGGGTTTTTGGTTTAATATTTTCTTTTAGATAACGCCAATGTATTGTGAAATAAACAAAGGCATCCCAAAAGGGCTACAAAAGTATTTCAGATCACTTGCTGCACCATAATATGTATATAATTATCAAGTTCCAATAAATATGAATTCATCAGGGTAGTGACCATTGTAAGGGAATAATATTTAAAAACAAGCATTGTGTAAAACTCCATTATTTTGTTTACATATTTCACATGCAATTCAATAATTCCAGAAATACTCTTGCGTAATATGTTCCATAATTACCCATTACACCTCGCCAGCTTTACAAATATCTGACTGTAACTCTTTAGAATCCTACCCAAGTCAGATTTGTGGATTCGGTTATTCGCGACACCCAAATTATGCAGAAATAACATCAACAGATTTCAGAAAAGAAAATATCTAATGCAGGAGACTTTTCAAAACACGTAAACAAAGTGTTTTCTTGAGAAAAGGAAGAGATTGTAAATTCACCCTCAATGATTGGCGAACTTCCAATTTTAAATGTAGATACCAAATGTATATCTATTGTAACCATTGCAACACAAAGTGTTCTATACACGCTTTATTGGTCACTTACACTATTACTACATTGCTAACGTTAATGCTAAAAGCAAACACGACAGACTGTAATGATCTAGCGCTAATGTAAACTTAAGCCCCTGTCACACACCAATTGCTTCGTAGCCTCTCGATTCTCACAGATCGACACTGACTGATTTCTTATTAATTGTCTGGTAACATCTGAAAATAGGTTCTTCCAAACTTTCCATAAAAGATATGTATCAAAGCTTGCTGGCTTTAGAACAATAAGTAACGTTTCTCCGCAGCCTTTATGCGAGGCAGCTCGACTGCGCTAAAGGTAACAGGACGTGTGCGCTAATTCCTGTCTCCTCGCCGCCGACCCAATTTCGCGGCCAGCGTGACAATAAGAATAATGGTCTCCAGCGGTGCCATTATGCACCACGACAGAAAACTATTACAAAAACTGTTTTTATATATTTTTATTGAGACACACTTTCATTATGCATTTACGTAAATATTACATTTTGAATATAAGAACGACACTATCGGCTATGCATATACGATGGCTGTTCAATAAAGAAGGATCATAATTTTTTTACAGTCAAAAGTTTTCGCACTAAAATTCAATCTTATTATATTCTGTTAGCTTAATGTGAAACAAACTCGCCGTAGTAGTTTCATTCTTGGTACTCCTGGTTACCGCCTGTGGGAACCAGGCAAGTTCAGACTTTTTCAGAATCGCCTACTGCTGCAATGGAGGTAACATGCAGTTAAAGTTGATTTTAGAGGAAGATCCGGAGTTTCTTTCAAACGTAATCACTGCTAATGAAACTTGGCTACATCATTTTGATCCTGAGAGCAAACAGCAAAGCTCAGTGTGGAAATCTCCATCACCAACCCTGAAAAAAGTAAACGTGGTTGCTTCTGCTTGGAAAGTTATGGTCATCCCATTCTTTAGTATTCTTGTAATGGTTTATCAGCATGTTGTATCTGCACACACATCAGTAATTGAACAATACTCCAGGGATGTCCTGAAAACATTGCAAGTCCACATCAGGCGCAAAAGACCACATTTCCGTGAAGCAGGCTGAATGCGGCACCACGATAATGTGCAGCCGCATATTGCCAATGTTGTTGCTGAATGTCTTGCAAAAATCAACGTGAAGTGAATCCCTCACCCTCCCTATAATCCGCATTTAGCCCCATGTGACTCTTTTCTATTCCCTAACTTGAAGAAACGCCTTCGTGGGAGGCATTATCCATCATCAGAAGCAGTGATGAAGGCTGCGTAGGTAATTTTGAAGGATATCTCAAAAAATGGTTTCCAGCATGTATTTGAAGACTGGCAGAACCGCTGGGACAAGTGTATCGTATTCATGGGCGACTATTTTGAGACGGACAATTAAAATTATGAGGATGAGTAAAGGTATGTTTTCAAAAAAAGTATTGTGATCATTCTTTATTGAACAGCCCTCGTATACGGACTTTTATAAAGTGAATTGCTATACGAAAATAAACGAATAAGCAGATCACTTGAAAAAATATTATTCATGAGTTCAAACTAATTACAAATTACTAGATGAGTTTCGGAGTGGTTACATCTCAGAATCTAAGGACCCATAACTTGAGTGCTCCTATGAGAGACACCCTAATTGGATATTAAGATTTCCTTATGTCTCTTAGGATCTGAGAATTCAAATATATGAAAGGTATATTTAAAAGGTTAGTTGATAAACTGTAAAATTTAACTAGAACTGTATTTTTTGTGTTCGTAAGGCTGATCTTTACATATATTAGGATTTACAAGTTATAAATAGCAATTTTAAAGCATAATGGATCTCTCAGGCTATTCCCAGAAAAGTGTAGATAAATTGTTTTCTCTAAGAATGTACCTTATATGTCAAACACAATAATCAATATTAAATCAGCCATTTCTTGTGAAGTTTTCAATTTTAAAAATCTTCCATAGAAGATGCCTTGAAGATCGTAATCGCGTTATATCCCTTTAGGATACCATTTTTTTGAGTTAATCCTTCCAGACATACACATACATGAGTACAGACCATTTTTCTAAAAAGCATCTATGGACTTCTAATGCGATGTCAGTATCAACTATCTGAATAGCATACAACAGTTCGTGTAGCTATAAGCAAGCAGTAGAGAAATTAATATTAAAAATAGGCTAATATGACTCATTAAATTTTGTATTGTTCATTTGATTTATGTTCTACAAAATGTTAAAGGTGGTAACTACTAAATATTCTTTAAAATCAACAAAGCAATGCATAAACTTTGAGAGGGGGGGATAGGAACACAACAAAAGCTGTACATACCTGTCAGCATCTCTCTCGGTCGGTAAGATTCTCTGTTTCCTTTGTTTGTAAGAACAAAATTCCGAAACGCATTACCTTTTATATTTACAATTGCACTGAAAATAGAGAACTCATTTCAATTGTTGTATTAGTAATTGCAGAGGCATTCTTACGTTTGGCAATCTCCCTCTACTTGGGTAAACGAAAGCAATTTTAACTCCAACAACCTAGAGAATGTCGAAATGAAGACGAAATGCACATTAAATACTCAACACTTGCCATTGGTGACTTCGAAACTTGCTCAACTTTTATGCATACATATTGCACGGGGTTTTAAAAATGATCAGTTTCGGTTTTAGAACCAATCCTATTTCGTTTTAGAATAAGCAGAAATTACCTGCTTCACAACTGATTAACTGGAGTACGCGTACTGCATAACAATATTGAATAAACACAGGTAAAATGTGGTAAGATTTTTGCAAAAATTTAAAATTTCAAATGTTGACCTTTTGTACTTTCTAATAACTTCAATCCATAAAAGATATGCTCCGCTATTGCAGAAAACCTCAAATCTTACAGCAAAATTCAGCATCATTTATATTTTAAAATGCGTCAGTCATAATCATGGTATGTAGTATAATATTATAGAGAGTAATTAGAACTTCAAGTAAATTTATAAAGAAACAACGTTTTCCGTATATTTGCGTAGCAACTGTCTCATACGATGCACATATTCAGCAGTCCGACTGAACTTTATAAAACAAGAGCTTAAACACAGAAATCTCTAGATATATTGAAATATGTGAATGATTAATTATTGAAATGATAGAATAATATTTAGGATTTATTTAGTTTAAAATAAGAAAACGAGTTTAACGAAATATAGTAAAACGACTAATTTGACTCCATTAACAATATATTTACTAAAGGAAGGAAGAGTTACACTGATAAAGTTTATTTATTTGACACGTGGGGTATTTCATACTTGTACCAATGTTTAAGTAACTATTTATTAATAACTTGTAAATTATTTTTACTATCTATATGCAATTTTTAGACACGTCATAACCTTTCTAACGAGCGGTATACGTTTCAGAGCATTTGCTTAAGAATTAACAAAATTTGATCATTTTTAATTAAATTGCTGTAGAAAACGTTTCACGACCACCTTCAGTACGATATAATGTGCACACGCTACAAAGGCATTTAGGTCTTACCTCAAATGGTACCTCTGTAATTCGCACATATTTAACATTTTCTGGTATTAGGAAAAATCGAGCATCATAAATTGTAATGTGGTATGCACAATAACTGTGAAATGATGAATCGGGTGATGTAATGAATTGAGTATTTCATTTTTTAAACTATTCTATTCTAATAATTGATACATTAATTGAGCCGGTACCGGAACGGTAATGAGAGGAAATTACGAAAAGTGTCAGAGATTGTCCTCATGTATCCGTTCGGATATTGCTTCAGTTATACATACAATGGTGATCACAATATGGCTAATGTTCAATGGGGCTGTTCCCTCGTAAATTAAAAACAGAGGTCATAAACTAGAGTTATTACACTTACTTCATTGCCCTCCAAAAGGTCATTTGAATCAATAAACCCAGCTTTAAACTAGAAAGGTTGCTTCAATCCTAACTGCTTGCACATAAATGTCCTCAAATGAGTGATTATTGAATATATCTTTTAGCTTCAAATAACTTCTACGATAACTATTAATCAGACTTTAATTTGATGTCCATATAAGGACTTTCAATAAATTTCGTATTGCATTAAACCAAGTGAGGTGTTGTTGACGGACGAATAAAGACCATTGTGCTTTAGATGGCATTTACTCTAACGTTTGCGACTCGTTCTCGGGAGATACCAGTTTAGATACTGGACAGCGTCCTCTGATTTGCTTTTTGAAGTCTTCCTGTGTTGGTAGGCAAGTACTGAGCATTTTCCTCCTTTACGGTCACTCTCCTGTCTCTCAACTAGCTTTCTCATCATTTCCAAACATCCATTATAGAGTTTTAGGACCGGTTGACGTGTTCGGCTTGTTGTGGCTGGATGGTATGTGAATTTTGTAGAGATTTCTTCCTGACACAGTATGAGACACATTGGTCTGAATCCTGCTACGAAAGGTGATGGAGTCACCGGGGATTGGGAGGAGTTATGAATGCCAGTCGGTTTATTTAGGCTCTGCGTTACTATTCGCAAGGTCGTGGAATCAAATCCAGTCCTAGACTAATGGTTAAGTGTGCTCATGTTGGTAGATTCATTAAAAAGTCACTAAAAATGAATGTCGACATGCCTGCGGCACTGATATGATTCTGGAAATAAATGCTGGATAGGTAGAGTCAGACTGAAAAATTCCATGCCACAGCCGGAATTTGAACCATTGATCTCTCGGTGTGTTTCCGGTTGCTCTTAACCATTCAGCTACCATTAAGCGTTAATATCCATCAATTAACGCAACATTGGTTTAGCTAAAAGCCTCGGACTTAAGTACTTACAGCATAGTAAGTCGTTTCAAATGATGTATATCTGAGAACCCTGCCCGTCTCCGTAGAGTAGATGGTAGCTTGTATGCCTCACGTTCAAGAGTTCTCGATTTCGAATCTCGATCAGGGTGAGTTACCCCTATGAGGCTTTTCCGGGTTTTTCAGGGTTTTTCAGGCTTTTCATCCCGATAGATGAATGTCGGGTATCTCTAAGCTCCATGGACCCGGTATTCATTTGAACATCATTTCACCCATTTCATTCACCGTCTGATATTACTTAATTGGAGGACGAAAATTGAAAATCTGAGAACTCCTTGTAGTTTATCGAGAAAAATATGACTCAGTTGGAGAATTTAATCTCATGCTGGCTCATTGTTTAAGAACATAGGATGGAGATGGGAGAGAGATCCTTGGTTCAAATCCCGGTTATGACTTTGAATTCTTCGGTCTATACAGAATTCTTAGTCTATACACAGCTAGCGTGGAAGAACGTTACTTTTCAATCAAAATATTTATTTATTTTAATGCCGATTGAACCATATTTCACGCACAAGTACATCTTAGTTTTGGAGAACCTAGGTGTTGGGTCTACTTTCATCCCTAAATTTTGTGCCTTTCCTAAGGCAAATGTTGCCTTTAATCAGATTTATAATCCATCTCCCTGAATGTGCCTGCTGCTTTAGCGCTTTTTTTTCTTCAATACAATATCTACTTCATATTTCATATGATTTTGACATTTTATAGCACGTAACTACTGTAGGTTAGTTACTGGTGGACACAGACTACTTTATAAAAGAGGTAAGACAAAACCATGGCCTGGAAGTTACACCGGCGTATGAAGAATAAGGAAACAAAAAGCAGCAGACGTAGATCCGAATTTCTAACACCTGCCATGAACAACGCAGAAGAAGCCTAACTTCGAGCTACGACACGTATACACGAGAACCGCGGAACAAGGATTCCATCACAAGATCTGTAGACAACAAGGACACCACCTGGCATCAGAAATATGTATCTCCACACTTTGTGGTCAGTTTTGTGGAGTACATCACATACTATCATGCCAATCAAGGACTCATTTACTTACGGTCTATACAAAAGACGATCATACTTGATCACTATATCACTGTATTAATTCATATGTACTCATTGTGTTCAATGAATCTTATACATTAACTATGGTTGGTAAAGGAATGTGTCTTAACGTACAAAAAATGTCTTCGAGATTCCATTGAAAACATCCAATTTCAGATACCCAGAAAGCCTGTGTGTGTGTGCGTGTGTGTGTGGGCGTGTGCGTGTGCGTGTGCGTGTGTGTGTGTGTGTGTGTGTGTGTGTGTGTGTGTGTGTGTGTGTGTGTGTGTGTGTGTGTGTGTGTGTGTGTGTGTGTGTGTGTGTGTGTGTGTGTGTGTGTGTGTGTGTGTGTGTGTGTGAAAAATTAAAAACCGAAGACGCTTATGCAGCTCAAGCTGAGTATATTGGTTCAACATAGTACCAGGGTGTGATAGCAAATTTCCCGGAAAATCTTCCTATACACTTTAAAATGTTGAATGTTCTAAAACACAAGACATGGTTCTAATTTAACTGCGATATATTTCAGATATTTATCTGCAATTCAAGTCTACTGGTCCTGAACTTTCTGGTATGAGCTTGTGAAGTCATATTCATTCGGCTGGTACTTTATATCTATTTATCTAACAAAAATTAAAGCGATATATAGAACTGCAATCCATAAAAATGCATATATCTTTAAAACACATTAGCCATAAAGTAACATCGGCCATTTCCGATATATTCGTCATTATTAGTTAATGCTTTTATACTGATACCGAAATTATAGATTCAGTAAATTAGACAGGAACGAGTATATTTGTTAAATGTAAAACAGGATTTTGTTTAGTAATTTACGATGAGGAAGGGAAAGCTATCATCGCAGGCGGTCCTATGGTCGACACATGAAGGGTAAAGTGGCTTTCTAAGGCCGTTCTTTGGTAACTGATGACCGTAATAAAAAACACAAAGGTTCACATGTGACAAAATATCGACTTGAGTAGTGGAATTTTGGTGTAAATAACAAGAGTTGCTTGAAAGGAATCTGACACAGCTGGGTTCACTGTCTGGGTGGACAGAGGTGATCCGAGAAGGAACTTATTTGTTCTTGTGCAACTAACGAAATACATGTTATCGCGTAATCTGCATTACATATACGGTAACTACGGACAGTGATATAGATTGGTTTCCCGTCCGCAACATTGCGATTTATGTGGTTATAAAGTGAAGCAGTGATTAAGTCTTTAACTTGGATTCCAGTATCATCCTTAATGCTACATATCCACGCAACCTGCTCTAAACTGATGCTACACCGCAGATCGCTTCAATTGGCATAAGGTTACCCTTAGTTAGAGCGGTGACAATACCATGTCATTTTCGAAGTGCTATCGTTATTTATCTAGTAATTTGTTGGAATATTATGGAACCACTAAGAAATTTTAAAGCCAGTGTTTATCTATTGTTGTTTTAACACCTCCCTGCTGTTTCGCTTTCCTCTAGCCTCTTTTTACCTACAATGAAACTATTCCTTCAACGGTTTGTTTCGATAGAAGAGGTAATACGGAGAATAAGCTTCTGAGGCGGCAGTGTATGGGAGAAGCAGTTCTTTTATGTGAAGAATTTGAATAGTTAAAGGCATTGCTGAGCAACAGGCTTTATACAAATCTGATAATCGCTTACTGGCCATTTAAGGTTATTGGAAGGTCCGCGCCGTGCAAGTTACAGCTCGCGGCCGCTCTGAGTAAATAAGACAAGTCGTACGTTCGTCTAGTTTAAACATGATACCACCATCGTCTCAAAACTGGAATTACCGGATCATTAGAAAATCGTGATTGTTCTGGAAAGCTTCTACGGTTTAAAGGCGTTACCTCTCGCCAGCGAGTTAGTGGTAGCGAAAGCTCGGCTCAGTAATCTTTTACCAAGAGACGCTTGGATTTGAAATTTAAATTAACAGTCAAAGATTTTGGTTAATATTAACCAGCAGCGTTGCTGTTCATGAAAACAGTATTCTTGTTACGTCACTTCATTCCCCATCCTCAGTTACACATGTCAGCCTACATCCCATATCCCATCACCAGTGGATAAATCGAAATGGGGCAGGTACCTGCACAGATAAATTATAAAGCTTTAAATAAAGTGTAGGTTAACAAATGAAGAAAGCTAAATCAGCGAAACCTACAGATAAAATAAAGTTAATAAATAATAAGATAAACATAAAATATAAAATCAAACGACAGACCTCGTGCTGTCCTCAGCCAGCCAACACAGTCACCCAGTTAGTCTTGCTGCGAAGCCAGGAAGTGTTGCTGGAAACTCAGTCTTGCGGAGTCCTTCGAAGTGTTGAGGTGAGGAACTCCCGCAAGTGAGTGAATCTGACCATTTAAGTTTTCTAGTGTTCGCGAGAAGAGGTCGCTATGTATCGACACTAAGTGGAGTAAAGTGAGCCACGAGGAATTACCTAGCGCGACTTTTGTGTTGATGAGTGGTAGGTACTGTTTCTGCGCTGAATTGGAAAGGTCTGGGGTTCCACTTGTAAGCAGCGAGCTCTCCGGATAATATAAGTGAAAGAATAATGAAGCGTCATTGAGAAAATAACTAAAACAAATTCGTGAAATGAGGGCGTTGAAGACGTTGCAGTTGACCGCCCTTGAACTCACATCTATGTCCCTTTGTGAAGTGACCATGACCAGGGGAAGCATTTGCGGCAGTAACCTTGCTCACCGCCTCACGCTGCGCACTTACCTGGACTCGACGTCGGAACTCCTTCCTGGGTCTCCGCCGTCGCTAGTCCGCTGTCTGTTTTGCCCTTGCCTCCGGCTGATGTAAACTGCGTCTCCTGTATGGACTCTTGGTTCTCAGGTGTAGGGTCGAGACAATAGCAGAACTCACGATGTTTTCTAAAATATGTACTTTAATAGTTTCTTTAATTCTGGATGTAGAACGCAGGCACCTTTAGATATTTGCACTCTCACCGGCGGTGACAGCCTATAATAAAACTGCTGTAGTTGACTTTAAATTTACGCCATGCATATTAAAACAATTAAACAAGCAGTTGGGCACACCAGACGAACTTAACAAACTAGACTGGAATGAAATTGGATGAATCGTCCATCTACCCCCTTATATACTGAAACACAGCTTCACGAGAAAAAACTAGCAGTATATTGAACTGTTTTAACGGTACATCTCAATAGCTGACTACCATGTATTGTCCTGACTTCCACTCTTTCTGACGGAGCTCGACAGATTGCAAGGTTTGTCACATATCTGCCCAGGTTCACCATATAACATTTTACATAGAAATATCTATTCACGGTTTCACAAACATAGCCAAAATTTACCTTTTACAGTTCTCAAATATATATTATACAATTATTAAACATATTTAATTGAAAAATTAATCTATGAGACCAAAATCTCCTGTTTCACATTAATTAACTAATAGTGAACTAAGCAAATATTTGAAGTGGTAGTTTTATAATCGGTAGTTTTAGTGTGATAAAGCCATGTGATTTCTTTGCATATAATAAAGTTATTGTTTTTAATATATTTGCTGTTTATAAAATTCATTAATATCAATGACCTTTTTTTCTCAGAAGCTATATGGTAGGAAACGAATTTGTTAAGTGTGTTAAGTGTTGTTAAGAGTGTTTGTGTATAGTGTAGTAGATGGCTAGTTTTAACGCAGTTGGCTAATTAAAACAAAATTGCTAAGATTGCTAAGATTATAATCGAAGGATTATATGAATAACTGAAAATAAATATCTTATCTCTGTAACAAACTTACTTGATAAAGGGAGAATAGCTAGGAAGAAATCTAAAAGGTTCATTCTGATATCCTATATGATTTCTGAAATAATGGATCATGAAGTTAGCGGATTTAACGTTGATGGGATAGGACTTGAAGTTGCCTCTTAAGCATAAAATAGGTCAACCCAAAGAACCTGTGTGAGTGTGTGTGTGTGTGTGTGTGTGTGTGTGTGTGTGTGTGTGTGTGTGTGTGTGTGAGTGAGTGTGTGTGTGTGTGTGTGTATGTGTGTGTGAGGAGCCTAAGTTTGTGTATGTATGTGCTTTCAAGAGCAATAATGGCATTTTGTAGTTGGATATTCTTTTCTTTTTAAAAAGTTCACAGATGTATAAAGTTTTCTTGAATGGAGTTCCATGAAACACGTTCTTCCGGAGTACAGGCCTCTGGAAGCGAATAGCGGAACTTCCATAGAGATCCGCATTCAGGAGTGCAAACTCCTAATTTCCAAGAACAAATTGGAGCTGAGGTCTGGTACAACCTGGAGAGACTTCAAAATAAAAACCAATAGTTTGAGGAACATAGGAAGCTTGACCTTAATCCTGGCGTACGAGAAACTTACAAACGTGTAATCCAACACCAAACTTCTGATGTATTGTTGTAGCTTCTGTGCAAGTTTCATCAGTGAGCCTTCCAATTTTAAAACAAGTCACGGGGAAGTATTAACATGTTAATAACTATAAGAGTGTTGTTTTACTTCTCTTCATACGAGAGTTTACGAAGCCGTGGTCATAGTAAAGGTATACGTAAAATTTTAGCAGTTCTGTTCCGTGGTGTGAGACATTCTTTCAAAAATGTTGGTACTCCAACTTTAAGTCATATCGAATGCTTCTATATTCATTCACACACATGAGATACCTAATTGACTATATGATGTATACAAACCAAGAATGTATTTCATCCGCAATAGTTTGTCATCTTCGTGGTATCTTTGATTATTTGGAAGGGGCCGATATTTGTTTTACTGGCGGATAAAAATAATTTCAGACAAAGTTATTTCCCTGAAGTTTAAATCCAACAGGTCGTACACGCACAAAAGAACTAAAAATGATAACTAATGCTAGGGATGAGTTCATAAATAGGTATTTAAAATAGTTTTTGGAAAAAGCGTGCATGTTGAGGTTGCATATTTAAAGCAGAATAAATGATTAACCAAACCCAAATTTAACTTTCCAACGTATGTGCTACTTTAGTTCGCAAAAAGAAGCCTTCGATAAAATATTACGAAACAATCTTTAAGAAATCTTTATAAAAGAGCTTATAAATAAGTATAAGTCTTAAGTATCTATCATAAATTGTCACATAATTGAAATACCGATTTTATTACTTATAACAGATTTACCATTCACCCAGCTATACTTCAACTTTTAGAACAAGTTCTATAAAACTTAATATTCAAATTTTAGTATAGTGAGTGAGTGAGTGTGTGGTGTTTTAGGGCCCGTCGACAACAAGGTAATTTGGAACCAATTTAAGTATATATAGTTTTATTATTAAGTCATTAAAGAATCAGGAATCTTTACGATGAGTTGCAATGGTTGTAATTGGTAAGTGCATTGTTAGAACAAACATATATTTAAAAACTGGAATAAACGAACATCACAAGAAAATTAAATTTAAAGAAATTGATAAATGTGTAGTTAATCACTCTTAGAATGAAGATAATGAGATAGGTTAACAAACTATATGGTTGATGTAAAATGGAATATTTAGGAGAAAATATTTTTCTGCAATAAAACAAGGATTCTGTGAATTTTGAAATTCTAAAATGAAATACCAGCATGCGGTTTATCCAACCAGCTCACAGGAAGTAAGTTTGATGCTTCACCTTAAAAGGCATGCAATTCACTAAAAAGATGTTGCTGGTATGCAGAATGCACCAGATAGCAGAGCGATCACTTTTTGTTCTTCGTCAACAAAAGGCCAAACTTGGCTTAGAAGTCGACAGTATCTCAAGGTGTAGTATTGTCAAAATATTTATGCGACAGAAGCCTGTTTCAGCATTTTGACTGGGTAAAGATTTTAAGAAAATAAACTTAACACCAGGGAGTGTTGTACGTGTGAAAGGTTGAGAAAAAAGAAGGTACATTTGCACATACTAACGTTCTGCAAAGCTATGGTGGTCCTAACACTAATGTATGCGTGAGAATACTGGCAGTTGTTTAAAGGACATGACAGGGGACAGGGAATATTCTGTTCACTCTTCTTTAAATTAATCTTACGAAAGTGTGTTATTCTATGTAGTTACAGTTAATCAATATAAATTTCCATGATCTATTTGTGTGCTTCACTGTGTAAGTAAAAATAATAAACTAAACGGATAGCAATTTTTTTTCTCATTTCGAGAAGCGCTTTGAGTGTCCACGAGAAAAATAGAATACGGAATTACTACTTGAAAAATTAGCAAAAATATGAAAATAACAACTATTAACAAAGAGTGTTAAAACATTTAGGTAAATTATAGATTTCTTAAAATTTTGTTTATCGTTTACTGCCTTCCTATTATTGATTTTATTTAATATTATTAATATGAACATGATTAATCTATTTGAATATTACTAAATTTTAATGATATGGTTATCATACGTGATTCCTTTGAAATTCAAAATATTCACACACATACACACAAACACCTCGATATTAAATGTTCGGGTCGAAGGAAATAGGTAAGAATTTCTTTCCTTTGAAGTTTTAAAAGTAAGACTTATTTTTGGTTTACAAGACCAATGTGTTATATTAAACTATTAAAACATAATGTTAACAATAAGTAATTAAATTTCATAAAATTGTACTTCGAGAGGGAATTAGTCATAAAGATGTAGGAATTAATATAAGTCCAATAAATGTTCTTAATCAGTTAATTGAAAGATTTATAATATTTGAAGAGGGGTCAAAAATTGAGAATAAATTTGTCCAATGTGAAGATGGAATTGAGTTTTGAACAGGGCAGTGGCCTAATCCATGGAAGGAGAAGTAGGAGGAGGAGAAGAAGAATAAGAAGAAGAAGAAGAATGGAAGGTGGAACTATTATAATAATGCGACATATAAAAGAATAGATGAAGATCCTACGTTCAGTAACAGCTTACTGATTGTTGAAGAAAACATAATGAAAAAAAGATTTTAGCATTCTCTACTTGATATGAGCCAAGAGGTTACCACACATGCCACTTTATTGCCAAATTAAAACAAACAGTAATGTCTTTTAACCATTATGAAAATGGAGGGAGTTGGTCTCTTGGTGTGGAAGAAGACGAAGAGTCTAAATACATGTAGCAGAAGAAGATAATAAATATTTTGAACATAAATTAAAGAAGCTTAAAGTAGGAGCAAATGAAGTTGGAGGAGAGGAAGTGGTGCATTGCAACCAACTAAATCGTTCTTCTTTTATCTTAAAGATTTGTTTACCTTTGCTTCCTTCCAAGTTTCCTATTTCACCTGTAGCTGCTGTACAAGCATTCTCATGTTTGAGTGTCGGGTACATGAGTACCCATGTATCGGGTTTAAAACTAATTGCCTATATTTCAAAAAGAACAAATATGCTAATAGTAGTTAAATATACTGAAAGTTCATACAAAACAAAATAAGTATTTGAGTGGGAATTGGTCGTGCCTAAGCATAAGTGCTTGGTTTGTCGTGGTAGTCATTTTAAGGTACTTGTTTTAAACCTAAGATGCTTAATTTACCTTCTTTGTTGTTTCATGAATAGTTGTTCAAGCAGCATAGACAGATACTGCTGATAACACGGCGTAAATAACAGTTTGAGTGAGTGTGTGGTGTTTTAGGGCCCGTCGACAACAAGGTCATTTGGGCCAATAACAGTTTGATAAGGTGAGCGATGCATTCCTGGGTCCTTTTAGGTACCTTTGTAATCTTATATTCCATCCAAAAATGGATATTTGAGGTGCACAGTTACAGGCTCCTGAGTCCTGAAAGGCACGTTGAGAAAGCCTCCCCCGAGTTCAAACCCAGGCGACCGCAAAGTGAGATTTGTGGTGGCACTGGGACGGTTTTCTCCGGGATCTGTTTCTCCGGGATAGGTGGTAGGTTGTCTAAGAAAAGCTTAACTCATAAGAAAAAAAATACCAAACTCGGTTTTTGGATTCAGCATTTACAAGCACGCTGTTCGAAGATTTTCAAGGAAGTACCCAGCACCAAACTACTCATTTTATGGATATTATTTCGAAAACTTTTATTTTCTCAAAAATGTAACTAACATTTTTATTGCTGATTAATAACGCTCTGACCATCAAATTAATACCACTCTGTCAATGGATACTATTGCCCTATAGGAAACTCACTGTTATGAAATAAATGCGTAATATCTATCATAGCAAGTGTATGCAATCAGATTAGATTTGCTAACAAAGGTGATTTACATACACACATTTCGCAATGAACAAATCGACATCAGTATATTATAATTTCTGCTGCAAATGTAAAATGTAAGAGTGGATGATTTAAGTCAAGAGAATCCGGTACTTAATGCAATCTTCCATTAGCAAGGTGTAATACGGAACTAGATATGAAGACGACAATGCTAAATCGAATCATAAGTGTTCAACTTTTTATGCGGATGCTTCACAAAGGAGCTAAACCCGAGTAGAAAGTTCAGTGGATAATAACTAAACATAGGTATGTCCAAATGTTCAAGCAAGGTAGAAGCGAAATTTAACTGGGCTCACCTCCTCCCATTCCGTTCGACCTGTTGGTGTACGCATATCAATCAGGAAGCCACATTTTTGTTTGCTAAAAGTGATTCATGGTTGCTGTGTCTAGGTTCTATGAGTGCAGCAAACTGCTTGAGAATTCCCATACTTGGTATAAAGGCGGTCGATGTATTGACAGGTTTTGTGGCTTTTCCCAGGGTCAGTAGGAGCTAACTGTAACAGCCTATGATCCATGCAGTTTTGAGTAATACAAAGGAAGCATTATTTGTCTATATCGTCAATGGCTTTACAGCAATATTTTCCCTTCACCAATGCATCTATACCACCAAGATGTCCATGCTTTTCTCCAGAAGTGTTCTTCTATTTTGTGCTTTTAATGGGTAAGTGCTCCATGAAAAACGTTTCTTACAAACGAAAGTTCAGATAAATAACAGGTTTTATAGTTTTTAGGAATTCACTTGCATCTTTAACTTACTTGTCTCCCACAAATAACCTGTCTTAATTTATTTTGCATATTCGTTATAATGAGCTTATTTCTTTTGCTGAGAATAGACCTTCCATATCCCTTTACACGAGAATTAAGTTGGCCTAAAAAATTTCGTTTCACCCTTCTCTGAAATGTAAATGCCTTAATTGATGTACTTCATTGCCTATTATTTATTTTCATATACCTTTACAGTCATTTTTCTATATACTTCGAAGAATCGTTTTATTATACGCTTCACAATGAGTACAGGGTGGTTACAAGAAAACGAAGCACAAGTTAGAGGCTCAAAAATTCGTTTTTGAATTTGAGAACATCTTTAGTTTTAGAGGTATATAAAAAGTATTACACTCAGAGCAAACGTTTGGCTATTTACTGCTCGAGATGAAGTCTCCAAGATTTTGAAGCATAAGTGTGATAAATGCTCATAGGAGTTTAAACCAACCGGAGTTAGGTTACTCTCTAAATGAAAAAGGAACACAACTACAGTTAAGTTACAAATATGATCTTATGCTGCCAAGCAGATGTAAATGTTTTTATCTTATACAAAATGAGTTTGCTAAAATCGATTTTATGTGACCATTTTGTCACTGTTTACTTCCGTACTCTCAGTACCACTGTAAATTAAATCTTTCATTATAATATATGGAATTTATCTTTCTGCTTCATAGGTTTTGAAACGTTGTGTTTTAATATGATACTTCACCAAGAAAAACTAATAATATAATTCTACCTATTGAAGTAGAAAAAGTTAACATAATGACTAACTTTAGATTTAACCTTAAGTTGTCTTTAATTTAAATTTATGGTCTAAATTTAGGTAACTGAATATTATTTTCAAACTCAGGTTGTACAAATTTTGCCAAACAAATGTACTCGAATTTAATACATTTCACATTTGTGCAGCAGGGAAAATGGAAGTAATTTGGAGACATTGGTTTCATACTGGCAATGTTGTCTTGGTAGCCAAACTAATTAGCAATGCAGCACAATGAGGTGAAGCTTCTTGGTTCAAATCATGATTACAGCCTTGAAGCTTCATTTAGATTCTACATTTCCAGCTTTAGCTTAGACTCGTCATTTCTGAAACACAAACACAAAAACGTTTAAAAAGATTATTTATCCTGATACGAGAGAGAAGAGCAGCATTCCCACATTCTTGAACGGTTAGTCGACCTACAATGTTGCAGTTCCCGATTTTCCATCGGCTAAGCCATTCAGTTGATTAAACTCTGCCCTGGCTCTATCTCTGTCTCGCGCTAATGTTCATTAAGGAAGTTGATCTGTGTTGTGGGGTAGGGGATGACCGCCACCTCCCTCGGCTGTTTCCTTAGAAATCTCATATAAAAGAGCCAGCCGGCTTCCTCTTTTTACTTTAACCCTTTCTGCTTCTGCAGCCAGTTAACCACCATGCCAATGCAATCATTTTATAATATTGCTCCTTTGAAGCTCATAAAGGGAGTTCACCATACTTCCTTCTTGAATAAATAATAAAAAGAAGTTTCTCGTATCGTTATTGGATTTACATTTTGAGCTCTGGAAATACCTCTCATCAAGAACACAGCCTTATATATCTAAACCTGAAATACGCTGAGAATAATTTTCACTGCAATTGGGACATAACTGAAATGTACTTTCTAAGAGATCTATTGGCTTCATAATTACAGTTGAAAATGATTCATACTCTAATCCACTAATTTCATTTGCTTAGATCAGATTATTATGAGAAACGAATGAAGGACGAGTTTGATATACGAGGGCTATCCAGAAAGTAGATTACGTTTTGGAATAAAAAGTAAACAAAGTATAGGAAACAAATTTTATTATATACAGATGAAAGCCACACTCAAATACTACTTTTCGACATAGTCACCATTCAAATTAAGGCATTTATCGTAGCGATGTACGAGCTTGGAAATTCCTTCGTCGAAAAATTCGGCCGCCTGCGCCTTCAACCACTTCGTTACCTCTTCTTGCAGCTGTACGTCGTCATCAAAACGCTGCATAGCCAGCCACTTCTTCATTGCTGGGAATAGGTGGAAGTCGCTCGGTGACAGGTCGGGACTGTACGGCGGATGAGGAAACAACTCCCACTTAAAAGATTCAAGAACTTCACGAGTGACATTTGCCGTGTGGGGCCGGGCGTTGTCGTGAATCAACAAGATCTTAGAGCTCAACATTCCTCTGCGCTTGTTTCGAATGGCTCTTCTGAGTTTTTGGAGAGTTTGGCAATACCTTTGAGAGTTTATTGTAGTGCCTCTTTCCAGGAAGTCCACCAAAATCACACCTTTTCTGTCCCAAAAAACAGTCGCCATCATCTTCCTTGCCGACATTGTTTGCATGCATTTCTTGGGTTTTTGGGGAGAACTTGTGTGCCCCCACTGCATTGATTGCAATTTCGTTTCACAGTTCACGTATTTCACCCATGTTTCGTCACCAGTAACGATGCGATCGAGTAAAGAGTCACCATCCTTATGGTAAACGTCCAAAAAGTTCAACGCTGCAGCCATTCGCTGATTTTTGTGCTCCTCTGTCAAGATTTTTGGAATCCATCTTGCACAAAACTTGTGGTAACCAAGCTTTTCGCTGATGATTTCGTGCAACAAACTTCGCGAAATTTGTGGAAAACTCAAAGAAAGTTCCGTTATTGTGAACCTTCGATTTTCACGGACTTTAGCATCGACTTTTTCGACAAGTTCGGCAGTCACTATGCTGGGTCTCCCACTTCGATCTTCGTCGTGAACATTGGTTCGGCCATTTTTAAATCTGATGACCCACTGACGCACTCCACCTTCAGTGATAATGTTGTCCCCATACACTTCACAAAGCTGCCGATAGATTTCTATCGGTTTACAGTTTTTTGCAGTCAGAAACCTTATTACTGCACGCACCTCGCGGGATTTTCAATTAACGCAGACATTTCAAACCGTCACAGTATCTGAACGGAGCACAGCACGAACCTCTCACTAGCACGGCTAGATGCCGACTGAGCTGCGCAACGCTCTGACCCCAAGATGGCCGCGCTAGCCCCGCCCCTAGCGGAAACAGACGAAAACGTAATCTACTTTCTGGATAGCCCTCGTAATATGTAATTAATATGTACTAATTATTTATGTTGTAAATGTTACTGTTTATTCCTTAAATTAATTTGCATATTTTGCATTCACTAGCACCCAAGGATAAATTTGACTTTTTTTCCCCCACCTGATGTTGCCCATCCACTGTTCCAGAAAATATTCCGTACTCATTTTTCACTTATATTTTGTTAATCCAAATAAATTTTCAATTAGCACTTTTGCAACTCTTTGTGGAATACAGGATAGTGTGATACACAGAATTTTAAAGGGGTGTTGCTTAGAATGTGCCATCCTTCTCCATGACACCTGAGAGAAAAACAATACCTACTTACCAGTCCAGAAAGACATGACTATCGGAAAATTGAGCAAACACTAAAACATGTGGGAGAGGGTAAACTACACTACACAACGTGACGAATCGAGTACTTCAAGAAATCTACATTTCTGTCAATGGCGATTCCGTGTGTCTCTGTCTCTTGTTGTTTGCCTCTACAAATTTATACTTAATTCAATGTCATTCACAGAATATATTATCTTACAAAAATAAATAGAGTTAGAGACATGCATTTTATTCACACACAAATTCACACAAACGTCTTACTGAGAGATTTTTTAAACCTTGCAAAGATGTTATTAATGTGATGAGAATAGAAGGGTAAAATAAAGTACTTTGTGTCAACACATGCATGAAAACATCATATCAGCAATACCTGTGCATTAGAAAGGAACAGCTGTAGAGCTATAGCATACAATATTTAATTGTGCATGTAACAGTTACATATTTTAATGTATCTAAACTAATATTATAAAGTGGAAAGCTTTGTTTGCATATAATATTTATTTGTGTCCAAGTTTAGGGTATCTTCCCGGCATCATTTGCCTACTACAAGAAATGAGAAAACGTCAATCAGCGAGGTAATCATGACGGTAATTAAGTAATGTATATAAATAATTTACTAACTTAGGTGGATACATTTGAAGATTAAAGATCCAATGTTTCAATATTTTGAGCCATTTCTCATTTCTATCTTCTTTTCTCCATAAATCAGTCCCTTCATCCTTAAATATTATGTGATCTATATCTTCTTTTTCTCCTCTCTCGCACATATTGGGAACTCTTCCCCTTTGTTCTTTGTTTAGATTGTTTAAATAGATATTGTATCTTTCCCACATACTTTTATTGTAATGTACCGTTCTAATCATCATTTCCAACTATATTTGCAAACAGTATTTGTATTTCTATGTCTTCAAATTCTCTCTTATCTTCATTCCACAAGCCCTTTGCATAGTTTTCTTTCATTCAACAAATTTCTTCCTTGCCACATTTCTAGGTTATACTGTTGACTATAGCACCATCCATTCGTTGCCTTTTAAACTCTTTTCTTGATATCCTAAGCGTTGTCGTAGCATACTCTTTTCAGATAAATTTAAAATTCTGAACCAACCCTTAAGTGATCTCTTCATGATCATATACTTCTTTCCTGCACCCAATTCTAACAGAGCGAATTCCCTTGCTGTGCACTTGGTGGTCCTAAACCTTCTCTACAGAACATCCTGTGTACTGCACCTTCAACTCCCATTCACCTTCCAGTCCCCAAACTTCGCTCCCATATAACATTTTTGCTTCCACTGCCACTACAAGGATATATGAAAATACACTAAGGTATATCACTTAGCATAAAAGTGTATGTTATTATTCATAAAGTAATTATACTTCCATGTAAGGATGAAGGAATTATCGAATCCTTGTAAGTCTATGCTGAAAATTGCAGAATTTATCTGAAACAGAAGCGTGAACAGTGAGGTAGCATGTTATTTGCATTCATGGCGATTTGTTTTGTCTAGCCGCTTCCTTCCTTTTATTGAGCATGACGGCTCAAGCATAGAGAACAAATCCGTATTTTTATAGTATAGTTATATCTAACCTGTTTGAGCAGTGTCCTATTTTGCTGTCTCGTAACAATAGTTTACGGAGCCCATCAACCGTGAGACTTTCCAGTCAGCCTGATATATTAATTCAGTGACGCAGTATCGTGTCAGCTGACACCTAAATAACACCACAAAGTTACTGCAGCAATCAGCTAAATAGCGTAGGTCACAAGGATTGAGTTGCAATTGCAAGGCAGTTATTGAACATAATATAGAATATTGTAACTGGGTCTTCCGGGTAGGACAGTGTCTTTGTTGTTCCTCTGGTCGACATTTCGTCCCAACTATGTGGGACTTCTTCAGGACTTCTTCCTTGACAGCTCCGTAGAAACTGTTGCTGTCTGGAGCTGTCAAGGAAGAAGTCCTGAAGAAGCCCTACATAGTTGGGGCGAAACTGTTGCTACGGAGCTGTCAAGGAAGAAGTCCTGAAGACGCCCCACACAGTTGGGACGAAACGTCGACCAGAGGAACAACAAAGACGCGCTCCTAACCGGAAGGCCCAGTTACAATGGACATCGGCCGCCGAAGCCTACGCACTGGGATAATATAGAATAGTTTGATATATTTATTTTATCATATTACACATCTTTTAGTGTTAAGACAATCCCATAATCGCTGCATTGAAAGACTCACACGCTGAAGTTACTTGAGGGTTTTATTTATACTCTAAATAAGTTAATAGTCTAAGTAGATTTGAAAGATGTGCTTATGTAGAGAATGTAGCTGTAACTTTTTGTTTCTGAGACGTTATAGTGCTCTTGATATAATTGATGATTCTTCTCACGTTTAATTACACATTATTACATTTGCCTAAGTAAAGAACTTCCAGGTAGAGAATTAAATAAATTACTTTAACATCTTCAAGAAACTGGGAATTAATTAAACACTACGTTTATGTAAAAATAAAGAAAAATACTTTAAATGTCTAAAAGTAATTTTGTCCTCATACTTTATTCTCTATCCATACTTCTGCAAACTATTTTAAAAAATATTGTATGTTTATATTTACTTTTAAAGTTTCGTTGCACATTCTAACGCTACTTTTAGGACATAGAGAAAATAACAGGCTAAATGGATGATCAGAGTTTTGCAAAACGATTTAGAATGTGATGACTTTGAAATTAGTTAGTTAGTTAGTTACTAACACTCCCCACATGGCAACCTTGGTCTTCGGGGTAACCTCACCCCACCAAGTGATGACCGGACCCATTTCTCAGGTGGAGGCACCCAGAGGGCGGTGTCCATTACCTCCGATGATAGGGTGATATTGAAGATGGCGGTGAGGTGAGAGGACCTACAGTTTTTACCGTGGACTCCGAACCACGTTGGGCATAGGGGATACTTCACATGTGCTAGACAGAGGTGAAGGCGTGGATAGGGCCGACTTAAAATCGCCAACCCCAGAGCCGGGAATCGAACTCGGGACCCTTAGAACGGGAGCCGCGAACGAAACCACCGCGCTACCCCGGCGCCCCTTGACTTTGAAATTATACTGCTTGAATGAACACGAGAACAAGCAATGACATTTTATGAGATGCAGTCATGTGAATTTACCTATTTTATCTTCTACAAACCTCTTTAGGAACTCTTGCTTGTTTTATAAACGCCTCTATCCACTTCGGTTAATGCAGGTCAACTACTATTATCCACACATTTATACAAATTATTCTAGATATAATAGGACACAATAGGGAACTGAACAGTCGGACCTTTTATAAGGCTGTGTGATGACTTTGAAATTGCATACCCTTTGCATAAACACAAATTGCAACTTATCAGTTGAACATGTATAAATGTTTGAAAACCTCAGTCAAAAACCAAGAACAACTGTGAAGTGATTAACCCACAAAACAGTTATTTGATGTGCATAATATGCTTTTGCATGCACTACGTACACTTTATTTGGTAAAACGTTACCTGTCTCATAGAATTTACCATTTACACAAAAGTCATCCAGAATGGCGAGAAATACAGGGGATATTCACACACACACACACACACACACACACACACACACACACACACACACACACACACACACACACACACAATCACAACTCATAACGGAAAGCTTTTATGTGTAGTGTAGAGTTAGGGAATTATATTTCACCAAATTCTTTGTGTCATATCCTAAGCAGAGACCAAACCAGAATGTCAAGTTGGGAACCTTTCATTTTTGACCACATTTTTCGCACGCACACATATACACACAAATGTTTTTGTAATATTCTTTTCTAGATTCAAGGAGTCTTGAACTGCGTATTTCCAGCGTGATATTGGTATTACACATTTGAGTGCAATTTTAGACAGGAATATTTATTTGTTATTTCATTAACTAAAGAATATAATTAAGAGACGTAAAAAACATTGAAGACGTACTTAGAATGCCACAACAGGATATCTAAAAAAGGAATAAATTATAAGTCACAAGGTAGAAGGAAACCAGGAAGGTCCAAGGAACTATGGTATCAACAATTTGGAGCCAGAGCGAGCTGAGAACAAAACCTCGAAGAAGAAGAAGAAGAAGAAGAAGAAGCATAAGATAATAATAATAATAATAATAATAATAATAATAATAATAATAATAATAATAATAATAATAATAATAATAATAATAATAATAATAATAATAATAATAATAATAATAATAATAATAATAATAATAATAATAATAATAATAATAATAATAATAATAATAATAATAATAATAATAATAATAATAATAATAATAATAATAATAATAATAATAATAATAATAATAATAATAATAATAATAATAATAATAATAATAATAATAATAATAATAATAATAATAATAATAATAATAATAATAATAATAATAATAATAATAATAATAATAATAATAATAATAATAATAATAATAATAATAATAATAATAATAATAATAATAATAATAATAATAATAATAATAATAATAATAATAATAATAATAATAATAATAATAATAATAATAATAATAATAATAATAATAATAATAATAATAATAATAATAATAATAATAATAATAATAATAATAATAATAATAATAATAATAAATTAATATTATATATTATAATAATATATTATTATATATTAATTAATATTATATATTATATACATTATAATAATAATATATTATTATTAATATATATATATATATATAATAATAATAATAATAATATAATATTATATATTATAATAATATATTATTATATATTAATTAATATTATATATTATATACATTATAATAATAATATATTATTATTATTATTATTATTATTATTATTATTATTATTATTATTATTATTATTATTATTATTATTATTATTATTATTATTATTATTATTATTATTATTATTATTATTATTATTATTATTATTATTACTATTATTATTATTATTATTATTATTATTATTATTATTATTATTATTATTATTATTATTATTATTATTATTATTATTATTATTATTATTATTATTATTATTATTATTATTATTATTATTATTATTATTATTACTATTATTATTATTATTACTATTATTATTATTATTACTATTATTATTATTATTATTATTATTATTATTACTATTATTACTATTATTATTACTATTATTATTATTATTATTATTATTATTATTATTATTATTATTATTATTATTATTATTATTATTATTATTATTATTATTATTATTAATATTATTATTATTATTATTATTATTATTATTATTATTATTATTATTATTATTATTATTATTACTATTATTATTACTATTATTACTATTATTATTACTATTATTACTATTATTATTACTATTATTATTACTATTATTATTACTATTATTATTACTATTATTATTATTATTATTACTATTATTATTATTATTATTATTATTATTATTATTATTATTATTATTATTATTATTATTATTATTATTATTATTATTATTATTATTATTATTATTATTATTATTATTATTATTATTATTATTATTATTATTATTATTATTATTATTATTATTATTATTATTATTATTATTATTATTATTATTATTATTATTATTATTATTATTATTATTATTATTATTATTATTATTATTATTATTATTATTATTATTATTATTATTATTATTATTATTATTATTATTATTATTATTATTATTATTATTATTATTATTATTATTATTATTATTATTATTATTATTATTATTATTATTAAGTAAATATGATATTAGATTCCTTACAGAATAACGTACAGTAAAGTTGAGCATATGTACTTATTAAATACGTACTGATATAAAAATTAGGAAGATTTTTGTTTCAGAATGCTTCACTATGTTTCACCTAATTTTATTTTATTTAAATACTGCAAGATTTTCTGTTAACCTTTCAATTTTAATGACGCCACAAGTTTTAGCCGTTAATTGCATTTGGAACATATTTTAGAGTGTATTTCAGCATGAAAATTTATATTCTGCAGTTTAGTCATATCTGTGGTCACATTTGTCGTAATTATTGAATTTAATTTCCAATTAAAATAATTCAGGTTCAGTTTATCTAAAGTTTCAGCACTTTTAATAACTGTACCCTTAGGTAATTTTTCTAGAAAAGTTTAGACATGTTAACACTGTGAGGCGAACGAGCAGAACTGACTTGGAGGATGTCATTGACAACTGGAACTTTGCCAAGGGATATCTGCAATATCCGAATCACGTTGGCAATTTACCAAGAACTTCACTCCTCTTTCAGAATAGCGAAAACCTGATGAGGGTCATTGATTTCGATTCCCAAGTTTTAACACAAATGTTTGCTTAGGGACTTAAATGAGAGGACAAATTTATCCTAGCATGTGTTTTTCCGAGTATATGTATAAGACAATGCTGCAGTAATCTGGCATGGTGTTCAGATATATGGCTAGACGCTGTTCTGAAACGAATCACCTGTGTTACATGAATCAAATTTTAAAAAGTAATACAATTTCACATCCAAACCTACCATTTATTACTCTTGTTAAACACATCTGATGTGTTTATATTTGTCATGCCATAGCTTCTAAAAGCATTTCAATAAAGTTTGTTTATATCAAGTTCATCAAGATAGACGTTTCTCAGAAATATTTCAATTACGCAGATCATTGCAGGTATAAGGGGAATAGTAAAATCCAAACTGAAAGATGTGTATTTAAAACAATAACAGTTACCGTACATAGTGGATTTGAACAACGTCCAGTTTAAAATAAAACCAATATTGAAAAATTGAGTCCAAAGCAATAAATATCATGAATATCGCAGAAAGTGCTCATGCCACCAAAACGTTATAAAATATAAGTTCTATGTGTGGAATAGTTCCACATTTACTGTGATGACGCTTAACCATCTTAAAGAAAACATCAAATATTTCTAATAAAGCTCGTGTTTCTTTAGAAAAAAGCTTTTATACACAATTTTTAAGGCTTTTTAAGGATGTAATTTTTATTCATCCATTCATTAACTAAATAATATAATTAAGAAACGTAAAAAAATTGCAAGCTGAAATCAGACACAATGCCAAACAACAGGATATCTGAAACATCTATAAATTATAAGTCACAAAGTAGAAAAAAAGCCAGGAAGGTCCATGAAACTATGGTATCAACAATTTGGAGCCGGAGCGAGCTGAAGCCCAAACCTTGAAGAAGAAAAACAAGAAGTAAATATGGCATTAGTTTCCTTAGAGAATAACGTACTGTAAAATTGAGCTTAAGTACTTATTAATTATATCCTGAAAATCTTAAATTCATCTGTTCAGTTCTCCTGAGAAAACCTAATTTACCCCGAAAATATGCAAGCTTCAGAACTTAAGTGGTATGATTTGGATTACCTTTCAGTGCATCCTAGCTCCATTGGATAGATCATATAGGTAAGGGGCGTTCAAAAAGAAACTAGCCGGAGTCTGGTATGCGCAAACCTGTGACAGGATGGTAACATCGTGGAGTGTGTAACGGAAGTGTTGTTCCGACCAGAGTGTGGAAGTTCAAGCCCGTCACTATGGGCAAAGCGTGCACGTCACGTGACTATGCAAAGCTAACAGTAGCATGCATCAATTGTTCAACGCTGCCAATCGCATAGCAAACAGTGAAATGGAGGCGTCAAAAGAAGAGCAAAGAGGAATTGTTCGTTTCCTGACAGCGGAAGGAGTAAGGGCAATAGACATTCATCGACGAATGTCCAAGTCAACGGGGACACTGCATGTCCCTTGCAAGGTTCAAGGCACGCCACACGCGCTTCAGGGGAGGACGGGTGTCGTTAGCTGATGATGCACGGTCTGAGCATCACACTACTTTATCGATAAGATCGTTCAGGTGGATGATGCACTCAGTAACCAGGACTGCCGAGTGAAGTGAAAGCTATAGCCTAAGATGTCGGAAGTGTTCACACCATCATGAAAGATAGACTGCACTCGCGCAAAGTGTGTGCTCGATGGGTGCCGCACAAGCTTCAACCACACCGGGAAGCTCTTGGTCATCTGCAATGTTATGATAGGGAAGCGGATGAGTTCCTGGCATGAGTGGTGGCTGGAGATGAGTCATGGTGCCATCACTTCGAACCAGAATAAAAAGGATAAAGTCTCCAGTGGAAGCATCCGAGCAACCACCACCAAACAAACCAAAAGCCATCCACACAAGTGCAGGAAAGGTTATGCTAACGTTCTTCTTTGACCAAGATTCTTTTACCCTTTTCATACACTTCCTGCAGCACGGGAAAACATTGAATACCCAGTGTGACTCGAATCCTTGACCAAACTTCGCCAAGCGATTAAATCAAAACAAGTAGGCAATCTCACCCGTGGAGTCATTCTGCTGCACAAACGTCCAACACAGTCGCGGCACTCCTGCAGAAATTCAAATGAGAAGTTCTCGGCCCCTATAAATTCAAGACCCCTCTCCCTGTGATTACGCCATTTTGGTTCCCTTAAAAAGGCTCTGAGGGGAAAACGATTCACCTCGGACGACGCGGTCCAGAAGTACGTGCGGAACTGGCTCACATCGCAGCCCCGAGACTTTTGTGAGACAACCAAGCCATTCACGGCCTTGTGTCACAGTGGAACAAGTGTCTAAACAGCCAGGGCCAGTACTTCTAACATACAGGTACTGGTTTCTGTAATTATGTCTCCGGCACGTTTGTTTTTGAACGCAAATTATGAGAAATACATTTCGCTTTCTTATTTCTGTACATAAGCAATACAATTTCTGTTCAATGTTATTTCAAATATTTCGTTCATGTCTGATTCAGTATTCAAACCTATTATTATTATTATTATTATTATTATTATTATTATTATTATTATTATTATTATTATTATTATTATTATTATTTTATGATTATTATTATTATTATGATTATTATTATTATTTTATGATTATTATTATTATGATTATTATGATTATGATTATGATTATTATGATTATTATTATTATTATAGTTAGTTACTAACACTCCCCACATGGCAACCTTGGCTTTCGGGGTAACCTCACCCCACCAAGTGATGACCGGACCCATTTCTCAGGTGGAGGCACCCAGAGGGCGGTGTCCATTACCTCCGATGATAGGGTGATAGTGAAGATGGCGGTGAGGTGAGAGGACCTACAGTTTTTACCGTGGACTCCGAACCACGTTGGGCATAGGGGATACTTCACGTGTGCTAGACAGAGGTGAAGGCGTGGATAGGGCCGACTTAAAATCGCCAACCCCAGAGCCGGGAATCGAACTCGGGACCCTTAGAACGGGAGCCGCGAACGAAACCACCGCGCTACCCCGGCGCCCTTATTATTATTATTATTATTATTATTATTATTATTATTATTATTATTATTATTATTATTATTATTATTATTATTATTATTATTATTATTATTATTATTATTATTATTATTATTATTATTATTATTATTATTATTATTATTATTATTATTATTATTATTATTATTATTATTATTATTATTATTATTATTATTATTATTATTATTATTATTATTATTATTATTATTATTATTATTATTATTATTATTATTATTATTATTATTATTATTATTATTATTATTATTATTATTATTATTATTATTATTATTATTATTATTATTATTATTATTATTATTATTATTATTATTATTATTATTATTATTATTATTATTATTATTATCATTATTATTATGCGAACATTTTTATTGGTACCTGTTACAGTACATGTGACATTTTATTCATTTTGGTTTCTTTTACTTTTACAACGTTTTTTTTTATATTAGTCTTACCGATGGGGAGAAAAGCTTAAAAATTAAAATAAATTTGTTGGATAATTTTATAAGCAGTCGTATAATCAATGCTGTAAATTTTGCTACAACCTAGATATTCTCTATATTTTCCTAAAACGCCCGAATGAGAAAACTGAGCTCCAGGTCGTAAATCTGAGTGCAGTTCTTCATGAGCGTGGCAGTTCTAAGACGAACTAGTCCTAGCATGAAGTATTTTAATCAGATTTTTAAAATATTTACCAGTTTCAGAAGACTGTACATAACTTGTAATAGAAGGTGCATAGGATTTTAATAGGCCAAAAAATGTAAAACAAAGTTTCATTACTTCATCTTTCCGTACCGCTCAGAAATATATATATATATGGTGCGAAGAAGATGAAGAAGGAAAGAATATCAAGGCTAAAAAAAAGAAGTTATGCTCCGTATGCATACCTCGTATATTGTAGCACAAGAGCAGCATCTTTTATCTTTCCAATTATGCATAAATTTTCCAGGACCTTTCTGCGGAGTAAACCAGAGCTATTCACTTCTTTCTCCCTTCAAATGCTATCAGCAATGCATACAAAGGATTGCATTACCACAAGTGCCCCTTTCTCCAAAGGGGCTGTTATGCAACATTTTATTTTAAGTGAAAGCGGGAAGATATACGGAGCTAGTGAGCTCAAGTCAAGTAAATAAATTGCAAAAGAGCAAAGTTTCTCTTGTTTATTACATACACGTCTTCAGCTCATCCTCCCATAAATTGTACACCGGGCTGTGATGTACGCTTCCCTTCACTAAGTCCTTAGCATTTATTTCTGGAAACTGAAACTTATTACACAAGATATTACCACCATAAACAAGACAACCGAGTAGCATGCGCAGTCGAGATATTCAAAATGGTTGTATAAAACCTCTCAAGAAGGTAAAATACCATTTATAATTGGTTTCCATTTATTTTTACTTTCCCTACAAGTTTGTATTTGATACATGGAAAGTATTATATATACCCAAAATATTTACCGATACTGAAGTTTCACACAAAAAAGAGGAAAAAGAAAACTTTTAAATCCTTGAACTCCTAGAAAACATTCTAGAAAAACATTCTATTGCTGATGAGACGTGAGTGTGTGTGTGTGTGTGTGTGTGTGTGTGTGTGTGTGTGTGTGTGTGTGTGTGTGTGTGTGTGTGTGTGTGTGTGTGTTTTATTCATGTTCTCCAACGTTTAGTCATATCGCACGATGAATGAAATGGATGAAATGATGCTCAAATGAATCCGTGGTCCATGGAGCATAGAGTTATCCGCCATTCGTCTATCAGGATAAGGGAAAACACGGGAAAAAACCGTATCCAGATAAATCACCCTGACCGAGATACGAAATCTGAAGCTCTTGAACGTGAGGCAGACATGCTACCATCTACGCTACCAAGGCGGGCGTATGTGTGTGTTTGTATGTGTGTGTAACAGCATAGTTCAACAGCGAAAAGACATATAAATACCTAATTTGGAAGCTGTATAGGAAAGGTATAAATGATAGTTGCACTAACATCGTCGAATATTAGCAGTAGGCTACGACATGCATTTATACACCCTTTTATTTGGCTCAGTCTGCTTATATTATATGGTATTAATATAAAATACGAATCAGCAAATTACTCACTTTTAAATAAAGTTATGAAGAAAACTCAGTAATGGTGGTGGTGGCGGTGGCGGTGGCGGTAACGGTGGCGGTAACGGTGGTGGTGGTGGTGGTGGTGGTGGTGGTGGTGGTGGTGGTGGTGGTGGTAACGGTGGTGGTAACGGTGGTGGTGGTGGTGGTGGTGGCGGTGGCGGTGGCGGTGGCGGTGGCGGCGGCGGCGGCGGCGGCGGCGGTGGCGGTGGCGGCGGCGACGGCGGTGGCGGTGGCGGTGGCGGTGGCGGTGGCGGTGGCGGTGGTGGTGGTGGTGGTGGTGGTGGTGGTGGTGGTGGTGGTGGTGGTGAATGGAAAAAAGGTTTTATTAAACTTATGTTATTAACCTATACATTTTACTTGTCCATACATTTAAAAATAAATATCCTTTCATATATAATTACAGGAGCTACCTTTTTGTATGATATATCAATAAAGGAAATATAGTAGTCTACCCAAGAGCTTGATATTAAAATTTCTACGCAGATACATGTTTTAGATTCCCTGAATCTGAAAAAATAAGGTATTTTTAGTAAAAGGTGTCTGTGTGGAAAACACGGCTCAAAAATACTTTGCATTCAGCACCTAACAATATTGTAATAGGAAAGTTTCCAAGAAAATTCCCTCACATCTGACCACTCTGTATATGGAATAATGTTGCAATTTTTTCCCTCAAAAGTAACTTTAACGTTTTTAATTAAAATACTAATTGGTTCGGATACTTTTGGTGCAAACCATTCTGCGAATATCTTTGAGGTGTTTTGAATGTGATAGCTGGTAAGCTGTAATATATATTTGAACTTTCACTGGACAAAAATGCACTTTTTAGGAAAGATGCAATTTATGAGAAACACAATACTGTTTTTTCGGAGTGAACTAATTTTGAGATATTCCTTGTAGTATACTTGAATTTTGAAATACTCCTGCTTTTCCAGTAAAATGTGTTATTCGGGCTTTTTTTACCGTGGATGATTGGCTGAAATAGCACTTGACGTTTCGCCTGTCTCTCCACCGGTCATCTTCAGAAGTTGACGACTCAGGCAGGGTTGCTGGACTGGACTGCCGGACTTAAGATGCACGGTGGAGAGAAGGGGAAACGTTAAGTGCTGTTTCAGACAATCAACCACGGTCAAAAAGCCCGAATAACACATTTTACTGGATTAACGCCGGCCATGAAAGCTTAAGCATGTACACTTCTACTTCTCTTGTTTGGGACAAGCAGAGGCAAAGTCAAGGTTCGTGGAAATGGTATGACCATATAAATATAACAACTTTGTTTTGGGAGTTTATGATTTAAGAATTAGAATTGCGGATAGTACAGATTTTTATAGTGTTAAAATATGGGCGCATTATGGGCTGGTGGGGAGGCAGGAATTTGCTGTGCGTTGGCCAGTATACGTTATTTTGCGGCATGTAACAATAGCTTGGGAAAAAGTGACTTAAGTGAACGTTACCACTACTAATCATGACGGACCAGTAGTGTTTGTTCTCGGCCTGAAGTACAACGGATTAAGTGTAACATTAACACTTCGCTAACATCATGAGAGGCAAATAAAGTGTGCTTAATGCAATGAAATTTCATTTTATCACAATGCTTTTTATATTGCAAATTGGTAAAAATTAAGTTAGAATTTCGTAACGCAGTATGATTTCCCTTCAGCAGAGGACTTAAGGCCCGCCTCGGTAGCGTGGTGGTAGCATGTCTGCCTCACGTTCAAGAGCTCCCGAGTTTGAATCTCGGCCAGGGTGCGTTACCTGGATACGGCTTTTCCCGGGGTTTTCCCTTATACTGAAAAACGAATGTCGGGTAACTCTAAACTCCATGGAACCCGGGTTCATTTAAGCATCATTTCACCCATTTCATTCACCGTCCGATATGACTTAACGTGGGAGGACGTAAATTACAACAACAAAAAATAAGTAAATAAATAAATAAAATAAAGGACTTAAGCTTTTCTAGGCCGGAAACTTCATTTTTGCATGAGATGGAGGTGGTCTGCACACATTTCTACACTTTTAAACCAAACAAAAAGCATAGGTGATATCAACCCTAGCGAAAAGTAGAACTTTGCATCTATAGGTATATTCACAGTTTCGGGTTTGGCTTGCTTTCCCGTTCAATGAATTTAAAATTGTCTTACCACAAGGTAAATTATTATTAAATTACACATTACTGCCTAAACATATCATTGCCTAAGCTCAATATAAAGTTTAAAAGCGAATTTGCTTAATAATATTTGACTATTTTTTTTAATTCAGGTAATAAATGCATATACTTTATAACGAGCAATAAATTATGGATCCCTTATTTCTCTATACAATACCAATACATGTCCATTACATGTCACAATTATTCTTAATTTTAAGCTTCTACTAAAAACCTATCACAGGAGTATACCTGCCATATGCTTACAGAGTAAGTGTACCTAATTAAAAGTAAAGAGCAGCACTGCATACCAGAGAAAATAAAATTAATCGATCATTTGTGCAATTTTCTCAGTTTTATCCTCAGCATTTTAGGGGTATTTTACTCAATAGCTTGTTACGTTAACCGTCTACAATTTGTTATATGATCTTACGTATTACTAGATGAATACCCTAGACGGATATCCGACATTAACTCCTATTATAATTTAAATTTAATTTACTTTAAACTGCAAGTTATGAAATCATTTTAAATGTATTTAGAATCATTCTAAACTAAGTCATTACATATAACACAAACTTACAACTCCTTGCAAATTTAGTCACTGGCAAGGGAGGAACTCTGCACGTGGCACGTTTATCTGTGTATTGCAGGCGGTCCTCGGCAACATGTTAAACTTATAGTGGTGATATTGAGCGGGAGGTTCATGTGACAGGGGCATGAGGATACAGAGACCAATGCGTAGGCGGGAAGGATAACTTTTTATATTATTTTCTTAATAAGTCGAAATTACAACGAGGTGATCAACCAAGTTTCCTTCCATTCATGCAGATTTTGCTTTTAATACAATTAGTGTAATCATGACATGGTACTGTAAAGTTAGTGAGGTTATGTGAACGCTCTATAACCATTTTGCAATTTCCGTCAGTTTCCTGAAATTTCTATACGTGGAATATCTACCAATGACAATCTTTTTGTAAGTAGGTACGTTGTTAAGCATCCATATGTATAAGAACAGAGTGTTAGCAGGGGATCTTAGTCGATGACCAACATTTGTTTGAGTTTGTGAATATAAAATATTTGTACATACTCATGTTCAAGAGGTCCCTAGTTTGAATCTTCGTCAGGGTGATTTATTTGGATGCTGCTTTTCTGCGATGAATGTGGATGAGATGAATAAGTTATATGGACCTTGAGCTCATTTGAACATCATTTTATTGGTGGTTTTATTGATCATCCAACATGACTTAAGACGTTAATTTATAAAAAGTCAAAATAATATTTATTGTAAATCAATGGTATTTTACTCCTTATAATTGTTATTTCGTACCTCTGCATACCCTAGTGTTCATGGAAAATGGTAAATATTGGCGACATACGTCTAACTTCCTTACCTCCATCTTTGGATTAAAGTAATGCCGCAGAGTCTGCAAGTGGTACCATTTGACAGAAAGGCAATCTTTCCTTGGAATGCTCAATTCGTTTTATCAGGTGATACAGTAGGTGCCATTTTATATCTTGTACTTCTTTGATCCAATTAATATTTAATAATATTAAACCTATAACTTATCAAAATGTTGCGGATGATTTGAAGAATCAAACACTTCGCATTCATTGTATGGTGAAAATATTAACAAAATCTTCATTGGCGATAAACGGCTGCAGCACAAGTATTCTAAACCTTATAAGCAGAAATGATAACGCCCGCCTTGGTAGCGTAGATGGTAGCGTGTGTGCCTCGGGTTCAAGAGGTCCCGAGTTGGAATCTCGGTTAGGGTGAGTTACCTGGATAAGGTTTTTTCCGGGGTTTTCCCTTATCCTATTAGACGAATGTCGGGTAACTCTAAGCTCCATGGACCCCGGACGCATTTGAGCATCTTTTCACCTATTTCATTCATCGTCCGATATGTTGAAGGACGTAAATTACAAAAAAAAAAAAAAAAAAAAAAAAAAAAATAGTTATAACAGAGTAAATAAAGCGCGCTTTAATTTGTCAGATGGTTTAGAAAAAATGCGTTTATGAATATACTAAAGCCAAATGATCGATGCTTCTTGGTGGAGCCCTCGCGTATATTTCTGCAGATAGCCTATGATGTTCTGTCCATTCTGAGTGAATTTTGATTACTGCTTTTGATTAACTATAAGAAAGAATGTTACTAACAAAAGGTTCACATTAATACGTGATTTGTGTCAAAAAAAGGTATTCCTTTAAAATTTATGGCATATTGCTTCAAATACCCGTCCCTTTTTCCAGTGATAAGTTCTCTTTCCCCCTCCTGATCATGAAAAGCGCATGGAGCTTCAAAACCGCTTTTAAATAGTATAATAATTCACTTTCCTGCTTTCCTATACGACATGTACAGAAGTATAATGAAACCTCATTTCTATTAACAAGTAAACGGCCAATAAGCTTATATCAGAGTAAGCTATCAACAAACACAAAAGAGGTGGTCCTGTAGTCAACAGCTCGTTCTAAGAAACCCCCAGTAGTAGTATTGAGCGAGAGAGAGAGAGAGAGAGAGAGAGAGAGAGAGAGAGAGAGAGAGAGAGAGAGAGAGAGAGAGAGAGAGAGAGAGTAGTAGTATCCATTAATGGCACTGATGGGACTTGCAGGACAAAACAGTCCTGTGAGACATGAACATTCCACACAATAAGTAATGACCAATGTATTAAGGCACTCTCTGAGGTAACCGCTCTTAAGCTTGTTATGTTATTTACTCTCACCATGTAAGCATCAACACAAACTATTTAAGTTCATTTTACTACATTTATATATTTACTTAAATCATGAGGAGTCATGTCAAATCCATATTTCAGTATTATTGGAACTGGCAGATTTCCTTTTCACCAAGAAGGTTCTAATAAACATGTTTAATGGCAATGAGAAATTCCCCAGGTATATTTAGTGGATTTTAGTTCTTTATTGTCTAGGGAGACTTTTTTAATGCCCACGACTGTCAAATAGGGATGAGGCCAGTAATTACCATCGAATGACTTAGTCGTCAGATGTCTTCAAACATGTGGCCCGTTCGCCGGTGAAACTTAAAGGAATCACGGAAATTAATTGTTCTTCCACACTAGCCGTGTGTAGGAAGCACCCCTTAAAGGAATCACTCCTGAACTCTTTAACTGCTGTACATGAGTGTTACAGCATTTACATTAATATACGTGTTAGAAAGATATCCATATCAATAATCTTCGGACCATTGAAGAATCCTGCGCTGCGAACTTTTAGCTAGCAGATGTGTATTATGTGCATCTCTCATAGCTCAGGTATTATGTGATTGCTCATTCTACAGTATGCTGTATACAGCATTCTGTAATGGCCCTTGTCAATACAACATTCTCCAACGTAAAACAGCATCCCGCATTAAGGTAGCTACAAAATAGGAATGGATATAAGGCTGGACTTGTCGCTGTTCTATCGCTACTAGCCAATGTGGTGTATGCAACATTGTACAGTTAATCACGCATACTGCCTCACTTTGCCGAACGGCTAATTTCTTTACGCGCTCTAAATATACTAATTACAGAATGACGTTGTTTTTCCCATGTTACAGAGCTATTTTTGTTTGAGGATGACTGTTCAAACCCCATGTTTGTAGCACATCTGGAGGAAAGATAAAACGCCTGATTTGAAATACCAAAATCATTAACTGGCAGTGAACAGAAGCACATATGTGCTATGCTGCAGTTGCATTTTGTACCTTGCATTCATTGAAAGTGCTGATCTTTTACGAGTGCATACGTGATTTTCAAAGTTAGTAAATATACCACTTAGCAAACCTAGTAGTGGTGCGCCTAGTAGTAACTGCGAAACAACTTCTAAGATTTTTCATAAGCAGGCTGGAAATATTCTTGTTAATGTGTATTCCTTTCTCAAACCGTGGTCAAATAAATACATTTTCAAAACTACAAATTTTGCTCCGAGTCGGGAATGAACGGCATAAGCTTGTCGCGTGAGTGTAGTTAGAAAACGTGCTGCTAACTTGGACGATTTTCAAAAGTGTGTTTTACGTAGAACAATTTATCATTAATATGACAAGGGTAAATATCCAACTGCTAAAAGGCTGACCAATTTAATGAGGGGGAAAATATAATATACGGATTCTGTATACTATGCATAATATTCTGAAATCTCTTGGGTTCAAATATAGGAGAACCAATGGTGATCGCAAATTTCTGCTTGAAAGAATGCGATATTGTTGCTGCAAGACTAAAATTTCTAAGCACAATGCACATTAGAATTACAGGTGATTCGTGGTGAAAAAATGCTTCATAAATACACATTCATATCTTCCCTATTTATTAAGTATTTAATAAAACATAAATTGGTTTAAAGTCCATTACATGCAGTATACAAATATGGCATCATTAAAATAGAAACCATATTTACAAATCGTTGAAATATCACTACTTTATTTCACTGTAGCAAACACCTTATTTCGTAGAACGCATCTAATTTGAGTCATTTTGTTTTGTGTGCATATGAACGATAGCTACGCAAGCGAACTGTTCGATTCAAGATTTTAAAGTTCAGATTGTGTAATCTTTATCATTGTATATCATTCATTATAGGTAATCAGTATCATAATCACTGTATATGTTATCACACACATGCTGATATATTAACTTCATAACTTGATTTCACCTTTGCACCCACTTTTCGTAATAACTTGTGGATGGGTTGACACGGTTTCTATTGCATAGGCAATGCACTTTTATTAACCGTTTAGTTGTACTTACGGATAGGCTAACCTACATTATATGTTTCAATAGCAATATCAATGCATCTATCACATGCTTTCGACGTTCGTGTATCTGTCGACAAAATTTGTGAAAGAAAATTTGCCTTTTGCAAATAAATACAGAACCTTCATTTGGATGCGTTGTGCTATTATGGGGAACTACTTGCCCTGCGCAGTTCTGTTCCTCCAATAGCCCCCCGTTTCCCTTTTTACCAGGCTGGTCAGTTCATGTAGTAGTCAGCTCTGCTGTACAGCGACTGATACATTGTCACATCACATTTTTTAGTCTAATAGGGTGTTACGGCTATTATAACACCAAGGAAGTTCATATATTTCACTCACAACACCTTCACGTAAAATTTCTATGTAACAACAAATTCTTTTGGAGGAATGAGAGCAATTTATAGGCAGAGTCCGCGATGTTCGTGGCTCACTAAGAAATAATTCTTAAATCGGTGATTAAATTTAAGGGAACGGAAACTATTTTACGTAAGAAATTGAAATTAAACTACATTTAGAAGAAAACCTCTATGTCTGCAGAAATGTTGACAAGAAATAAAACGAAATCTGTATCTCTATTTTAAATACAGTTAACTTTTTATGTGCGAAATATGATTTTATTTAACACGAAGATGAAAAATTAATGTCTTATTATAAATTTTGTTAGACGATGTGAGAAATGTTTCATGGCATAGGGGCATAAGTTTCAACATCTTGTATGAAGAGTATACGTGGTTATTGTAGCTATAATCTGCAAGAGAAAGCTTTGTCTTGAATTTATGGGAGATGAATATGGCAAAGAGCCTGCTTCTCGACGTCAAGCCTCCAAGGTTCCGTACACCTAATTCTCTCACGTAGCAGGTTCCCTATGTGAGGAGGTAGGCATATAATATGTAGGTATTTGTAGTGTAATCTCAAGACCACATGGCCGATTTTAAACATCCAGTATTAAAAACGCCAAGTCTCTGTTTTAAACAAGGGGTTATAAAATAGCTTGAAAACTGACTTCATACATGTTTAATGTGCCAAGTGAATTTACAACCATCTAGGTACAATTTTAAATATTAAAGAATGTATTTGAAGAAGCTTTTGTTGCACTTTCCGTGAGGCTACCTTAGAATAGGAAATATTTTTGTTTGTATTATACTATAGAAAATGCATGTAAATAAGAAAAATGTTGCCGTATATTTTATTATAAACTGCATATGCGTATGTGTATGGGTTGTGTGATTTATGTGTTTTGGCATATATGTAATAACTGGTTACGATTTAGCAGCCTAGAAAACAAAAGATGCCACAATCTGCTTACAACATTAGATACGTTGTGATACAAATACTACATTCTTCAATTGCTTCCATATAAGAATGTTATGTGTAATTTTTTCTTTGTATTTATGCTCTAACCAATTTCGTTAGTGGGCCATACCAAATTATTGTGTGAGGAAATTAACTTGCTATCATTAGAAATCAGAGAGCTGATATTTTATATTAGGAAGGTTTAGTTAAGATCCGACTGGTGGGAAGATGCATACATAACAGCGGAGGTTAGAGCAATGTCTATCCTGTTTGTAATTTTATTTCAAAATCTCATTCCTGTTCTTTCTTATTTTCCCTGTGTGCACAGTATTCAGTGACAGTAGTTTGCTACCTCCTCTTCTTCCCATTATATTACTATACAGCAACTGACACTACTACCATTAACGCAGGTTCATATATAAAAGCCGAGTTTTCGTATATTTTTACTACGTTACTGCTTATAGTTTAGTGTTACTGTACCACTTCCACACCACAATAGCTACTTCTACTTCAATAATTACAACTCCTACATTTACTCCTACCGATGTGGCATCTCCTACTGCTTCCACTACTAGTGGTTAAAGAGCGTTTATAAATAGGAACTCAATTCTCCTTTTTCTGCCATTTTTATTACTAATATTACTAATACTATTACCACGAGCACTTCTGCTACTACTATTATATCGTCGTCAAAAGTTATTTGTATTACATGAACTTCCTATTGTTGCCTTCTAACTTTCTTGTGGTATACAAAGTTCGATTTCATAGAGCGCAGAAAGGTATTCTGACACTCAGTTAATGTTGAATTTTAATACTTTCCATAATAATAACAACAACATTGTATGAAATATCGTTATACACTTGTCTTCACGAATTCAGTTTACTGAAATCCATGCAATTTCTCTGAAAGAATGTGCTTAACGGAGACAGTAAGTCCTATAGGATAAAGAAGAACCTATAATATTATTCAAGATCTGATTATCCAATATAATCTTTATAGATTTAGAAAAAGCTTTTGATAAGGTAACTAGGAGTAGACTTTGACAAGTACTGGACAAAAAAAGATATCCACAACAACTGATAGATGTACTTGGAAATACATATCAAGAAACGGGATGATGGGGTAGCGCACAGTGGTTTCGTTCGACGGTCGAGTTTGATTCCCGGCTCTGGGTTAGCGATGTTAAGCCGGCCCTATCCGCGCTTTGATCTCTGTCTAGCACATGTGGAGTTGCCCCTATGCCCAACATGATTCGGAGTCCACGTTAAAAACTGTAGGTCACTTTACCTCACCGTCATCTTCGCCATCACCCTGTCATTGCAGGTAATGGACACCGCCCTATGGGTGCCTCGACCTGAGAAATGGGTCCGGTCATCACGTGGTGAGGCGAGGTTGGTATATATGTAAACAAAACTAAAAATAGTTTTAGGAAATGAACGAGTATCACAAGATATGCCAAGATAATGGTTTAAGACAAGGATATAGTTTATCTCCGCTGTTGTTTACCATTTACATAGACGATAGTCACAGAAAATTAAAAGACAAAATACCATCAGATGTGAAAGTAAATAAAATAATAAATTGCGGATGATATGATGCTAACACAAGTCCGAGAATTAACTGTCAATAAGTGTGTACAGGTTAGAGAAAATTATCCAAAATTGTAGTTTGAATATATCAGTAGAAAGCTAAAAGAAAATGGCATTTATAAGAAAAACAAATAAAAATATAAATGATATAGCTTTAAATAATAAAATGTTAGAGCAGGTCGAAAAATGTAATTACTTGGGGTGTACTGCAGCCATCAAATCAAATAATGAAGAAATAAGTAATAAAGTGAGCAAATTGAAAATAACAACCTGAAAGAAAAAAATCTAAAATTCTATAAGACAATAGTTGTTTCTATGTTACTATATGGATCGGCGACATGGATTACTAAAATTAAAGATTGGAGTCAAATACAAGCACCAGAAATGAAATATCTCCGAGCAAGTAAAGCATGCAACACAAAATCATATTGGAAATGAAAAGATACGCAAGGAACCAGATACATTTCTATTAAAAGAAAAGATACCTACAGACAAACGTAGAAAACTAGAAAAGTCATTTGCAAAGAATGGATAACTCTCGTATTCCATTAGCCTACACCTTCGGGTATTAGATCAATAGGAACACCAATAAAAAGATGGGAAGAAATATGAGGCCTTAACAGGAGAATTCGCCTAGACATTGTAAAGTTGATGTTGATTTTATTTTCTCAACGGCGTTTCTTGTAATCTGACTGGGTGTTTATGATTTTGTTCGTTTGTAGTACAAACAATACTTGCACAATTTTGGTAGGTTTCTTTAAAAGTGCCTTACTGTTGCGGAAATCATCGTAATATATTTACATGAAAATTTCTGTTTTGCCTTGGTTTTGGCTTCAGTTCATAATACTTATCTGTAACTACATAATTACAAAAATAATGTAGTCTCCCATTGATGTAGAATTCCCAAACCTGTATCTCTTGCGCAATCTGCCTTTCTGTCTGTTTTGGATTCTGGTTAAACCAAGATGGTCAGTAAACCTATAACCTATGAAAAGAGAGGGTTTATTCGCTTTTGTGTACTAAATAATACTGAAGTTAAATAGAAAAGCCTCACTGTGATATAGCATCGCCCAGACAGCTTGTTACAAGCAGGAAGTCTTTCTCTTCCGTGGCATCGTTTTGATTTCGGAGTACAGAGCAAGAGTTCCCAGACCGTTGTTCTAGCGTCAACTGCTGTGAATTCTGCAGATTGAACAAGAGATAGTCCTTTCTCTTCTCACACCATCTCTCCCTTTTCCTATACAACCGCTGTTTTGTATTTTCTGGATTAGGCAACATAAACTGAGTATGCCCCCCCCTCTCTCTCTCCCTCTCTCTCAGTCACTGTTTTGAAGTTTGCGAAGTATGAGCAACATACTTTCCATGATTCGTTTGTTCTGCTGTGCCCCGGAGGATAAGAACAGAACCGACAGCCGTCATTTTCAGTACGTCCCATCATTTTCCGCTGGTTAAGTTTTCACGATCTAGTATCCATTAATTATTTTGGAAATTCTCCTGACAGGTTGAGACGTTAGGGGTTGAAGTATATCCAAGCTTCTCCCTATTTTCCATTTAAAGCTTCTTGATAGAAAATACATATAATTCCGTTTGAGAACATTCCATAATTTCCCAAAACATATTTGGCACTCTTACAGGAGGGTAATATAAGATACGGAAATAAAAACTGTTTAATAATCCTGTATATGAATTTAATTAATTCTACTTAATATTTAAATAGCGATTTGTTTTCCTAATATACTGTGGCCAATTATGATTTTGCACTAATGCCTGATTTCACCAACAAATGTTGAAATAAACATTAACAAGTGTAGCGTGACAACTCATACAGCGTTAAAAAAGTGTTAAAATTCCTACATTTCACTAACTTGTTTTTTGTAAATGTTAACAAACGCGTGTTAACGCCGAATGGTTTATAAATCTTACAGATATAGAAGGCTGTAGATGAATCGTATTATTTTCTGAACGTACTGTGATGCGCTTTTGTTTTTATTTTTCTTTACACACAGCTGAAAAAAGTGGCGGTTGAACAAAATCAGAATAGAAACCGTGGGACAAATTTCTCATCAATCGAGTAAGAACTGTTAGTTCAATTACTATTAAGTATAAGTGTATTGTGAAAAATAAGAAGACGGTTGCGGTAAATGTGAAGGAGAAAGATGCGGCGTGGAAAAAGACTGGAAATGAGTTTAATTCGAATGCAAGTGTCACAATCAGAAGTACGAAGCAACTTCATCAATTTTACGTAAATTTAAAAGGAGGTACGAAGGACAGAAGTGACGAGAGACTTTCAAGACGGGAGGTGGACAGTGTACTATCCTCAGGATTCAATTAATTATAAAATCGTAAAGTTATTGTTACTTGAAGAAAAGGCGAGATCGGCATACCCTTATTCGATGCATGTTCTAGTCTCTCTTGTACTTCTTCAGTAACCTTCATAATAACTTGTAGCTTAATAGTAACTTCAGTCTATTGTTTTGACTATACCTCCGTAGAAAACTTTCTTCTGAAAGATCCCAAAAATCATTTCTCCTCATAGGCCGTTCTCTATTACGAATATCATTTAGACGGTCTGAATGTAGGAAATCGACATATAAAGCTGGGCTCACGCCCGCCATTTTGACAATTCCACAGTTGCTAACGACTTAACAACAGAAGTACGACTTGCTAGCTTAACAAGAGATTTAACACGAGTTTTAAGCTAACACTTGGTGAAATGCAAGTTTTCTTATAACTATTGCTAAACAAACAGCCGTGTTTAGTCTTAACATTTGTTGGAGAAATCGGGCATAAATGTGATAGAAATTTAAACTTGATTATTCAGTAATGTGGTCATTAGGCTTCTTTTTTGCTTAACATGCTTAGATTTGTGTTTCTTTTTCTTACAAATTTATGTACAACGTTTTCCAAAACTTATGGTAATAAAAGCATCAAATTTCGTGTAATATTTTAGAAAATTGCGGCCACTTATTGTTCGATTAACGTACAAGTAGTTTCAATATGGAAAACAATTACTGTAAATTCAAGTGTTTGTTTAAAAACACAGTCAACTGTTAATTAAACTTTCGTTCATAATATTTACCTGTATCTATTCTAATATCAGTAAAATAGATACACCCTCTATTTTTGATCATTATGGATTTTGCTTTTTTTCATCGTAATGTATTTAGTGTATGTCTACCTATAATTCAAGGTACTCTCAAATCTTAGCTGGAATGAGTTGCCTAAAGAAGTTTACTGCCCTTCCCATTATGGTTACTCTTCGCTTTTTGTATCCCGGTCTCTTTAACGTTAATCAATAATGACCATTTTATTGGTAAACTCCACAGACGACCTATAGACGTTAAAATGTAATAAATCAATAAACGCTCAATTCAGATGAGGACTCATACGTAGGTAGCTAAGAAACGAAAACACCTTCCAGTTTAATATATCTTGTTTATTAACTTCTATTTTAGTCGCTATTGCTACAAGATCCCACTACACCCTACTACTCTCCTTTTGCTGTTCACCTAGGCCTAACCTTTCTTCATAGATAATGTCTGTATGTACGACATGAGTTCAAACGAATAACAGATTGCCTCATTGAGGAGTGACACTTAACAGAGTCTGTGAAAACATTATATAAAGGAAATTATAAGTCTTTGTGTATTTCCGTGCACTTGAATATACACTTTTCTCCAGTTTTCACTCATGTGTGTATATGATACTCAACGATGGTGCATTAACAGTTAAAATAGTTATCAATACTTTCTCAAGGAGACAATAATCTTTGGACCGACTGTTCCCACATATGAAGCGTAAAGGCGACGGCCAAGAATATCGGAAGATCAGCGTTTGGAAGCTGCAATTGTACATAGAAAACCACGCACTCAGTGTAAATGTGATAAGCACTATTGCCAAAAAATGATCGATGTTTCTGCTTCTCGAAACTTTTCGAACTGCGTGGAATCTTCCAACAGGCATACAAATCAGCGGTATCTTAAGCTGAATTATTCATATATTTTCGCGTATGCTTTGAAGTGAAGGAACTTGATTTATTTTAGGAATTTCTTTGAAATTTTAATAGCATGAGGTTTCTTTATACAATTGAAAATATTTAATTGCAGAGATAAAGATGTAGAAACCTCATAGCGGAATATTAGACGACAAACCCGTAACTTGCATATTTTCGGAGCGTTATCCAAGTAAGAATGCCAAACGGAGCAATTCCAGAAGTTGAACCCGGTTGTTGGTAATGGACGATCAGCAGGTCGTTGTACTTAAACCAACATGGTGGATGGAATGTTTCAGAAGCTTTTCTGCTGATCAAAGGGAAAAAGTCCCTAGGTTCAACGTGTGTTTGCCCCCCTCTTTTTGGGCTTGGCCCATGTCTCATTATAGGTTGTGAACCGGGATGATTATAGACTACAAGTTGTTGATGGGGTTGTGTATACTTAAAGGTGGTTTACCGTAAGGTTTTACAATCTACTTTGCAACTGGGAGCATAGCTGAAAGGACAGGGGGTAAGATGGTAGAGGTAAATTATAAATGGGATTTGTAGTCAGGTTACAGATAGATAGAAATAGCACAACTTTCTACGAAATGCCAGTTTACTAAAACATCATGATTTTCTACAATACAAGTCAACCCCGAAGTCTTGAAGAGACTTTGGGTGGATAGGTGTTGATAGCTACATTAGTACATTAAGACCCAGTCGGGCTTACCTTCCAGGAGATGTCGGTGCGTGGTGAAGTGAAGATTTGGCGTAGCCTCCGGCCGCAACTACACTTTAGACTCTTCCGCGCGCCTCGATAATCACCGCATGATTCACGCCAAGCCCAAAAAGGGGGGCCAACACACGTTGAACCTAGGGACTTTTTCCCTTTGATCCCCAGAAAAGCTTCTGGAACATTACACCCTCCATGTTGGTTTAAGTCCTACGACCTGCTGATCGTGCATTACCAACTACCGGGTAAAACGTTTAGAGTTGCAGCGTTTGGCATTCGTACTTGGTTAACGCTCCAAAAATATGCAAATTACGGGTTTGTCGTCTAATACTCCGCTATGAGGTTTCTACATCTTTACATTCACAAATTAATACTTTCAATTGTATAAAGAAACTGTATGGTATTAAATTTCAAATAAATTCCTAAAATAAATCAAGTTCCTTCACTTCACCAAAGCATATACGACAATATGTTACAGTCATAAATGAGACTCTGTTGTTTTATCATTTTGTTCAGCTCTTACACTCATATTATTGCAAAATTACGTTTAAATCCCATTGTTATTTTCAGAAGAATAAAAAACATGTCTACTTAACTGAGAAAGAGAGTGAAAGCACACTTCCAAATTCGTTTGAGAAGAATTTAAACTCCAGCATAACACATAAATATATGACAACTATTTTCCAAATCTTATTTAATTTTGTGGACATGAAGAAAGTGATTCTGTTTGAATCCGTTTCAGAGACTTATGTATGTTGATCACGTTGGATTCAGTCTCTGCGTACTTCAGTTTTACTACATTTTGAATCGTTATTTCGGAGGAGATGATATGCAGAAGCATGTCGACTCGAAATTCGCAAGCTTGTAGCAGGTGTGGATAGAAGCCTCGGTCATGTTTTATGCAATTGCATTCTTGTTTTCCCAACGAAGTGAACTTTTATTTTTACGATTCCTGTTTTAGCAACGGACAAGCCAAGTTTCTGCTGACATACATGTTATATCTGTAAACTTTTATATAATCGGAGTTCATCGTTCTCATTGTGAGTACTTCTTTCCACTTAAACAGAAAGCTTGAATAAAATATAACGAGATAAATAAAACAGGAATGAATGCCCTTGAGAATATAACAATGCGGAAGCTGAACAGGAACGTTCCTTCACCATGCAACAACTGCTTGAAATAGTCTGATATATTACATTTCTGGATCTCCTAACATTTATATTGATATAGCTCCCACAAACTATTTCTAAGAGCACATATTTTTATGCTTCACATTAAACAAATTAAACCTCAGCAGAAGTAGCTTCATTAGACATTTTGTTGTGTTCACAAGAGAAATAGAGGAAATCGAGTCCGTGTTCAGATGTTTAAGACTGCTTAAATATGTAAATGCTGGGCTTCAAGATTTTTAGTTTCCAAGATATAGAATAAAACATACGAATAGCGAGACCATTAATGGAAAAAGGAAAAAGCAATACCTATGATTGTCCTGGAAACGGCTGTCTCAAGAATTATTTTAAATAAATGGTACCTTTCAAAGCACTTGAGAACGGAATTCCTTACTCCATTCAAATTCACATTTTAATAAAATTAAAAAAATAATTGTTTTCTTTTCTATTGAAAGTTTATGATAATCCTGAATTGTATGTAAGGAAGATCCTTAACAATATATGCCGTATATGTTTAAACAATGTTAAACACACACGCACAAATACACACACATACACACATGTGTATACTTGTGTGTGCTACCTTGTTTCTTGAGCATAACAATTCAGCAGTTCAGAAACCATGTTGCATATTTATTTATTTTGCACACCTATTTCCTTAAATGTTTTTATTTCATTCCTTTTATCATCACTCCATATTTTTATTCTATGTTTATTTACATATACAACTTTTACTAATTGAAAGTGGCATCGAGTCAGGCTGGAATCTTGACGGTATTAGCTCACACTTAACTAAAAGATGGGATACTTCACCTCTGTGAATTCCTTACCCCGATCGTAGGTTTTCCTTCACGGCATGAAAGTGAATTTCAAGGAGTTCACAGAATTCAGTTCAAGACGATAGCTGTTCTTTTGTAATTATTTTGTATTGAATATATCATTTTAAATTTAGTTTATCGTTTACTATCCCTCAAATGTTACACAAATGGCGTACTTAACTACAAAGAGAAAATATTCATCTAATCAGTTTTAGATATAAAAATGCAAAAGTATTCATACAGGTCTGCATTTGTACTCCAGTAGAAAATCTGATCATTCAATTCAGGAGGGTGGCGCCTGTAAATGTTGAAGGCCTTGACTTCGTATAATGTTTACAAACGTAAAAAAGCTACATATGTGTACCTATATCTTTATGCTTCAACGTTAAGGAAAAAAGATTAAGTTAAACAATTCATAGGCTGGAAATTAATTGATCTTTCACACTGGCCGTGTGTAGGCTGAAGTGTAGAAAGATAGAGTCAGACTGAAAAGTTCAATGCCTTAGCCGGAATTTGAACCACGGATCTCCTGGTGGCCGTCCAGCCGCTCTAACCCTTGAGCTACTATGGCCAAAGTGCCGGTATGATATGCCGGTATGGTGTGAAAGAACAATTAATTTCCATTAATTTACGTAATAGTGGTTAACTATAAAGCCCGGACCTTAAAGTACTTACACGTTGTAAGTCGCCATCAAGGTAGTTGTCTCATGTGTTTATGACAACTCCTAAGTGGTTTACCGGGAAGAACACGACTCAGTTGCAGAATTTAATGTCATATGTCATATGCCACGTTGGCCATAGTAGCTCAAGGGTTAGAGCGGCTGGACGGCAACCAGAAGATCCGTGGTTCAAATCCCGGTTATGGCATTGAATTTTTTAGTCTGACTCTATCCTTACACCGTTCATAGGCTTTTTACAATAGTTTATGTACCGGGCATAGATTTCATCACGCATTTACTTTATATCTAACTTAAGTTTTAATAAGTTTTATTTCGGCATATGTAAATTAAAGACGTTTTCATTGCATATGCGAATACCTATTAAAGAGGTTATTAGAGCATAAACCTCTTGTCCTAAATGATGAAATTCCTAGATTAAGACAAGTTTTCATTAATTCATGAAGATTATGAAGCGTTAAGGTACGAGAAATAATAATTTCAAGCACAATGGACATATTAACTCCCAGAATGTTGCACCAATTAAAAGTTTCTAATTCAAATGTTGTTGCATGGTTATCAGAAAAGTTAAAGGGAAGTAAGGGGCAGTCAAGCACCTCGTTACACTGCGGAATATAATTGAGATACCAATTGATATCTATGAGGGCGGAAGTGCGAGGAGGGAGGATTTACGCAAGTTCATCATAAAGACATGTACTGATGGGCGTTATAATTGGATAGTCGGCCAAGCAAAATGGCTGCTTGATGAATATACAGCTGGGACTGTAATTAATTGCTGGAATTTTCCAGGAAACCATTTAGACAGGGACTAAGCCCTTCTAAGGTTCTTCAACCCACAAATTGTGCGTTTCTCGCGCACAGGTAAGCTGACAGATGTTACTGGTCTGTGGCTTACAGCATTTTGTTACATACATTAGGCACGCCTGCTCAGAGGTGCGTATCATAATAGATGTTAGTACCACCGCAACCGTCATCAACACAAACAGAGCACGTTGTACGAGTGTTTCTGGCCAGCAGCAGTTGCGCCACGAGCTGCTAATCATCGACGGAGCACCATCATTTGAGCGGAATTAATAGTTATCGTTACTTTGAATGTGTTTAAAGTAACTAGTTTCACACCTGGTGAATTGTTTCATTATTGGTCCTTCTTACATAAATACGTAGGTAGAGACAGTGCTGCACTCCATTGCAAACTTGAATATTTAAACAAATAGACTCTACAAATACAGATTCAGGAGAACATAACTCAAAAACAAAAGGTGTCACACATGCCAAACTTAATATTTAGATTAACGCCCTTCAATGATGTGACATAAAGACGTTTAACATAATTTCCCTCTCAAATCTAATCTCTACGTGGAAAACATTTGTCACTCTTAGTTTCCTCAAAAATGAATTTAACGGCATTAATTTAATATATAAATGTAAATTACTATTATATAAGCTTGGTAAATCGTGACTTTTCTCGAAGTATCCTGTAAAGTCTACTTGATTCTGAATGACAGTCTGTAATTTTACTATACCAGACATGCACGTTAGTTTTGAAAATACAATACACATCAAATGATTATTTTTAGCATAATTTAATTTCAATATATTCCTTCTTATTGGTGGAATGTTTAAATAACTGACTAAATACTAACCTCGCAGCAACAGCCGTTATGCCCCTACCTGCCCAGCATAGGTTTTTAAATTCATACTCATACTTTATTGGTTGAAATTTTAGGTACACTGCATATAATTTTCTCAATGGCTATTCGTTGTTTTCTTGTGGTTATGAAAATTTTATGCGATGTAAAAGCCAAACACAAGAGTACACGCTCTTTAAAAAATCTAACTGTTCCTTCAGCAAACTGTATCCTACGACAGAAATGTCTAAATCTGCAAATGTAGGTTTATATTGATGGATAAGAAGTATACCTATAAAAATTTATAATTAAGGGAATAAAGAATGGCATTTGAATGCAACAAACAGAATATTTTTAGTGAGAATTATCAATAAATATATTATTATTTCTATAAATTAATGTAAATCAATCATGCAGTTACGTTTTCCAGCAAGATCATTGTTGAAGAGCGGAGGGAAAAGAAGGGGGGATGTCTATCTGTAATATTTTCTCTTGCACTGGCAACAAAATAGTGAATAGAGGTGGTATACCCTTATAATGACCAAAAACACTACAGTAAGAAAAGGAAAATGCATAAATTGGTAAAAAGTTGTAATTTCTGTGTTTGTCTTCTCCTTTAAATGAAACGTTAACCGAATATAATCAGCACTTTATTGAAACAAATAATTTTTGCTTAAAATATAAGTACAACTACAAAAGTAGTAGGTATGTTTCGCTTCAAGCACAATCACTTTTTGTCAGCTGTGTAGAGGTTTTGAGCTCCTTGTCCGCATAGTACTTTCCATTCTTGCAGATCCTGCCACTTCTTATGATATCCGCAAGTACCCTAAAACAACACTGAATATAAGCAACAATATTGAATATAATACGCGGCATTTAAATTGTGTGTAAAAATATTATATAATTTTCACCTTCATATGCTCTGTCAGAATTTACCTTTCACTAAATCAACACACGCAGGGCGTTTCCTGATTGGCGGACGAATCGCAGAAGGAATCCATGCATCATTGTAGGCATCTGTTTGAATTACCATTCCTGAATGGCTCTCTTCTATTCGTAGTTCATTAATTGGCCTTGACTGAAATGGGCATACCTTCACATAAATAGCTTCAAAAAAAGTAGTCCAGTCTGCAATCATGGAATTATGAACTTCATTATCTTTGAACGGTGTTGGCTTATTCCTTGCACATGTGGTTATATTATTCCAGTCATCAGGAACTTTAGTTCTTTATTTTGTGATCACAAGCCCCATGTTCTTCTCATATTCCATGTAGGAATGTCCACGAATAAGGAATGTGACTCCAACTGAACTTAACCTCTTTTTCTAAAAAGATCATCTAATGGAGATATCTAATTGTTGTGTTTTAACCACTAAACGAGTTAGCGATCAGCTCTAGTTGGCGAACATAAGACGATAATTCAAACTGAATTAGTGATCTAAGAATGAAGCTACTTCGTTGGCAGTTGTTTAGGTGCATGTGTAGAAAACCGACTTAGAATCAGAAAACTGGCGCACATTAAACGAATATAAGGGCAATAATTGCCACTTATAGTACACAATGATTGATGTGGTGTTTGGTGCAGGCAGATTCTTCTGATAGTTTGTTACTATGCTCTCAATTTTCACTGATTTTCGGCACCTGATATTAGACTTAGTCTTACGCTGATAAAATGTTTTCATCTTTATAAGATGTACTAAGTACATTTCTAACATGTTTACTTCCTTCTCACACTCACTCTTCCTGATTGCATTTTCAGTATATTTAATCCCTTTAGCGTCACTGCAAATTCATTGCAAGTGCAGCATGTGTTGAACCAAATGATATACTGAAATCAATTGAGAATATGGTCCTACAAGTTTCATAACTCACAGGATGTTCATTATATATCTTGAAATACATTTCATACATTTTCTTTATTTTCAGTGTTTTTGAAAGATATACTTTAGAAGTTTTCTCAACAGATTTATGGCTAGGCCGACCTTCGAAAGTTTTAATATGGTTACTAACCTTATCAGGGGTATCCATAAATAGCTTGCGTTCTGACAACAATACATTATCAATTAAAACTCTGTATTCAATCAAACAGGAAGAAATGTTACATTAGATTGCTGCAAGGCGCCCTTGCTCCGTGGTTCGATATGGAGATGCCCGCTTCTTCCCATGTACAAGGAATATCTGAGCAGCAATTTTCGGTAACTAAGAACTTTCTTCCCCATTAGTAATATTGGAAGTGTAGTATTTAACCAATGAAAATCTCAAAGCTGACCGACAGTGGACATCTCTCGTTTTGCCCTGGTCTCTTCGGTTATTTATGACTGATGGAATTATCCAACTTTGCATGTCACCAATTAAATCATTTCATTTGTTTCCTCGTTCTTATGATCTAGAGGTTGTCATGAAAATTTCTCTTGGCTCCGTAAACCATTAATATATGTAGTTCGGACTATTACTGATAAAATCCCTAGATTTCACACTAAAATATTTGAATCATTGGCGGAACCTTTCACATCCTTAACCTTCACCCGACAATTCTCCAAGTTTTAAAAGTGCCCAATGAGGTTAAGTCGCCCTCTTGTGGTACAGCAGAACTCGGTTGGAATACTCTAGTACGTTTTCTACAAATAAGATAAATTTTAAACCTTTTTACCTTCTTTTAGGCTTAATACTTAATTAAAATATTAAAGCATAGTTTTCATATAAATCAGAAATCTATAACAGAATTTCTGTACATATATGTACAACTAAATGAGAATCCGCTTTGTCAAATCAATCTTATAGAAAATACACGCATTTTACGACCATCGATAAAACCAAAGTTCTCAATTAATGTAAAACATAGCGCGATCCATATAAACCTGAACCATTTCAATAGGCTATAACTTTTGAACCAATAATAGGACACACGTGCAACTTCAGCAGAATATAATACACAATTGGGATATGATGGATATTGCATCATACTATTTACACGGCTAGCGTGAATAAATCATTAATTTCCATCAATTAACTAAAATAATAAGAGTTAAATGATGAAGCCTGGGACTCAAGTTTACGATAGTAAGTCGTCACAAACGGTGTATCTCGAATGCAAGAGCCCCTAGTGGTCTGCCGGGGAAATATACGAGTCGAATGGAGAATTTAATGTCATGACAGCAAGTTGGCCATGGTAGCTCAATGGGTTAGAGCAACTGGACGGAAATCAGGAGATCCGTGGTTCAAATGCCGGCCGTGGCATTGAATTTTTCATGTTGACTCTATCAAAAACCTTAGGCTATATACGGCTAGTGTGAAAAATATGATTAATTTCCATCAAACTCAGAGAAAATGTTGGAAGTGTCCTCCACCAGCATCTGTACATGTTTACACTCCTCTCACTATTATCTGAAGTTTTACGGAGGGTTACTTACTGGCCAATGTTACTTACTTCGGTTCCAATGGATTCCTTGAGAACATCAAATGTCCGTGGCCTATTCTTGTACACTGTATGTTTTAGATAACCCCATAAGAAAAAAATCCGGTGAGGTTAGGTCAGGGAATCTGGGGGCCACAGAGCTTTCGAAATTATTCGAAAGTTAAAAGTTCCATGCTGTCATTAGCTGTGTGGCACGTTGCTCCATCTTGCTGAAATAACTTTCTCTCAATTCGATATCACCCAGCTGCTCCACAAATGTCTTGAAGATAGCGATATAAACTTCAGTGTCTACAGTCGTATCAAAGAAAATGGGACCAAGGATCCATAGATGCTCGTGGAGGACAATTCCAACATTTTCTCTGAGATGTAAGTAGTGTAACGGAATCTTCCAATTGTGTATTATATTCTCCCAAAGTTGCACGTGTGTTCTATTATTTATTGAAGTGGTTCAGGTTTATATGGATCGCACTATATTTGTTCACAGATGTATAATGTATTTCCTCTCTCTCTCTCTCTCTCTCTCTCTCTCTCTCTCTCTCTCTCTCTCTCTCTCTATATATATATATATATATATATATATATATATATATATAAAATTAAATATAATTATTTAACATGGTCTGCTAATAACCCTGAATAAGCAATAATTACAGAGATAATGAAGTAAAGCTACCTTACCCGCGGGTAACTAGATGATGATTTCTGCTCCAGGGAACTTAGAATATACATATACCGAAAAGGAGTAAATATTTTCGGAATCTGTACACTGTTTCAATACATACGCTACTGCAGATTTTTATAAATAGTAAAATAAAGAATAAAATATAACACAAAATCCATTGCTTCCTTTTAAACTTCTTTTTTTTTTAACTATACTCATGACCATCTGCGTACAGACCTTGCAATAACCTGTAGCTGGCTTTTGTTTTTGTTCTCTATAAACTTCAGCACCTATTTATGCTCTGGGGAATAACTATTTCACCCTATCGCATTCGAAACTTAGTCTTTTTTATAATATGTTCTTTTGGAATTCCGAAGTGTTCGTATTCACCTATAAAGGCGTTGTAAATCCTTTTCAATATTATAGTAATTTGTAAAGAAATTAAAAGCTGCTTTACAGCCTCACGATTCAAAGCAGTCGGGCTTTCCAGTAGTGACATTAATTATCAAAATTGGTTAAGCCATTTGCTAGATGACCCCGTTAGTAAAACGAAACAAGCAAACAAAATACACACACACGCACGCACGCACACACACACACACACACACACACACACACACACACACACACACACACCACAAACTCATACGCAAATGCTCTTTCTTCATAATATTAGTACAGATTTCATAACAAATAGCTTCATAAAGGTTACTAGTTATTTTATAACAGGTTAGGCAGTAAACCGATCGCTAAAATCCCATCGGATACTTTTCTCCTACAATTCGTCTCTGTATTATTATAAGAATATTGTCTCTATACGTTCTATGCAGCAACAGTGCTAAGATATCAAACAGTAACGAGGGTACATCAGTACATTGTGTCTTTGGGCTGCATTAATATCGTGCATTTTACCTTTATGGTTCTTCTGCCGGAAAACGTTGCCCCTTCCTGTTAATGCAGCAATTGTTCAGCTTGCAGCTAGCTACCCGGACATTACCCTTGTGAATTACGGGCGGTGCAACTGTTAATCGCTTCCGGCTACAATGGTTCGGTAGTTAAAGCTGAGTTCATACTGTACGGACCAATGAAGTCCGCTGAGGAAACACAACTTCTGGTTCTTCAGGTAAAACTTGAACCAACAATGCTCTAAACAACATTCTAAACGATCACAGTGTTTCCTGTTGTTTGATTCAAATTATAATTTCTTACATTTGTAAACTAATATCCAACTGCAAAATGTCGTAAACTAGTTACAACTTAAAACACTTTATAAAGTGTTTGATAAAATACAACATAACCTAAATTAAATAGCGTGTAGTGACTGTTTCTTGTTACTGCTCTCTTGCAACTTAGTATTGTTAAACAGTTTCACTTTAGATATACCTATACCTGTATAAACTATATAGTAAATCATATAAATTTTGATGTATTATTGCGGATATTGAACATAATCATATTTTATAATTGAAGTTTACAATTGGTGGAGCAGTGACCGAGTGATTAGACCCTCACCTCTAAAAAATGTGGCCCGGTTTCGATCACGGGGATTCAGTGTGGAAGGTTTCTGTTGGCGGAATAAACTTCTGGTCCGGTTTTTGCAGCCATTCATTTCACCAAATGCTCCAACTTACCTATCATCCACTTCGCCCTCATTTCATGTAATCTACTTCTTCACTCTCATAACTAACTTTGAGCTTATCACTTCTCCCAGCTATACACACACTCTTTCTCTCTCATTCAGTCTTTCATCCAGAATGTGTCTGCTGCTCACATGTAAGTCCTGGGGATGGGAGTCCTCCATACTAGGATGGTAAACAGAAAAAGAAGAAGAGTTTTAACATTTAAATCATACCTGGATTCTTGTTTCCTTTTATTTGCCAGTATTCACTTTCAATTTAATTCATGCTCTTTTCTTGGTTCACAACCAATTATTTATAACCGATAACCAATTTGCCACTCGAGTTAATGTTTGTATCTTGCCATTAAAACCACCATTTTAACAGATGTTAGTAATTAATCGAAGCTCTGAAAACCATTAGGCCCAAAGCAGAAAAACATGGTTTTGAGAAAAACATATGTTACAATTTCCATTACAAAGTACTAATTGAGAATGTGATGTAAAGGGTAAACTAAGTTGGCAACACTATATATAAATTGAACAGGGTAGAGCAAACAAAATTTTGCTTTTATGCTGCGGGCGCTTATGTAACTGAATATCAGGAAAACTGGCCAGACAGCTTGCAAAAGAGGGTCTAAAGCGCAACTACAGCTGGTTGACATCAATGTCAGGAGCATGCTAACATTTTAAAATGGACTATGTTGTGGTTTAGGCCCATTTGGCTCTAAGCGCCCCGTGCTATAAATATATGTTATTCACTATCGTCTAAAGAAGGAGTGCAAAATACATATGGACTAAGTGTGGTCAGAAAATGAGCGGTAATAAGATATTCAACTTTATCTTGTATTTTTAAACTCTATTTTCTCCTCTAAGAACCCATTTTCCGGACTTCTAACGCAACACACTACATTTCACAACAGTTTGGCCTCATCATGGCTAAACGGTTAAACAGCGGCTTCTGAACATGAGTAACAACTTGAAAATCATATTTAATATTCCGTAAGCCATACTGCAACTTAGAGATCTTTTCTTACACCCTGTATATCTTCTCTTACCCAAATAAACGAATTCAATATGCTAAAAGTATTTCAGCTATACTTCCTGGAATTATGGTGGGAGGGAGGTACTTTGAGATCGGTCCCTAGTAAATGTTAGATCAAAATTCCTGTAGAGAATATGAAATGAGATATCGGCTATGCAGACGAATTCAGTGTCAGGATTTACTCCACGCTGTCTTCCCAACATCCAACAAAAGGAGCGAAAGACGTACCCTGCATGATAAATGGGGTTTCCGTACTCGGTGAAAATGGAGAAGTTTGATAATACAGAAGAAAATGTGCATCAAATTACACGGCGGATGGAAGTCAGGCGGGGGACGTGTTCCCCATTATCGTCAAGGAATTTACTTCCATAACCAGAACTTATATATCCGTTAAGTTCTCGAGATTGTGTTATTGGCTACAAGATTAATATCCCATGTGTAAGGAACAGTGTTGTTTAACTTTAACAACTCCAGACTATGAGTCAGTTTGTGGATTCTTATTCGGATTTAAACACAAATTCTCGACATCCGAAAACAGTTATCAGCAGTAACGATAATTTATTTCTTTTGATTCTGCCATGTATGAAGTTTCATTAAAATTAGTTTGTACATTCTGTAATACTGACTTACAATGGATGTTCTACTTAAAAATACATTAATTTTTATCCAGCAACCAAAATAATGATGTATTAAAGCTATTTGTGTGTAACATTTATTATTATTATTATTATTATTATTATTATTATTATTATTATTATTATTATTATTATTATTATTATTATTATTATTATTATTATTATTATTATTATTATTATTATTATTATTATTATTATTATTATTATTATTATTATTATTATTATTATTATTATTATTATTATTATTATTATTATTATTATTATTATTATTATTATTATTATTATTATTATTATTATTATTATTATTATTATTATTATTATTATTATTATTATTATTATTATTATTATTATTATTATTATTATTATTATTATTATTATTATTATTATTATTATTATTATTATTATTATTATTATTATTATCATCATCATCATCATCATCATCATCATCATCATCATCAATTTATAGTAAGCAACACATGTTTATACCCTTTGAGATCGTACCTACTTATTCCTTCATCCAGTGTAAGTCAACTTGTACTAGACGTGCCAGATAGAAACTATTAATCATGAAGGTAATGTTTTCATATCAGTGCGCATTTACTTCATGTCCCCTTAGGATCAGATTTGATAAGCATGTGAGTAGTGAAAACAGGTGGTACATCCAAATGACAATGTGATACAGAAACACTTTTCGAACTACTAAACTTAAATATCTCAATTGACAGCAGGGATAAGCCTTACAAAAATGAGCAGTTGACATTGCTTAATTTAATATCTATTGTAGGTATTTCAAATATTTTTCAGGTATCATTATTCGTTTAATTTGTGAAATGGTCATATCAAATGCAAATCTCGTCACTTGGTCAGTAATTTGAAAATCCGTCTGCTGTTACATATACAGAAGTTAGTTTGCAGAATAACATGACAGAGAGACCGATACTCTTTACATAGTTCGCAATTCAGTTACGCTTTCCTAGAAAGCACTCAAGAAAAGCAGTTTTTGCAGAAGGTTTATATGGAGGTCTCTTTACAGCCACACCAAAGCGACACGCAGAAACAGCCTGCTGAAATAACGCAACACCCTTCAGTGGGCTCATAAATGTCACCCAATATTCCAGAAAATATGCCGCACTCGTGCGTAAGTGTACCGTGGATGTTGGCATAACTCCGTGCTAATGTGACGGTCGGATACGTGAGTACACGAGCAAGAAAATGTCATCTCAAAGCAAGTGGAAATCTGAAGGAAGGCAGCAAAGTTTCCGCTGAAATTCATTAAACGCAGACAAAGCAAGGAGACAAAGCAGTATGAAACATTTAAGTGCAAAATGGTTAATGTTAAGCTTTGCAGATTATTCTAATTCAGTTGCATTTCATACAATTGTCTTTCACATAAATTGGTAAAATCGAATGATGTTCTGAGAGAATCACTACTTTCGCCATGTTGTAACTCTTCTAGCTTTTGGTTTTGTAGTATTTTGGCTGTACTGGTTACAATTATTTCTTTAAAATTATCAACATTGTTTCTAATTTTATTAATGAAAGTGGTACTTCGTTTCTTTCAAAACACCGATACTTTTTCTATAGACCTTGTAGCAGTTATTTTAGATACTTCATGTTTTGTTGAGAATAGCCAAAGAGGTTGGTATTTGTAATAAAATAAGGAAATAATGTAAGGTAGGTAATGTTATAACCAAGACAAGGAAATATAATAAGCTTGTTAAATGTTTTATAAGATTTTGTTCTTCTGCTTATGAAAGTCTTAGGGATAAGTCTATCCGAGAGTGCGCAGAAAAAATTCTGTGTGTGCATCAAAGATGTATAAGTAGCGTGTGTGCAAGAAAAGAAATAGTTCATCGTGGAATCTACCGCTGGTTGTAAAAAGACTACATTCATAATATTTGTAATTGTGTCAAAGAATTTAAAATTATTAATGAGGAAGTAAATTTCCACCTTTGAGCAAGAAAAGTGTTATTCATTCTTCAAAAATAGTTATAATACTATCTTTAACAGTTCCGTTACCGCGAACCTGGAAAAGAAAAAGATCTCATTGCTCAACAATTACAGATGCGCCTAACTATCCAGAGCTGCAGGAGAAACTTCTAGATTTCTTCGAGATCGTCACCTAAGGTGAGAAATTAATCTGCATCCTCCTGCATCCCAAATAATCCTGCTTCAAGATAGCTTTCTAACCTGGAGCTTCAAGATAATCCACTCGGAGATCATTTCATCACCATCCCAACAAAATTATCGTTTCAACCTATTATACGCTGTTTCTATTTAGCATGCTATTTTTATCTATCTGGTGCAGACTTTAATTTACATTACATTTACAATATCTAATATAAATTACGGGCCCAAATGACCTTGTTGTCGACGGGCCCTAAAACACCACACACTCACTCACTCTAATATAAATTATGTATAACCATTTTGGTGCCTGGAATTTCACTTTAGTTATGTGACAAATAAAATAACGTGGCTATTAAAGTAGTAACCAATCTTACTTTGTGCTTATATTACTCAGTACATAAAAATATTCGTCGAAATATCCAGTAACTGTTTCAATATACTATCCTTCATTAACAAATAAATCTATCAGCAAATTCACTCCAAATGACATATGGTGGTTCCAGGAGATGATTTTAGCGAGGCTTCGCTCCATTTTAAAAATGCTCCCTGTAATTAGTCCAGTTCATTTTCCTTTTGTATCCAGCTTAGAACTGCGGTAGTATGACGTCATCAACCCCAATCCCTTAACTTTCCACCCCACTTCCTGCATGTTGTATTAATGGATACATAACTCTCTTAACAGCACCACCCATGCATTACAAGTACCACCTGGTGGACTCCCAACAGAGCACATGCTCAGCTGACTGAAGTATTTGGCCCCGAAGCTCCTGATAGGAACGAGAGAATGTGGAAACAGCTAATACAATCGGATCGATAATGTTTGAGTTGCCCCTGACAAACGTGACCTCTACATTACACGTACGTGGAGAAAGAGTAGTGCGTAATAGGAAAACTAGTACACCTACAGGTATGTCGGAGTGAATATCAAAAATTAAGGATATCCCCTTGAAAGTTCTAAAATTCAAGATTTAATTTCCATTTATTTGAAATTTCGAAACAGACATTACACGAAACATGAAATTTCTTGTGCATAGTTTAAATTATTTCACGAGATATTAATTTTTAATCGTCTTACTATTCCGAAAAATTTATCCACAAATGGCATTTAATTTTTGAAAGAAAAAATATTTTGTAATAAATCTCTACAACAGCATATTATGGAAGTGTAATTTTTTATTGTGCCTTGACTGCAATGGTCCTATCAACGGCCCTTTTCCTTTGCAACATATCGCGATGGTGTTATCTTGTAGACGTTGGGTTGGTGGTATTTTGACTTTTTTTTTTTTTTCTTTTTCAATCATTAGATCACGCACACTTTCACACTCTCATTCATAATTCCAGACTCTGGGACTATGCAAAGGACTATGATCACTGCGATCCCCAGACCTGACGTGTGCGACTTTTATTTACGGGAGAACTTAAAAAACAAAGTGTATCGGAACAACCTGCATACGTTGGAAGCATTGAAATACAATACCAAAAGAGAATTTATTGCCATATCAGAAGATGAAGTAATGCGTGTGAATAAAAACTTTCTTCGAAGGTGTGAGGCATGCGTGCCAGCACAGTGACATTATTTCCAACAGCTGTGACAAAGGTGTGTGATTATTGTAATTATAATTTGCATGAAAACCTAAGCGCTAGAATTTAAATATTCAATGTGGCAGAAGCGTGCCCACTACGGCGACAGCGTGCCTTCTGCTGCAACACTAATCGCCTGCCAGTGAAAAATAAGTCTTTATGTTATATGTAATATCAATACACAAATAACAATAATTTTAAGTTACCCTCTTATCCGCAATCGCGTTGATCAATATCTCTAAACATTGCGAAAACTATTTTACCTAATATCAATAAAAGGAAAGAATTGCCTATCTACATTTTCTCTGTTGTTAATTGTTGTGGTATAATTAGACACTTTCACATTTTCAGAGATAGTATATAAAATTTTGCATTAAAATATATAAAACGCTCTGGAAAAATATTATAGCAGAAGAATGGGACTAATCATGATCTTTCACGTACTTTACATAGTACTGGAGCTTCAATATTTTTATTTTTATTTATTTATGTACGTAATTGGTCGAGGTATATGTTAGCATTGAGCTAATACTGTGTATTATTGTTTATTGGAATACATATTTATTGATACACAGATGTGTCATATAGGCAAAATGACAACCATGTTTGCTGTCAAGAGCCGTATAAACTGCAGAAACAATCATATGGTGTTTAAATATAACAGTTCATTTAAGCAGTTGAACATATTGATGAGACTATATGATAAGTATCGAAAAGAACCGCTGAAATATATAAAAAGTAAAATACAAATATCTGTTATATTTAAGAAAGAAGCATTATTTGTTAATTGCATATCTAATAATTAAACCTGGTGCCTTTGTAAAACCTTCATTTTTTAAAGTTATCTACGGATTGCATCTCTGTGACAATTAAAATTATATTAAGTTCAACATGAGATTTAAATAAAGGAATATGACTTCTAAAAAACATATTTCCTTAAGATACTATAACTTGAAAGGAATTCTTACCTCCCCTTTCCATTGAGTCATTCAATAATTTATTATTGTTAGTAGCAACATCTACTTACCTGCGATAAATTATGCAAGATAATAACAGTAGCAAAGATAAGAAACTTAGAAACCTCTTTATGTTGTCTGGGAATTTCTATAACCATAACAGTGATATTATTCCATGAAAACAAAACAAAACATGTTTAAAAATTAGGAGCCAACATGCTTTGTTAAAATTGAGATGCAAAAAGCAAGTATACTAAACAGGATAATAAGCATTATTGGAAGCTTGTGGCAGAGAGACCTCACCATTATATCGTAGCTAGGTAGCTGGGTGGGCAAATAAGATTTCTCAGAAGGAGAAAGGATGTTCGTAAAGCATGTCAAGCTGACAGAACCAGGAAATCATGATAGTATGCAAGTAAAAGCACTGTTGTTTCATATGTGATGAATTAGCAGAGAAGTTGGAAAAGCCTGGCCCTGTAGCTCAATCGGTACAGCACCTGCCTGCTATGCAAGGGATCCAGGGTTCGAATGCCGACGGGGGGTGGGGATTTTTCTCCAACTAAGATGATTCACCATCTTTCCCAGTATGGGAGTATGAATGAGAGTGGGAATATGTGAGTGATCTAACGATTAAAATTCAAAGTACAGGTAACCCAACGTATACGAGTTTACGTAATCAATATGTTCCAAAGGAAAACGGACGCTGATACGACCACTGCAGTTAAAGGAGTATAAATAGAACCAAAAAAAAGGTGAAAATGCTCTCGGTAAGCATTCACTCGTACATAGATGAGAAAAATCTGTGCTTGGTGGGTTCCACACAATGTTACGAAGAATAACATATTTCAGAGAATGGACATAACGAGATAACTCCACTCATGAACGTAGTAAAATAAAGTTTTTTGTTTGTTAACAGTACAGTTAGTTGACAGGATCTTACCAGCGCCGCCGGTGTGCTGAAAGTTCATCCCACAGAATTTCGTTTACCTAACTACCTTTAGCTACCCATGGACGTGGAGGCAAAAGTTTCCTTCGAAGTGTCTTAAGTTTAGAGAAAACCTTATTTGATGCTGCCGACCAAAATTAAAAAGACAACTTAATCAGAGCATAACTATGGACAAGAAAAATGAACAGCATTCACGTAAGTCACGTTCATTGTGGCGTATTATTTTGATGGTTCGTCTCTCAGAAATCTTACGAATGATGCATATTGCAGCTACTTTCTGGAATCCTATTTTCTCTAGCTGTGAGTCTTAAGTAGCTAGCAGTCAACTCTCATCCTATTGTGTTAGACAACTGTTCTCTTATTACGAGGGCTATCCAGAAAGTAGATTACGTTTTGGAATAAAAAGTAAACAAAGTATAGGAAACAAATTTTATTATATACAGATGAAAGCCACACTCAAATACTACTTTTCGACATAGTCACCATTCAAATTAAGGCATTTATCGCAGCGATGTACGAGCTTGGAAATTCCTTCGTCGAAAAATTCGGCCGCCTGCGCCTTCAACCACTTCGTTACCTCTTCTTGCAGCTGTGCGTCGTCATCAAAACGCTGCATAGCCAGCCACTTCTTCATTGCTGGGAATAGGTGGAAGTCGCTCGGTGCCAGGTCGGGACTGTACGGCGGATGAGGAAACAACTCCCACTTAAAAGATTCAAGAACTTCACGAGTGACATTTGCCGTGTGGGGCCGGGCGTTGTCGTGAATCAACAAGATCTTAGAGCTCAACATTCCTCTGCGCTTGTTTTGAATGGCTCTTCTGAGTTTTTGGAGAGTTTGGCAATAACTTTGAGAGTTTATTGTAGTGCCTCTTTCCAGGAAGTCCACCAAAATCACACCTTTTCTGTCCCAAAAAACAGTCGCCATCATCTTCCTTGCCGACATTGTTTGCATGCATTTCTTGGGTTTTTGGGGAGAACTTGTGTGCCCCCACTGCATTGATTGCAATTTCGTTTCACAGTTCACGTGTTTCACCCATGTTTCGTCACCAGTAACGATGCGATCGAGTAAAGAGTCACCATCCTTATGGTAAACGTCCAAAAATTTCAACGCTGCAGCCATTCGCTGATTTTTTGTGGTCCTCTGTCAAGATTTTTGGAATCCATCTTGCACAAAACTTGTGGTAACCAAGCTTTTCGCTGATGATTTCGTGCAACAAACTTCGCGAAATTTGTGGAAAACTCAAAGAAAGTTCCGTTATTGTGAACCTTCGATTTTCACGGACTTTAGCATCGACTTTTTCGACAAGTTTGGCAGTCACTATGCTGGGTCTCCCACTTCGATCTTCGTCGTGAACATTGCTTCGGCCATTTTTAAATCTGATGACCCACTGACGCACTCCACCTTCAGTGATAATGTTGTCCCCATACACTTCACAAAGCTGCCGATAGATTTCTATCGGTTTACGGTTTTTTGCAGTCAGAAACCTTACTACTGCACGCAGCTCGCAGCTCGCGGGATTTTCAATTAACGCAGACATTTCAAACCGTCACAGTATCTGAACGGAGCACAACACGAACCTCTCACTAGCACGGCTAGATGCCGACTGAGCTGTGCAACGCTCTGACCCCAAGATGGCCGCGCTAGCCCCGCCCCTAGCGGAAACAGACGAAAACGTAATCTACTTTCTGGATAGCCCTCGTATATTCTCAATTTACTTTGCAGATGGAATTGGGAAATCGGAATCATCATCCACCCAATCCAGATACCAATCAATATGACTTTGACCTTTTTCGAAATGACTATGCTACTAGAGGACCACTTTAGAATCAGGTAGGCAATAATATAGTGTCTGTTCATTGATTAGCATTTAAAAATTGTGGATACATCTGACTTCTCTCTGCGATATGACGGCCCTTCTTGTGACCTTGTTAATTCGTGTCTTGATATCAATGTCTGAATGTCCATATATATTACAAATGCATATTAATGTACCTTGTTTGACTTCAATTAATATATAACAAATAATAATGATAAAAATAATATCATTAATATCCTTTTGTTGTACTGAACTTCAGTTACTTTGCTCGCAGTGGTATGTGGAGGTAGTGTGAACACTGGTATATGTAAAGAGGTGCGCTATCGAGGAGTCAAGCGAAAGTGGCACTCAAAGACATTAGCAGGATTGTTACCCTTCAGTATCTAGTACACTTATATGACCTTCCCGAGGTCAAGATCTATTGACAGGTATGCTACCTGGCTAAAGTACGGTGACCTTTTCGATGCTCGACGGCATTGTTAGCCAATTTCCCTGCCTCCCATTTTTGCAACAGGAGCTATACGTAATGCCAGTGTGGAAAGAGCAACAATGAGTATGTTTGACATTGATGAAACTGGTGATTCCAGTTTGAAAGGTAACTCTGCTTGAGCTGCAAGTTAGCAGAGATTCCTTGTGACTGTGTTCTTTCTTTATTTTTTCGAAAAGAGGCAGAAACAAAAGGAAACAGAAGAAAGAAAGATCAACAAGGGAAATTTCGGTGAGAAGTCAGAGTACCGCAGTTGCACTTCCGTTCAGAAGTGCCGGAAGAGCCTGCATATGCGTATGACCGCATAAGCAAATGACATAACCCAAGAGGCCTGGCGTCCTAAATACAACACTAGGTGATTCGTGCCTTTCGAGAGCAGAGAAAGGAGAGTAAGGTAAAATGGTACCGAGCGGGATGGATCAGGCGTTTCGTCTGTCACCCGCGTTGGGAGGTCCGGGTTCGATTCCAATGGTCGGCCTACTTGACCTATGGAATTTTTCGGAGTTTTCCCGGGTTGCCAGGTGAAAGATGCGTGAGTTTATTTCACTCGAATTTCCTGTTCCTCCACTTCACCTCAATTATTATTTCACATTATTTCTCACCTGGTGGTCTCTTTCAGGGTACACGGCGCTACATGGCAGGATGATAAACACCTCTTCTACGGTAGAATGGTATCAGGCCGTCCTGGTGGAACGTTTCACGACCACAATGGGTGGCATACCAGTTGTACTGGCCTGTCGGTCAACTGATCAACATTAGGGACTCTGCCCTCTGCACTGTCGCGACTCCTTGAGTCGACCGCCCTTTGTCTCCCATTGTATCATCCTTCCTCCCGGGATGCACCACTTGGGACATAGGCACAATAGATAAAGTCTAGTTGACTTTAAGATTAAAGTTGACTTTAATCATAGACTTATTCAGATTAAATAGAATTTTAACGCCGTATGTAGCGAGCGTAGTCTCTGTTGTGTTGGTAGTGGATTGTAGAGGAGGCGCCGTTCGATGTGGTTTCTAATAAGTGATACTAGTTATGGATGTCAATATGACGAAAAAGCTTTGTATTTCGACGGAGAGGTGAGAGTAAATGCTTGCGAATCATGCAGTACGCAAAGTGAAGTTTCCATAAACCTTCATTTTAACGTTATCCACAAAATGGTCTCAGAAATGGTGATGTTCTTTGCATTGGCAGTGTTTTCGTAGTTTGAGGTGATATTTTGTGAAGCAAGAAATAGCTGTACTCTGCTATCCGCTTTGCGCATTAGAAAACCTAAGGGACTTCTTGAGAATCTGTTGCTTGGCTGCACGTTGATATCTCGGTGAGTTCGTAGGGGACTGTGGTGAAGTGTGCAATATCACACCACCCAGTACTGTATTATAGCATCCTTTATGGTTTTTAATATCCGAGATGATAGCTGTCTCACCGCAGGATGAATACGTCACAACTGATAGTTTTCCAAGGGCTCCTCAGTTTGCAAAGAATAAATAAGCACATGTTATACCTATCTATCTCATTATAACGCATATACATCGCCCCTAGGATTGTTCTTTAGCAAGAAAACATTCTATGCTCATTACCAAACATGTACTGAAAGTAATGGACAGCATAATATAGAAAGTATAGTTACTCCTAGATTATGTGAAAGATTTCAAAAGAAAATAATAGAAATTAAAACATATCTGGTTAACAAGCAATGAAAATAAGATCGCAAGAGGGGCCGGATAATATAATGAATCGATAAATTGTGAACGATTTCCCAATTATGCATCCTTTTGGAGATCTATCTGTTCATAACTTGTTCACAAGGGTGTAATTGCCACCTTCTTTGATTAATACATGCGATATCTGAAAAGGTTATATACAACTTTATGAAAAGTAAGCATAAAGATTAAAATGTGACCTAAATTTGACAGAAGCAACGAATTTTTCCTGGTTGCTAAAATTGATTTTTCACAATACTGTTTTAGTTCCGTTCATGCTGACATGATGGAAAGTTGAATTTCCTATCCTAAACACTCCTGATTTAGCCACTCTGCCTGTTTGCCTATTTTACTATAGTTATGTGGATCAATTGTATTAAACTGCTGTGATACATTTATTAATGCAGACAATGCGGCGGGTACCGATCAGTGATCTGTGAAGTTTCTGATACGTTCGCCGCGTCGTCACCTCCTGGGGTTCTCCTAGATTTGATAAAGTTTCTAGACTGAGAGCAACTGAAACATTTCTGGTTGGGTGGGATCATGGACTTCCCTTTGTTAAATAGACGTTGATCTCGGCCAAAGGGAAGTGAGGCAATAAATAACACGTGGTATTTATTTCCTTTATTATGCGTATACAGTGGTTATTTCACAAAGCTCACTTGTTGAACATTATTACTTCTACGGAAATACTATCCAATTTTGTAACAGCAGCGCAGTATAACTCGAGGATCCGACTCAAGTAATCGCTTCGTAGGGATTCGCATATAAGCTTGTGTTTTTGTGTCTACAGCTACTGTCTACGCGAAGCCTGCACTATAGTTGCAATCCGTTACGAGACATCATTTTCGTATCTGTATTCCATGAGAGTAGTTTTCTGAGAGATTTGTATAATTATAACATTTGTAAGGATGGAAAAATAAAGAGAAAATTTGGATATATGCCCCGGTATAGTTGTCTAGGTGCCGGGGTAGAATATTCAGATTTTATTTATTTATTTATTTATTCCATGAGTTAGACCAGTACAGACGAATGACTCCCAGCGGTAGAAGGATACAGAGAATGGCTGAATCCTTATCTACAACTTCGTATATTGAAAGAATCCCCTCTCGCCTAATAATTGTTCATCTGTCTAAACTTCGCACCACCTAACGCATCATCATATTTCGTGTTTTCTAGATTTCATTTGATCGGTTCAACTTCCTCCCCACCTCAAAAATGGCATTTCAGATTCGGGACTTCAGTATTGCATTATACACCCCTAACTCTTTCTCCCAGTCATGGTTTATTAGCTAGCAATCGCACAATATCTTGACACCCTCGCAGAACATTACAATGGACAAGCAGGTGGAGAAGAATCATACACTGCGCAAGCTGTACCCAAAATGCACTCTTTTTGGCTCTTAGCAGTTCGCTGCTCTGGATAATATTCCAATGCAATAGAAATGATCCGTGTTTAAAAGCATTATTACACCATTAACATCATTAACGTAACTACACATTGACTATGAATAACTTATCCCTCTTTAATTTTATACGTTAGTACACATATACTTTAATATTCGTTACTTTTTAATTTAATTTGCTACACTAACATTAACCAATTATTATCTGCTTGGACAAATCGTCTTGGAATATAACTATATTTCACATTTGAATTTTACAAAGTGATTCATACTTATAACTTTAATTCAGTTTTATATTCAGTTTTAGTTTCGTATTTTAAAATCAAAAACTTGATCTGGATTTTCCTTTTCCATCTAAGTTAATTTTGGCAACCTTGCTACTGAAGGCTTATGTTAAAGAGCTGATAGAGCATCTACTGGGTTTGTTTTCGTGTGATTACTATTTCTTTTATTTCTATCTCCACTTGCCATAAACAAGAGTTAAGTGCACTGGAGAATCTGGGCAGAACTTTATCTCAAGTTTTGTTTATTTCTTCTCCATAAAAAAAAAAAAAAAAAAAAAAAAAAAAAAAAAAAAAAAATTTACAAACGTTAAAGCTGGTATTACATTTTGGAGGTAGCAGAGAAGCTTAAGTCCAGCATTCTATATAGTAATCTGTGTCGTCTCAGTGTATATATCACTTATGTGATAGCCATGTAATACATAGGATCTAAAAACACATTCACTTAAAGAGATACCTGTAACATTTCTTACTTGTTGCAGCACGTATTTTGAACCCTTCTCGAAACTTAAAATTCGTTGTCATCTTTAAGGCTACCTCTTCACCCAAGCTACCCCCCCCCCAGGGGCCTACTGCGGTAGGGGGTCTCGAGCTACCCTGACACTCTCGATGTGGGTTCCTGTTAGTGGTGAGTGGTCAGACAAAACACCCACCCACGTGTAGCCCGTGCGTGGAGACCCTTGTCGGTGGCAAGGTTTGTCTTGGTGGGTGAGGGATGCGCGTCTGAGCTCGTTTCAGTCTTCTTCTGAATTTGGGGAGGTGCGCATTTCCAATACACTACTTTGGTTTCTGCTTCGTCTAAACGGGAGGTTAGGTACTAACCCGCCCCTAATCAATCGGCCAGGACTAGGTACTGTACCGAACTCCAGGGTGAGTGGGACGGCGAGCTTGCCCTGTGTAGCCCTGTTAGCCCTGTCAGTGTGCAAACTTTTAATTTTTATCTTAACGCAAATAGTAAGTCACACCCCACTTAAGAGCAATGCAATATGACACCTGATACCGAAATTAAGGTTTGCCAGAAGCAAAGAATCATGATAGATGTCAAAGGAATGTTGGTTCTTTGTTACGACAAGGAGCAAGGCCAGTTCTGTTGGAGAAAGTGTATAACAAAGCCATGTAAGAAGCAGTGTCCTTAGAAGATTTCTAAAGGAATTGTCACTTGACGTGTATGAATAGGGAATTCTTTGGATCATTTACAATGGCGACCAAAAGAGCCACAAAAGGGACTTTGTTTGAAAAGGACTTTTGAGAGTGAAAGTTATATATACACGCGCGCAGCTGTAGTTAGAGGGCACTCTTCGGCGTGAAGCCAATGTGGCTAGTTCGCGGCTAGGAAGCCATTATAAATAGTCTTCGGCTTGAAGTCGATGAGAGGAGTCTTCTGTGTCAGGCCGATGAGAGGAGTCTCAGACGTGAAGCCTATTAGAGCGGTCAATTGTTCTGTCTTGAATATTTGTCGGGTCATAAAAATTTATCGAGTAATAAACAATTTGCATTCAGTAACTCTAAACCGAGATTGGTAATCCTCGGTCGGCAACTTCCATTTCGATGTTTGAAAAGAAGAAGCAGTGAATAAATAATTTGGAGACGGGCATTCCAGTGTTGTGAAAATCTCCTTCTCACACCCACCCACGCATACCCTGAGAGAAACCTCATTGCTCGCCGACTTATTTGCTCAATCATAAACATTTTATTTGCAAATTGCGCCGCAACGTAGAACTCTTTGTTTGCCACATACAATTTTCCTTCAAACTGCCGCACAACGTGGAGCTGTGGAAACCTCATTGTTTGCCGCATACAAGTTTGCTTCAAACTGGCACACTAAACGGAGCTGTGGTAACCCTTGATCACCACCACCTTATTTTGCTTCACACCGCAGGACTCCGATAGGATGTAAAGGCTGAATATATTATGCATCAAAACAATTAGTGAAAAATATCAGCTACGTTTTACAAAAAGTGGTTTTGTAATTGCAAGCGACGACTTTTTGCCCCATTCCGTCACGGGGTTCACTGACGCTGAACCTATGTGGTACACGTGTTACCGAAATAAGAGTTGAATGAGAGCTCATTCTCGTGTACAGCACAAAGCAGTAGAGTTGTCCAGTGATAACTTTGATTCGGGTCTTCAATACCTTAAAATACGCAAATAACTACTAACTTAATATACGTCCACACTACCCAAATGTGTTATCCTTACCTACTCCTGCTTAATCAATATAATGTAATATGCAATCTCAATAAAACGTTTAGAAGTCTTCCCTCACCAGGCTGATATATATTTCGGACAATTTTATCTTTTTATTAATTACTGCATCCATTATTAATGTACCTTCATTAATCACTTGTTTAATTACTGAAACAAATGGCAGTAAAGTCTTTAGCATTTTATTGCACTTCGGCTTAACCGCGAGCTTACGGTATTGCATAAGGCTCACTTTTACTAAACATAAATTTGCAGACTTTCATGTGTTAATTGAATATTAAACATTAAATTAAATTTATTATAGGTATTCATATACGAACATATGGTGTTTCAAACTTCATGTACTTTATCACCCTCATATTCGTTAGCGAACACAAGCCACTGCCATCATTTAAAACAAAACTTCCAGAAAACCTTCCACAATTTAACTACATGCCAATCCAGACCGATTGTTTCAAGATTGATGGCAATGCAAATAACCCATTTCACATAAGGAATGTGCACGCTCATACAAATCACTTAGTCTTTATTCTACTCACAGCTGTAATCTCTAACATCACCTCCGAATTAACTCGTGCAACATTCTAAGTATAAGCTATATTCTCAGAGAATGGGCAAAATATGCTAATGCTAGCATCAGTACAACATACCTTCAGAAATATAGGAGGGTCTTAATAATCACCTCCTACGGAATTTTCTTATCTTAATACCCAATGTGCTCTACAAACTTAAAATTCCTCACCTATGCCAGACTGTTCATTTAGTTCACCTCATGTTTATTATTTACATTCTGGCGAACTTGTGAATATTTTGTTTAAGTACAGTGTGATCTCTTGAGACCTAGTGTTTTGTTTTCTCTTACTCTGTACTTTATTGTTAAATTTATGGATACTATGGATGAAACGGTATGATCCATGCAGCCCCATTTCACAAATATGAAGGAGTGAAAAACTACAATAAATAAAACATAAAAAGTATAATCCGAAAATATAAGTCTATTCAAAAACTTGTCCAGTTTGGATATATATGGAAAATGATGTTTGGTTCGTCTCCAACACTCCCCACATAGCAACCTTAGCCTTCGAGTTAACCTCGCCTTACCACGTGATGATTGGACACATTTCTCAGGTGGAGGCACCCATAGGGCAGTGTCCATTACCTCCAATGGTAGGGTAATAGTGAAGATGACGGTGAGGCGACAGGACCTACAGCTTATTCCGTGGACTCCGTGGTATCCCGTAGAGGATACTTCACGTGTGCTGCACAGAGGTGGAGTGGATAGGGCACCCTATCTGCCACCCTAGAGTCTGGAATCGAACTCTGGACCCTTAGCACGGGAGCCGCGAACGATAACACTGTGCTACCCCGGCGCCGAATGGAAAATGATAGTAATATCAAGTCACTACTTTCCGTTTCTTTAATCAATTAAACTATTGTTTATTTTAGTTAATTGATGGAAATTAATCATTTCTCCACACTAGCCGTACATAGACTAAGGTTTTTGATAGAGTCAACATGAAAAATTCAATGCCATGGCTGGAATTTGAACCACTGATCTCCTGGTTTCCGTCCAGTCGCTCTTAACCTTTGAGCACGTTGGCCATGGTAGGTCAATGGTTAAGAGCGACTGAACGTAAACCAGGAGATCCGTGGTTCAAATCCCAGCCAGAGAATTGAATTTTTCATGTTGACTCTAATCTATTATTTATTTGTTGGTATTGTATTTTAAAAATTTATTTCGAAAATATTAACCTTTTTTCTCTTTTACTTGCGTAGAATTCTTCAGTATATTTACGTTAAGTTCCCTCTAAGCTAGAGTAATATATTGAAAGAACATAATTTGATAAAAAGAAAATCACAATATTTATGTTAATTTACCTGGATATAAGTAAAACAAATATTTAAAACGGTGTTCCAGTAGCTAATCAGATAAACATTAAGCAAGATGTACAACTCAGTATCATAGAGGAATGAATATTTTAAAAGTATGCTTTACTCATTTTGCCACATTTAAGTCTTCAGGGCTAAATTTTATAATGAAAGCAGACGTAGAAAATTGAAATATTAAACATTATTTTATAGATTACGTAGATCATTTTACTTATTATAGAAAATTAAATATATTCAGAAGACCATAAATGCCTTAGACCGCATTATAAGCAGCACAGACAGAAAGCCGGAAAAGCTCAATAGAACAGGTCTGTACTGCAAAGGTACTTACTATATTACATATTTTATTTCCTGTATACATAATAGAATAATTGGAAAATATAGATATTGTAATATTATTTGGGACAATGTTGCGTCCGTTCCGACATAAGGATTTACTTCATGTATCTTATCTCATATTTAGGTATCTAATATCGTATTCAGTATTCTGCTCGACGCTATCGTAAGAGTTCAGTGGAGTAACACTGTTTCTTATCACAATTGTATTAAATAGCTTAAGAGATGTCGACCTTTGGTCTTTCACTTAACTAACATAGCCATAAATAACATTACTTTCATTTATTTATTTATGAAATATAATGTTTATTGTTTTCTCAATACTCATACGAGCGCAACTTTGTATTTAAATAAACATATACTATGAGAGTTGTGGTGGTTATTTCATGTTTAAATTTTTAAGAATTTATTTTTATTGTTCTGCAAAGAGTAATTCGTACAAAAATAAAAATGTAAATTTAGGTTGGTTATGAGATGATGAAATGAAATTTAAATGTTACATAATTTTATCGTTATTGTTAATTGCAAGAATGCGCTTACGTAATGTGATGACGTGGCCCAGTAAAAGAGAGGTAATTTGGTTGTTATGGTAACGTAATGGGCAGATTATCTAAAATGATCAGAGATTACTGTCCTTCTGCGAGCGACTGTCTTAAGAGTAAGACGTATTTTTTTGTGTCGCTCTGCGATTGTGCAGAAAATGTTTTATGTGAATGCTGTTGCGTTGCACTAGTGGCGTGTGCAGTTCATCAGTGCAATAAACATTGCTTGTAAAGGACAGCTTTTGTATAATTTAAAATTGTATCAGAATTTAAAATTATTTCGCTGAAATAAAATCCAGAATATTTAAAAGAGAAGAATTGTTCTTTATTCTTTAGCAATTGCAGTATCAGCTCCTTAGGCTCCGAAACGGCACCCAGAGCTAAGACTGATTGCTCCAGAACTGCCGTACCAGATGTCTACTAGATTGTCACCAAAGGTGAGATACTAATCATCAGCATCTTCCATCATTACCATTTGCAAACAATCTGGTTGCAGAATAAACTTGAATGATTACACTTTAAAACTCCTTCAGAGAATGCAGTGACGTTACGGCCAGTTTCGCCATAAGTATTTATATTTATCACAGCCATTATTTCTTGCCTGCAGGTTTGAATAAAATTTATGTGTCAAACTAATAAAATTACCTGAAATACGTGAGAAACCTAAATATTGATAAATTCATTATTCTGTTGAGCATGATAGCGTGCAGTGAGTGTCTGCGTCAAGTACATATTCATTACTGGTACAGAAAACCATTTTGACTATACTTTTAGGAGAGTGTAAATGTATTTTGCTTTTCTCTTTCTTTGGTTGGTAGTTTTGGTACAGCGTGCTGTTCTTATCAGTGTATAATGGGACTTCAGGAACTTCACAAGCTGCCACTTTTTATAAGGTACAGAGCAGCAGCTCATAGCGATCCATATTAACATGTTTCCTGTTGGCTTATAAGGGTTGTAATTTTTCGAGCACTTGCTCAAAATACACAATTTCTCTCTTAAAAAATTACGTTATGCTAGTTAGTATATCTTATATTGTATTTTGTGCGTGTTTAAATTGTGGTTTGCCTAAACCAAATATACTTGTGTACAATTGGTGAAAATGTAGCATCCTATGTTTTGCAAAACCCCTTCAACCCTCCTGTGTACTTTGCACTGTTAAAAACTACATATTTCTTGTCTTAAAGCAGTGGTGTGTTGTATTCACATGATCTTCCTTGTATACTCTTCTAAAACGATTCAAACAAATAATATACTACGCAGCGAGACTAATATGGTAGTAACTAAAACTCTAGTAATATTAACCGAGTAAACTTCGCTTCGCTCACTCGCTTAATAATAATATTTGTGTTTTAATTACCAGTATAATAAAGTTTCATACGCCTGTTTATGCTCGATTTTGTATCTAAATTAAATGTTTCATTTCAAAGTATTCATTTTTGGTTTGAGTGATATGTTACATCGTTATTACTTTATCGAAAGTGAAACGTAGTACGTAGTGTGCAGGCGCAGAAATGTTGATTCCTTCCCCATAAACAGGTGTTAACGTGTGACACAGTTTAATCTAAAAGAAGGTATTGACAAACTGGAACAATTTTTATTTATTGAAATATCATTAAATATCAATTGAAATATCAATAAATGTTAATGATAATATGAACAGAACTGACTGTATTTCAAATATACGTTATTTGTTGTACAAATAGTAAAGTGAATTTGTGAGAATGAACCCTGTTGAATAGTTGAAGCTGAAGGTGAAGTGATGTTAACTTGTGTACCTTCTTTTTCTACTAATTTAGTATTGTGTTTGAAATTTTAATTTTATTTTGGGGTGTAAATTCAATATCTAGTGTCAGATATTTTGACTTTATTTTAAACTGGCACTAGAACCGTTGTCGATCGATACGAGAATAACTTGCGTATTCACAATGTTACGTGGCCACTTTTGATTGGTCGAATACCAATGCTTTAATGAACAAGTGTACTTAAACGAGGCCCATTAAAGTACTGCTGCCAGTCGTATAAATAATAAAGTTTGGCATGTTCGATCATAAATATTGATTATCTACTACCTGTTCATAAGAATAAACTTTCATTATACTTTTGAACATTTCCTGTTAGTATAGACCTAGATCGTAGCAAATGCAGCAGCTGGTTGGTCGCTGTGTGATGAACTTGGACTTCCACGCTGTTTGCATAACCACTAGAAAAAACAGAACATTGCTTAACCACTTAAAATCCTAAGAATTTCATATCTCAAACTAACATCTCGGAAATCATTAAGTTTCTAAATATTTTATTTTAAAAAATTGTATGGATTTAAGAGACTCCAACTTCGTGTACTACTCCTATTTTCATGGCAGAATAAAGAGTGCTTCATGTGATGTTTCCAGGACATTCAAGAAATATATTCTACTTAGCATACAAATATTTTAAAGGTGTGGTATTTTAATAAAAATATTTTAGCCATTTCTGAGGAAATAACAAAAGGTGAAGAATAGTTCGTATTGTGACTTGGTGGGTTCGTGAAATAACGAGACGAGGTTACAAACGCAAAAACTACACTTTATTTTCCTAGCAATACACCGTTTATCATTACTAATTGCTAGATCACCTCAAAACTGTTTTTTTTTTTACAAACACAACTCTCAACTGTCTGTCGCTTCCGGTAACGATCGGCCCCGAAGTTTCCCGAATCTCCACCGGCCATCATTTATTCATCGGCTTTGCGAGCCTACCGCCAGGGTGACACTGCTACCTCCTCAAGGCTGGTCGTCCCAAACAGCGCCTTTGTAGCGGGCCAGGCGATCCAGGTGTACCACCAACACTTTTCCTCGGGGCACCTTCTGGATCCACGTCGTTAATCCTCTTCACCACACGGTACGGTCCTTGCCATGGCTGCTGAAGCTTCGGGCAGCGTCCCTTGGTCCGGGTCGGGCGGTACAACCAGACCAGGTCACCTTGCTGGAACCCTTGGCTGTTGGCTTGCCTGTCGTATCGGGTTTTCATGCGGTCGCTCGCCTTTTGGATGTTCTGGCGAGCCATCTCGTGCATGTCGTGGAGGTGGTCCACCAGGTTCTGCACATCCCTCAAGAGTGGCCCCAAGTCTGCGTCCGCCAGCTGCTCCCTCCTCAGGCCTGCGCTATCCCAGCCATCCGCAGGCATTGCCGTGACTACTCGAACTGCTGCGGCACGCTCCTTCTCCTCCACTCTTGTGCATTGGCCGCACTCTTCTGGACAGGGTCTTCGGGACATAGCGTCCGCGTTACCGTGACTCTTCCCTCTGCGATGTTCCGAGGTGAAGTCGTACTCCTGCGGCCTCTGAATCAAACCTGCTGTCCGGCCTTCCGGTCGCGCCATCAACATCACCTCGCTCTTCGCGGGGACAAACACGTCTTCGCTCAAGACGATCCTGCAAATTCCAAGGCGCTCTTCGGGTTGACGGAGTATGACCTCTTCTCCGTTGAGCCTCAGGACTTTCCTGCCGACGTCGACCGTTGCCTCGTGGCTCCTGAGGGCATCTAGTCCCAGAATCACCTCCTCAGCCACCTTACGGCACTCCGTCCCAAGTTCAGCTCCAGCAGGGCCTCCTTCTCCACAGGCAAGGTGTCGCCCGATGCCAACACAAGCTGGTATGGTCGGCTCGGCTTCCTCGTCGGCAAAACCTTCGCCACGTCAGGTCTGATGATGGTCACGGCCGCCCCAGTGTCCACTAGCACGCGGCACGGCTTTCCTCCTACCCAGCCATCCGCGATGAGGCTGTCATCCATACGCCAGCTGACGCCGCGCAACGTCACTCGAGGGGATGGTGGTAATGGCGCCGAAGAGACCCTCTCCTCGCCGGGCCTTACTCGTTCTTCCAGCTGCCCTTCCTGGTGTGGGTAGTCTCTCTGCAGGTGTCCGGGCTGTCCACACCCCCAACACAGGCCACTAGGTGTTCGCCAGCGTCCCACAGCTGGTCTTCTGTCTCCGGCGTAGCGGACACTCCTCGTTCTCGACGTCGGGATAGATGCTACCTTGGCCGCCTCCATCCTTAATGCCGCTGTCAGCGCCTCGTGGATGGTTTTATAATCGCCGAGCATTAGGCGCTGAAGAAATCTCCGTGTGCCGTACCCCGTCGACAAAGTTGTAGGCGGCTTCCCGGGATACGAACTCCAGTGGCAGGTCAACCAAGGCCTTGCTAGCTAGCTGCTCAATCGCTATGGCTAACTCCTGCAGCGTCTCCCCCGGCTGCTGTGATCTTGCCTTTAGTTGGCTGCGATTCTCCAGGGCCTCCCAGATGTCCTTGGGCGCCGCCGTTGTCTGCACCGCGTTTAGGATTTCCGCGGCCCGTCCCTGGAGGCTGGCTATTAGCTGTGTGGCCTCCTGCTCCGGTGACCATCTGTTGTGCTTGGCCACTGTGTCAAACTGGCGGCGGAAGACCTCAAATGTTGACGCGCCGTCATATTTCGGCGGTTTGACGCGCCGTCATATTTCGGCGGTTTGACGCGCGCAGATGTTGTGTCGCGTCCCGGCGCGTCGGCCTTCAAATCCTTCAGTTTCCTGCCGAAGACGTCCTCTACTATGGCGTTCAGGGACTTGACGTTGGTGTCGGCCTTTCCCTCCAGGTCGTCAACGCGGCTCGCCATTGGCCCATCCGCTTGCCCAGCTTCGTCACCTTATCCCTCATGCCGGCCAACTGTTCTTCAAACTTCACGGCAAGGGCCTCGTTTGCCGCTTTCATCTCCGTGGCCAGGCTGTCGTTCGCTGCCCTCATTTCTGTGGTCAATTCGGTCTTCATTTGTTTCAACTCCGCGGCCAGGTTGTTATTTGCCGCTTCTGTTTTTGCAGCGAGGTTTTCATTTGCCGTCTTCATTTCTTCCATTTTCTCTAAAATCTTTGCTAATGCAGCTTCCATTGTCGTATATTCCACTTCTGACACCAGTTGTGACTTTGTGGGTTCGCGAAATAACAAGACAAGGTTACAAACGCAAAAACTACACTTTATTTTCCTAGCAATACACCGTTTACCATTACCAATTGCTAGATCACCTCAAAACTGTTTATTTTACAAACACAACTCTCAACTGTCCGTCGCTTCCGGTAACGATCGGCCCCGAAGTTTCCCGAATCTCCACTGGCCATCATTTATTCATCGGCTTCGCGAGTCTACCGCCAGGGTGACAGTATGAAAGGGTAGCTTAGGGTGAATAAAATGTCCTAAAATTTCCGCTATGCTGTTTAAAGACATAAAGAAATACACACGCATGCTTTTAGAACCATATTTGATTCAAGGATCTCAAACCATGTATTTGCAATAGAATCTTCATATCAAATTCTTGGTGGAACATCTCTACTTCCTTTGAATGGAGTAGTACTCCTATTGGTGGTAAAACCATTCTAAAGAGCTTATTCTTGTAACTCTATGTGTCCTGGAGGCAGAATATGAAACTATTTCTAGTAAATCCTCACTCCCAATGAACATCCTACCAAAGGGGGTTATGAGTTTCTTTGAGCCCATGAACATTAATTTTCTCTGCGCTGCTGAATGGAAATATCTGTCCGTATTATTGAGCTCCGGTGACTGTTCTGGTATCTTCCTTGAATGCTTGTTTCAGCTCGTGTGATCGATCATCAGCCGTAAAAACTGAGATGTGAGAGGAACATCCTTTTTAGTACTGGACAGTTTTATGCTTGACACTAGAAAGAGCTATAATTCTCGGTGAAAAATGACTCCGTCGAAATTTGGATGGTAGGTGGTAAAGAAGAACACACTAACATTGTTGAAATATATTGTGAGAAGTCAATTGTTCCCCGCTTTTCGTTCTTTCTCTCTTTTACTCTCTGCTGCTGTGTTTTGCTTCCTACTTCCATAGTCAAGAGAATTGGGTCATTTCGTTGGTCTATAGCAGACGTTCTCAAGCTAAGGTACGCGACCCATTGGAATTCCGACAAACTGGATAACAATTGAAGCGGAAGACGTAAATTAAAAGCATGAAAAGAGAACGCCTTTTTCATTAGGGTGAGAAAGTATGACATTAAGTGTAATCATTGCATGGATTGAGCTTACTGCTCAAGATCAGGAAAGACCATAACAGTGTTCCCATGGAGGGATCAAACAGGACCTTTAGTTATGTATTTTTAGCACATACAGCTTTAGCCTTCTCTAGGACAATTAAATATATATTTAAAATTCCAAAACAAGAAAAGCACAATGAATTTCAATATTCGTGCTCCTGAACAATGATCGTACAGCAACGTCTGTCATAGGTTTAAGGATGAGTGGGTTACAAAATATAAATACAAATTGGCCATTTCCAACTACCCTACAAGGATTTTATTATCCGATCATTGAGTCTTGCACTGTTTTAGGGATTAATGGCATGTGTCGAATTTCTTCACATTGCTAACATTGGTTACAATACTACATTGGAGTCAACTAGTGATTCAAGCAGATGATTGAGGTGTCTTCTTCAAAAGGTTAATCTAGACGCTGTAACAGTCATATGAAAATGGGTAGTAGTTCCATAATGTTGGACCCATATCCGATTCCCAATTTCAAAATGACTTCATTCAGGTATACAGTCTGTACGTTAAGAAAAGTTTAAAGTACCTCTATCTATTACGCTGTAGAGAAAGGATTTCCCCAAAAGTACTAGCGCACAAATTCTCACCGAACATGAACTCACTGCGCATTTTGATGAGCCACGTTGATTTCCGTAATCCTATATATGGCTCTTTCTTTGATTGTGTATACGCCCATCTCTTTTTAAAGCGGCTTTGTGTAAGAACTGAGAACAAGTCTATATGTTCCCTATTACGCTCTAATGTTACTCTGAAACCAGACTCAGAAATCGCTTCTCATGTTTGCATTCATTGCAAGCGCGAATGCATGAGTGCTTCTTAAAGGAGTGGGTGTGTGGTGTTTTAGAGCCCGTCGAGAACGAGGTCATTTGGGCCCGTTCTTAAAGAATGAGGGCTCATTGTTCGATGAATGGAGTGCATCGGATTCGATTCATCAGCTTTTGGTTTATGAAGCGAAAAGAGATCTAGCCACTCGCAGACGCCCCTGATAAGAGCTATGAGTATTTCGTTTATCTGGATATGTTTTCCTGTATCGCTATGTAAAATTGAAACAGACCATCCAAAAGGAAATTAAGTTATTTGGTCGTAATCTTAACTTAAACATTCACTCTCCGTACATAGCCTACCTAAGACCAATTATCAAGTGTGTTTCGCGACTTTGTAATCTATAAAAGTAAGGATTGTTGGCAACTTGAACTCCTGTATATTTTCTGTGTTTTGTATTAAGTTAAGGATACAATGGGAAAATTTATTATTATTTCTTTTAGAACACACTTAAATTGCAGTGGAGAGAACGTGAAACCCGCTTGCATCCTACAACATCGTGGAAACACGTGATTTGTAGTTTGGTGGTGGTGGCGTACCGGTAGGCAGGCGTGAATGTTCAATGGATGTATAGATCCGCACATCTTCGACGGTGTTACTGCGAATGTCCAGAAGTACAGAGACGAGGTACCGGAACTGCATGTGTTACTTAGAGGTGTAGTTGGTCCACGCTTCATCTTAATGGATGATAATTCACGCCCACATAGAACTCACCTTCTGGACTAACTTGAGAGGAAAGATGTACATCGCATGGACTGGTCAGCGATGTCCCCGGATATAAACCCTATAGAACATGCCTGCGGTGCATCGGCAAGACGAGTTTTAGCCCACCAGCTGTTACCGACGACACTTCCGCACCTCCGACAGGCTCTCCGCGAGGACTTGAATCACCTTATAGAGAGCATGCCACGGCGCTGTGAGGCCCGTGTAGCCATGAAGGTTCACCATACTCCATATTTAACTCAAGAGTGGTATCACTGGGTTATAAAGAATCTTACATTACAATCCTAAATTTTTGCATGTGGCAACATTGCTAACGATTACTCTTACCTGTTACTCTTGCTGTTCGTTTATTGTTCCTTTGAACGTGTGTTGATAAGTCTCATCCTATTTTGCAAGTTTGAAGGATTGTTTATAGTCGTGTTTGTTCAGTTTTGTCCAGCTGGGGTATACAGTTCCTTGCACGCCTGTCCACGTAAATTTCCACTTTTACTGATTTGCTGTCATAATTACACACATGTGTGGTGGTCATTCCATGTTTCTAAATTTTAAAAATTGATTTGGAATTGTTATGAAAAGAGTAATTTGTACGTAAATGAAGGTGTAAAATTAGGGTGTTCACGAGATGATGCAATGTGAGTGAAATACTATGTAATATTGTCTTTATTGGTAACTGTAAGAATGTGATTTCGAAATGTAGTGACGTGGACCAGTGAAAGATAAGTAATTTGGTTACTATAGCAACGTTCTATAGAATGAAGTGATCTCGAGATTAACTGAAATAGCGTTCTTCTGCATCAGAACTCCATAGCAGAAAGACGTGTATTTGTGTCTCTCCGAGCGTGTGTAGAAACAATTTTGTGCGTGTGCACTTAAGATGCATTAATTTGCGCGAGTTTAATAGAAGAATAGTTAATCTGTACATTAATCGCCGTTTGTTAGAGGACAGCATTTACCTCATTTAAAAAAACGTATTAAAGAGTATACAGGTTTCGTAAGAAAAAAATATTCAACTTTGAAAAGAAGAAGTCTTTGTTCATTCTTACAATAGTAATAACCTTTTCTTTAACCGTGACCACGCCCAGAGGTAAGATCTCTAGCTCCATGGATGCTGCCGAGAATCCTACAGGATTACACTGTAAGATCTCCACAAAGCTGAGAAATAAATCATTACAGCTCCATTCTGCACGATTTGCAACAATATTTCATTGTACATCTGAGTGTGTGTGCGTGCCACTATACTGTACCAACAAAAATGCTTTTCCACATATGAAAATAACTCCAGAAGATATGTTGAAGAAATTCAAAGAACTTCCAAAAGACGCATTAATAGACAGCGGCAAATCAAGCGAAGAGTTACTAACTGAATAAAATAATCACAACACTGATTCGGAGCAAAGTGATGTAGAGGAACCTATGTCTCTTAGCTCCGAAAACTATTTTTCTGACAAAAAGGGCTATTGTAAAATGATAAGAGTGGATATATCGAAGGGTGGTACAATAAAGAGAAGAAATGTATTAAAACAATTTCCTGGGCGGAAAATTTCAGCAAGAATTCCTTGAGATGAACTCTCGCCTTTTCATGCCATTGTCAATTTTGACATAAATGTCTTAGAAATGTGACATAATTATACTGCTAATTTCCAGTAGAGACCATTACCGAGTTCTTTTATATATGTTTGCATGTTTTTATGTCAATAAACTGTTACTGCGTTCCATTTGTACGACAGTGTAACGATTTTGTTCAGATTGCATTGAAATGCAGTGTGCGTAGAAACGGTTCACAATATTGGTTCCAAAATTTATCTACATGTTAATAAAGGAAATAGGTGTGAAATAGTGTATCAATATGATTACAATGGGGTATAGAGTACCCCGCACATCCACTCCTGTTCCTTGGGTTAAACGCTGCCATTGAAGAAGTGAACAAGTCAGTTTTGTTTGCGTAAAAAGACTGTCCCAGGTCAAAATTGTCTATTTCTCACTCTATTGCATTCCAAATCTATGTGATGCACTGTTATAATAACAGCATATTGCATTATGTTTAACTTTTGTGCACTAGTGCTTTAAGGCAGTGACGGGAAACACAAGTAGAAAATATGTTAAAAAAATTAAGCTAAAATAAGAATAAAAAATTGAAGGGGGAAAGAAAAAAAGTGCAAGAAGGAGAGAGAATGAGTGCACGCTAGTTCTGAACTTTGAACCTGAGTTCCCGGAGAAGTAACCAGAACAGACCGTTTAAAAGCAAAACAAATCTGGGTTACAGCAATTGCTAGAGAACACATATAAAACAAACAATATACACCAATATCGCATGAAAACCTTAAGAGTAACGGTAATAAATGTTTTAACTCATACAATAGCATTTTAGGTTTAACGACTTTCACACGAGCAAAACACGTGCATGAAGAAAAGACTGTAATCGCTTTTCTAACTGACGTTTCATCACAGTAATTTCTCTTTTTTCTTTTGAGAACAGTCCCAGATGCAAAATGAAAGGTCAGGAGATTAAATGGCTCTTTCCCCTTTCTGAATATAAAACGTTACTAAAGAAACTCGCTTCTGTATTAACCGTCTGTTCTCCTCCGTTGAAGTAGGTGGATCCTAGCAGTGGATTTTTAGACAATCGCTGATGCAGAGCTTTTTTTTCTTTGCGATGCCAGTTTATCAATTTTGTTTCGCTAAATGTATGAATGACTTAGAAAAGTAGTATCTGGAGCTGATTCTACAGTGTGATTATAGTTCCGATTTATAAAGGGGGTAATAAAACAGAAATAAATAATTATCGGCCAGTTAGTCTAACTTCAGTAGTATGTAAATTAATGGAGCATCTAATTGCAGAATATATACGAGAGGAGTTAGAAAATAAAAAGTGGTTTAATGAAGCGCAACATGGATTTAGACCTGGGTATTCGTGCGAAAGTCAAATTACTTCATTATTTCAAGATTTGGCAGATGTGGTAGATGCAGGGGGAAGGACTGATGCAGTGGTAATTGACTTTTCTAAAGCTTTTGATGTAGTGCCACATAGTTTACTTATTTGTAAGCTAGCTAATACAGGAATTGACAAACGCGTAGTATTATGTGTTAAACATTTTTTGAAAGGGAGAACGCAAAAAGTTAAAGTAGGTAAAGAGCTGTCCGATAGTGGAACTGTAAGTTCGGGTGTGCCGCAAGGCTCAGTACTAGGGCCATTACTGTTTCCCATTTTTGTTAATGACATTGCTGTTAATATTAACTGCCAAATAAGGTTGTTTGCAGACGATTGTATCATTTATAATAAAATTCGGAATACAGTGCATGAAACCGCCCTTCAGGATGATTTAAATGAAATTTGTAATTGGGCTGCGGCTAACAAAATGTCAATTAATGCCAAGAAAAGTAAGTCCATTGTTTTTAGTAGAACTAAGGGCAAAATTATTGTCAACTATCACATGGGAGGGGTGCAAATTCCACAGGTGGACAGCTGCAAATATTTGGGAGTGTACCTGGCAAGTAATGCTGGATGGGACGAACAAGTCAATTCTACATCTAGGAATGCGTGGAAGGCATTACATTTCGTAATGAGAATATTGAAAAAGGGGAGCGCTAGGTCCAGGGAAATTGCCTACAAGGCCTTAGTGCGGCCGGTTATCAATATGGAGTAGCATGCTGGGACCCGTATAGAGCTAACCAAATCGATCCATTAGAAAAAATACAGAAGAGGGCAATAAAATTCATAAAATGAGGCAAGTATTTTGGGCCTATAAAAGGAGATGAGACTAAATGGGGTGAATTAAGAATTAGGCGTAAAAAACATAGGTTGGTAGCATTATTCAAAGCTAATGCTGGTGTAAAGGCATGGGTGGACGTTAGTGTAAGGTTAGATAATCCGGATTATTATGGACGAAACGATCATAGGTACAAAATTAAGGATAGAAGATACAGAACTGACGTAGGAAAATTTTCTTTTGTTAATAGAACCATTGAAGAATGGAATGAATTGCCTGTAGCAGTCTTTCAGGGCTGTCCCCTGTCGCTGAGGAAATATAGAAAAAATCTAGATGGTTTATAGTTTAACTTTTGAATTATAATGGTATATAATATGTAAATAGAGAAGTAATTAGATATGTTTTAAGTGACTAAAGTAAAATAATATCATGTTTGTATTGTTTACTGTGTTATTCTTGTAAATCTAGTATTTGTAATTTGATCTGTATTCTTAACTCTGCCACCGGGTAGTACCCAACTGCAGTCAATAAATACATACATACATACATACATACATACATACATACATACATACATACATACATACATACATACATACATACATACATACATACATACATACATACATACATACATACATACATACATACATACATACATACATACATACATACATACATACATACATACATACATACATACATACATACATACATACATACATACATACATACATACATACATACATACATACATACATACATACATACATACATACATACATACATACATACATACATACATACATACATACACACACACACACACACACACACACACACACACACACACACACACACACACACACACACACACACACACACACACACACACACACACACACACACACACACACACACACACACACACACACACACACACACACACACACACACACACACACACACACACACACACACACACACACACATACATACATACATACATACATACACACACACACACACACACACACACACACACACACACACACACACACACACACACACACACACACACACACACACACACACACACACACACACACACACACACACACACACATACACACATACACACATACACACATACATACATACATACATACATACATACATACATACATACATACATACATACATACATACATACATACATACATACATACATACATACATACATACATACATACATACATACATACATACATACATACATACATACATACATACATACATACATACATACATACATACATACATACATACATACATACATACATACATACATACATACATACATACATACATACATACATACATACATACATACATACATACATACATACATACATACATACATACATACATACATACATACATACATACATACATACATACATACATACATACATACATACATACATACATACATACATACATACATACATACATACATACATACATACATACATACATACATACATACATACATACATACATACATACATAAACCTGAAGCACTTCAATAGGCTCTTGAACCAATAATAGGATACACGTGCAACTTTGGGAGAATGTAATAAAGTGTCCTCCACCAGCATCTATACCTATATGTTGGCACTCATCTCACCACATTCCCTGAAATTTCATGGAGTGTATCCTCGCCAATGTAACTTATTGCGGTTCTAATGAATCCCTTGAGAACATCAGTTTTCCTCGGCCTATTCTTGTACACTCTATTTTTCAGATACCCACACAAGAAAAAATCCGGTGAGGTTAGGACAGGGGATCTGAGGGCCACAGACCGTTTGAGATTATTCGATTATCAAAGAAACTGTTTGCCGGAAATAACCTTCTCTCAATTCAATATCATATCCGTAAAACTTCAGAGAATATGGTGATGTGGGTGGTAACATGTATAGATGCTGGTGGAAGACACTTCCAACATTTTCTCTGAGATGCAAATAGTCTAGTGCAATCTCCCAGTAGTTTATTAAATTCTCCCAATGTTGTACGTGTGTCCTATTATAAGTTAAAAAGTTATGGCCTATTGCAGTGGTTCAGGTTGATATGGATCGCACTATAATATAATTTATAGGCAGTTTGTCTTCTTCGAAACCAAGGTAACTTCTAAAAATAAAATTTCCAGGCAAAAAGAGAATGTAGAGTTTTGACAACTATCAACAACATTTAAGGGTAAAAATTAGACAATGTGAAAAGGAAAATAAAATAACAATGCATATATATCTATTTTAGGAGACAGCCAAGTGTGAGGTTTGTAATTTACTTTCTCTGACACGTCCCTACTAAGTAAAGGTGCATCATTTAGCTCAAAACCTCTATGTCAATATTTCGCCTAATTTTTAAAGAACTTCTCGAAAAATATGAGTGCAGTTTCATTAATATTTTGTAAAACACTTTCCTCTAAAATTATTGATCGTCCACTTAGTTAAACTGCTGTGTTATTCTTGTAGAATATACTATCAGCTTTAATAGGTACATGAAAATTTTTTGGAAAGACGTAATAAATACATTATTATGAAGAAGAGGAAGATTTTGTAGTCCAAATGGAGGAAAATATTTGACATATTCTTTTATGAAATATTTTTCGCAACTTTTGAGCAGTAGATGTTGATATGTAAAATAGCTGTTAATAAATAGCTAAATCTCGGCTGCGAAAACATACTGAACAGTTGGGTGCATACAAGAGAATGACTACTAATGGAACAGATATAATTTAAAAAACTGTTTTAAATAAACTACAGAATTTGGTAATATTGGCTATAAAGTGTAAAGTTAGCTTTTTGCAAATAACTGAGTGAAGAAGATACTATAGAACCTTGCTTGTGCTGTGCTGTTATATACCTTCCTGAAACAAATCCGAAAAGACTTTTCAAGTAATCCAGTCTTGTGAGCGCTAGCTCGCATTGTAAGGATGTAGGTAATGAACACAAAATATTTGCGCTCTTCCCGTTATGAATATTGTGGGATTATGACACTATGATAGAGTTCGAAGAAGTGACTTAGCCCCTCCAATTAATATATTTTCCATCTGAGCTCCCGAAGTGTCGCCCCCGAGATCAAGGTGTAGGGTGAGAGGAACCCAACAAATGGAACTCTCAGTTAGCGACGTATTCAACGGGTTCCCCTCAACCCTATGGCCATGAGACTCTCAGACTTCTCCCGGTTTGCAGGACGAGAATCTATAGAGAACCATGCACCTGCCATTCACACCGAAACTCCATTGAAACTTGGAACCCTGAATTAGCTACCCTAGGATGTAAGGTGAAATGGAATCAGAAGTGAGGTAAAATGGAAGGACGTAATATGAGCAGTAGTCACCAAATGACATGGGTACCCCAAGGAGCAGTAAGGCCGGCCAATGAAATCGAACCTCTGACGTACGTATACGGACCACGAAATCTACTATCTTAGGCATCCCGCTTTGTTTTAAATATTACAATTAATAGTTAAATTCATTTAATTAACTACATTCCTTCCTGTAAAACGACGTAGGGATGTGGCGACCACCTTGCCCAGCTGTTTCCACTGCAGTCACCCGATAACTGGCGGGAAAACTCGTCCTTTTGAGCTGGGAGGAAATATCCAACTCCATCCAGGACCGGAAGCTTGAATGACAGCCCCGTCTCACGAAATTAGACGCTGTGAGGTTGATAACCGTAATCCTTAAATCAAAGAAACCAAAATGAACGCCGGACATGTTAAAATTTATGAGGTATGAAGGTTTCACAATTGGATATTGGAATGTCAGAATCCTATGGAAAGTGGGTAAATTAGCACAAGTAGAGGAAGAAATGCTGAAGTACGGTATAGCACAGTCGGGAAGGAGGCAGAAGATTCAGGAAAGAGTTGGAAAGGAATTAAGGCATTGTCAGGGAATACAATAAGCTGGCATGCATTCATAAAGGCCCTATTCCTCCAAGAGGAGTGTCAGGATATTACTACTGCTTTCTTCGAAATCTGTTTTACTTTGTTTAAGAACATCCCAAGATCATATGTATATTAATAAAGCCTTCATATACTGACAGTGATAAATTATTTCGCAATATATGTAAAAGGAAGCATCATACACATTCTCACCAAGAACAATTTCCCTGGAGTAATGACTTCTATAACTAAATCATTTTGTTTCACCCCCTCTCACAAAGATAAAAGTTATCAAGGTATTTTGTAAATCGAGTATTCAACTGTAACTAAAGGTTGTTTTTGAGCGAGATAACGATTTAAGACCGATGCCCTCTGATTTGCCTGGGTAACCAACTGAAGGTCATTGCCACATTTCATGCACGCTTCGTGGGAGAATTGACGTTCCATTTGTGCTGTATACGCTTGAGGGATTCCCCTCATTTCTTTGTTTGGGACAGTAATTATACATGGCTGCATATGTTCTCATCATAAAGCTCATGCTTTCGTTTTCTTGTTATGAAATACTATTTTTGCCCTCGTCGTTACGAGCTGATGTTTATACCTCAGAAGTTTCAAGTGCTTATTTTATTTAACATGCTGGCTTCTTTAGCTCATCCACAATTTAAGAGAATGCTGTAGAATAAATATACTGAAATTATCTATCTTTTTCTATTAAAATTTTCGTTTCCTGTATATATGTAATGCTTCACACATGGTAATACACACTATGGTATTGATTCTGTAGTTTTATTGTTGTTGCAACAGAAGCATATTTAACTTTATGAACATTTATAAACAAATTATATTCCCCATGTGGGGTAAATCAAGCGATAGAAGTTCTTTTCGCTTTACTGCTGTATAACCTTATTGCGATCTCTCTTCAAAATCAGTCCATTTTATAATAAGTATAAATTGGACTACACAACAGGTCGCCCAAGAACCATCTCAACAAATGAGAATCAGAAGCTAGTTGTTTAACAGACGTTAAGAGTCAAAAATTCTAGCCAATGGTGAACATCAGTGAAACATAAATATCTTGGCTATGCGGTTTTTGCCGTGTCATATTTGGTAAAACCAAAGTTTCGACCATCCTGTCGTAGCCGTATTCAAGGGCTAACTGCAAGATGGCCACGAAAGGATAATCCAAACGTTGGTTTTACCAAATATGACCAGGAAAAACCCGGATAACCAAGATATTTATAAAACTGGCCGCGCAAGCCTGAGAGAACATATCAGTGAAACTTGCTCTGAAGGACAGATCTATTCTCTGGATGTTTAACGAACCTGAAGGATGGGTAATAAGGCGGGTGGATGGGCTGTGGGATATAAGGTGTGTGTACATTTTAATATGGGCAATTGGATATAAAATATTTGTTAAAATATTGCATACATAACTTCAACTTTCTGATATACTTTCATGCCCTGGTAGTTGTTGACTTATAAACAGGAGTTCAACTATTAATGTTGTGTTTTACTCATACTTTCTTTTTATTCCAAAAGCTAGTTTTATGTAGATCTAGGAGGATCAGTATTAAATTAATTAAAGCTGATTACTAATTCTATTTCCAAAACACATCTGACGATTACCTTTTCATTAACCATAGTATTCTTACATGCATATATCTGAGGAGCATTTGAATTCAGCCACATTGCCTTTCTGCCGTTGATCCCACAATTGTCTTTATGATTAACATATCTGTGTCCTCCATTTTATTTTTCTTAAAATTCCTTGGAATTTTAATAGCGCTCCCTGTGTATAACCTATCCCTTACCTTATCACTCCTAGGGGTGTAATAAAATAATCAAACCTGACGCGACAGCCCTAAGAGGGCCAAGGCCTACCAACCCGACTGCCAGCCTCACAGGATCGCTTACCTAGCGTAAGCTCCTCGCTTTCCTCACGATGCCGAGTGGGCACCGGTCCTACACCCGGGTCGTTTTCCGTGGCCAGGGACAAGGCATGCTGCCTTAGCACGCTACGCCACGGCGCAGGACGCTAGGAGGGTAATACCTCTCTTATTTGTTAGATCCTCTATATCCCCTTTGCATTTATAAATTGGTACTCCAATTCCACTTTCCAGTCTTCTGGTGCACCCTTTCATGTACTGTACTAGTATTTAACAACTTCACAATTTACTTCGGTCTATATAGTTTTCTCATCATTCCTTCCAGAATAATCCTGGAAATCATTTCCTGGCAAAGCATTAATAGCAAATGCCTTGTTGTTTTTTAACTTAATTTATTTGTATTTGTGCTGCATTTAGAATAGGAATGTAATTTGCTGCCGTCAGTGATGAATCAAAATGCGCTTTCATTAATTTGGAACCTGCTTAATTATGTTGGATTCCATTAAAGTTTACGCTATTGTTCAACTCCTGTTGAACAGGAATTTCAAACTTTAACAAGTTAAGGTGCACCAAGCACAGAATATGGTTTATTCTAAAAGCTGGCTTTGGTCAGAAAAGTAGTCAACACTATATTCGTTTTTATTTCTGGTTGACTACTTTATAAACACAATAAAAGTTATTTTATACACGCGTACTGAAGTTACATTTGCAATACTTATTTATTAATTTGTTTACTGAAGTATCACCAATATAAATTGTGAGATAGGCCGAAGAACATCAATGAACAATTATGTTAAATTTCATTCTCAAAGCATCTGTGCATGAATGCCTGATAATTAATTGACTCTTCGGGTAAGCATTACCTGTTTCTGTATTTAGTTTTGTGATCTCTCACAAAATAAGATGCGATGTAAACCGCTGATTAATGAGACAAGGCCACCATACACTATCATAAGAATACACATTATAAACAACAGAAAATGATAAAGGAATTTCTGAAAAATTAACCAAAATGATAGAAAAGAAACAACGTATGACTTTGCAAATATATTGTATTCTTATTCGAGACGTAGACTTCAAAAGAAGAGACTGCTTCTTAGCCAGAAAGCTGTCTTTCAAGGCAAGAATTACATATTTTGGGGGAAAATCAATCTTAAAGAAATCACATCATAACTGAATATATGATATCAGAATATCACATTACTCCAGGTTCCTACTTCATATTTTATTTTCAGGGTGAGGGCTACCCTGTTATATTTTAAATAGACAATAAAATATATTACTTTTCTCTTACTTATCATACATTAACAACATTTGTACTTACACATACATTACGCTGCTGGATACAAAATAACATCAAATACAATATCAAAAGCTGTATACTAAACTTGGTTTAAAATGAATGGCATATGACTGTGAAAATATGATGGCAGCAAAATCTAATTAAGTTAATAGAAACTTATTGAATAAAGCATTCACTGCTTGAGCAACAAGGAAATTTGAAAATTAACTTCACACAGAAACACACACACACGCACACACACACACACACACACACACACACACACACACACACACACACACACACACACACACACACACACACACACACACACACACACACACACACAAATATAAGAAAATTTTAAAATAAAACAACTAAAAGGATATTCATAATTAATAACTCTGTGACATGCAATTGTATCAATAAATTCAGTTAATATATTTTTAAATAAATGTTAACGTCCAGACGCGCATGTGCGAGAGCAGATAATACGGAAGTGCGATTTTAACGCAGAAGCCAAGTTTCATGAAAGGCGTGCGGTTGTAAGTTCTATTGTATAGCAGTCAGAGAAACATATTTAATTTGCTAGGGAGAAAACCTTTGTTCGTAGAAAAGTCACGCCAAGGATACGAAAGTACTTCGGCAGAAACTTGGTAATGCCATAATGTACAATGAAAGAGTAATGTGATAAGTGAATAGCTAAATAAAATATGGCGTGAGATGAAAGAAGGAAGGGGAATTGTGCCAAAATTTTGGGAAACTCTCTAAAAGTAGTAAAATTATTCCACTCAAAGATGATCCTTTGAACTTCTTAAGTAACTAATGTGGTAAAATCTGTGGGAGGTTTAGTAGCAATAAATTGACATGATATATATTATATACATATATACTATGTATAATATGTATGCTTCTTCAGAGAAAGAATTAATATTTAACAGATGATATGTCAATAAATATATTGTCAAGGAAAGCTAACGCCTTTTTGTGAAATGTGATCCTTTGAAAGTTTTACCATTAAGAAACTCGACAAGATGAATATCCTAAAGTTGTGTTCGGTAAGCAAGCTAGATGAAAAGACGATTATAAATCGACGTTTTGGGAGTGTGCATCTCTCCCATCATCAAGATATTTATAAAATTTTATAACCACAAATAAATCACTGGATATAACACAGCTAATAAACAAATATAAAACACTATCAAAATTTGTTACTGAACAAAAGACTGTTTTCAGTCAATTAAATGCCAGGTCAGCAGATGGCGTGAGTATAGATTAATTAATTAGGTCAAAGAAACCTAACTACTTAACTTGGTTATCAAGCTGTATTGAACTGTGCTTCTTAAGTCGACGGATTTCCATTTTATGGCCGGTTTCCAAGATTAATGTTGACAATAAATGTTTTGCCAACGATATATGCCTTCATCCTTCTTAAACTCTACAAATATTGCTTTTCAAGATTAACCTTCTTCACAATCAAATTTTTCTTATTTATGTTTCCCATTCTTCTTATTATTTTTCTTTCAAGCAATGGAGCAATGGAAATCGAGAAATGTTTGTAAATAAATAGTCATTGACGCTAATTATACTGGTGTGGACCTTTTCGTGGAGGCAGGGTAGGGATAATGAGGTGTTATGGTATACAATTACCGTAATTAAATTTCACGTTCTCATACACCAACCCATGTTTAAATTCAAGTTATCTGTATAATGCTGTAACTTCCTTGGTGCACTGGATATCCACAGTTCAAATGTGCCGTAGCATACAGAAATTCTGTACAATTCTTGCGGCTTGTCTATTAAGTTCCAAGCATGTAATTGCTCTCTAATATCTAAGTTTCTGCTAAACATCTTTACTTCTCTTTAAAATCTCAGTTCTGTTGCTTCTGTTTTTTTTTTCTTTTCTTTTTTTTTACACGAGGTTGCATAACTCCGAGTCATTATCGTTCATAACCTTTTTGCATTTCCTTTCCAGCTTTATCCTTCAGAATGATAATGTCACATGCTACTTGGAATTTATTCAGCTCCATATTTTCATATCTGTTATACGTTATGTTGCTTCCCAAATAATTACTAGTTTATATCACTCGTTTTTACAGCTTCACCATGCACCATCTAGGATAGAGCCGGACGTTTTGCATGATTTTTATGGAGAGTCGACAAACCACTCTGATTTGCGTGGTTTCGTCGTGTCTCTAAATGGATGCTGGGTTGGATTCTTTCATCCACAAATTACTTTCTCGTTTCTTTTTGATTTCACCTCCCTGTCATCTTTCAGGTTTGGTTGCGAGCATGGTAGTTCTGGTGACTGCAGGCAGATGGTACAGATGCCTGCGTAAGTAAACCTTCTTTTCTGTCCCCCATCTAGAAGCAATGCCCCGTCTGCAGCTAAGACCTTTTTATTAACATTTCCCTAGATAGTCGTAAGAAGCTTTTGTGTGCGACAGGAATTATCTATTCAACTATTAAGGACTTCTCCACGTCTCTGTAATCACGCTGACTCTACCGCCCAGTGATTTTTCTAGTCCATGCTCCGCAGGGGCATAATAATACATCCATAGACCATAATACATCCCTGCCGGTCATGGAGAGTAGAATGTTAAAAGTCGTCTCATTTTATCATATGTTGTTTTGATATTATCTATATTACTTATTCATATGCCTGGGGTTTTAATTCCTTTTCCTTCATTTATACTTTAATCTAAAAATATATCAGGCTGATTCCTCATTTTACTCTTCCGTTGTTTCCATTTATGGAGCTCAAAATTTTCCCTTGCGAACCTGGCCTTTGTGTACTTTGTCCTGACGGTTTGGATAGTATGAATGCCAAAACCGTTGGAAGAGGTAACAAGCGGGCTCATTATACGAAACGAAAAAGACTGCTATATGGGGCATAATCCCGAAAACAAATCCCCAGTTCTCCAGCTTGGGAGTTGTGTTAAAGGCACTGTTAAATCCTTATCATCCTAATTTTACACTTTTCAGTCGTGCTGATTATCGGACAGTGACAAAAACTAAGTCAGTAATTCAAAATAATGTCCACAGTCCTTAAAAGTAGTGTTTCAGCACACCCCGTTTCGAATTAGAATAAGTGTACCATTCTGAATGATTTACCGTAAACGTTTAAGGGCGCCGGGGTAGCGCAGTGGTTTCGTTCGCGGCTCCCGTTCTAAGGGTCCCGAGTTCGATTCCCGGCTCTGGGGTTGGCGATTTTAAGTCGGCCCTATCCACGCCTGCACCTCTGTCTAGCACACGTGAAGTATCCCCTATGCCCAACGTGGTTCGGAGTCCACGGTAAAAACTGTAGGTCCTCTCACCTCACCGCCATCTTCACTATCACCCTATCATCGGAGGTAATGGACACCGCCCTCTGGGTGCCTCCACCTGAGAAATGGGTCCGGTCATCACTTGGTGGGGTGAGGTTACCCCGAAGGCCAAGGTTGCCATGTGGGGAGTGTTAGTAACTAACTAACCGTAAACGTTTAATGAAAGATTATGGAGCAAGAGATTCAAGAAACGTTTTGCTCCAACAAAAGCTATCATAAAATTTCGCTATAATATTTGCATTCATAATACAACATGTCGCCGTTCACTTGAAATGAGAACGCGATATCTAAGATCAAATATTCCCCTGATATATGCGACTTTGCAAATATTCCCACAATGGAAAATCGCACGGTTTCTGGTAAGGGGATGCTCAGAATACCTACAGACGATGTGCTTGTTACTTAAGGTTTCCAAGAAGTCTCTCACCTGACGGGTGGTACAAGTAATGCTATAGTCACAGTTGCATTCTTGGAACATTGAAATTGCATGTTTAACTAGGACCGTTCTTTCCCTGGTGCGACTCCTAATTCACCCATTTCCTGGAATTTCTTTAATATTCTCTCGGTTCGTTAATTATGATGGAACACTTCCTCTGCTTATTATGTCGGCAATATTCCCGGAATGCAACTTTGCTGTTGTTACAATTGTGATAAAACAATTTCACACGGACTTTCGTTTTAATATACACTACATTTCACACGGAAATCTTCAACCTTTTCAATTTTGAATGAACGTCACGTCACAGAAATTTCAACTTGCACTACAAAACAATCAGAGCACGAAGTTGACACAATGCTATCGGTAGATAGCGATATCAGAGTTACAAAAAATTGCACAATACTCTATCTCAGGCTAGCTCAATCCTGCTGTAAACAATAAGGCGGAGCTGACTCAACTCGCCACGTGTTAGACGCTACATATACATGCTATTAAATTCTCCATTTGACTCGTATATTTCCCCGGTAGACCACTAGGGGCTCTCGCATCAGAGATACACCGTTTGTGGCGACTTTGAAAAATTTAATGTCAGGACGGCACGTTAACCATGGTAGCTCAATGAGTTAGAGCGACTGGAGGGAAACCAGGAGATCCGTGGTTCAAATCCCGGCCATGGCTTGAATTTTTCATGTTGACTCTATCCATCAAAAATAGAGCTGGTTTACACACTAACTTATTAAATCTATGATTTGGTTCATTTCTGAAAAATTAATCATGCACTTTACTGCGCATAGCACTTTTCGTAAAATCGTCGTATCCCTCCACGCGCTGTTTGCATTTACGCGATTTTCCCGGTGTTCTTAGAGTTCCGGATACTTGCTGTTGCATTCTAACTCAATGTACACTACTTGCAAAATCACCAAGGAGGTCATCAGTTTCTTTCTCAATGTTTTATAGATTATTTCAGGTGTCTCACTTTAGCACCGCGAAACAATGCACGATCATTCCTCCTAGCCACTTTTTAAAGGTTTGCCCCGATTGTGTTTAATTTCCGCTGAGACACCGACCTGCTCCAGGATGAAAAGGTTACTGATTTTAAATTGCATATACATAAGTATTCTTGGACTTGTGAGGTAAAAAGTGATGTACAGAAAATACAGTGTTAAATATCAGAAGCAACTCCACATTATAAACACCGAGTGGGATGGCTTAGGCGGTTTCGTCTGTGGCCCGCGTTCGAGAGGCCTGGGTTCAATTACCGTGGCCGACCTACCTGACCCATGGGTTTTTCGAGGGCTTTCCCGGGTCGCTAGATGAATGCTGGGTAGGTTAATTACATCCCCCGAATTTCCTGACCCTTCATTTCATCTCCATTATAATTTCATATCATCTCTCTGATAGTCTCTTTTCCGGATAGAAGTGTAGGCGGGTGTCTCGGCGATTCATGGCAGGATGATATGCTCTGAGGAAAACTACTTCCTCCTCCGGTAGGTCGGTTGCTGGTCTCTGCTCCTCTGCTGGGACCATTGCGTGACCGCCTGCCACGGACCTTTGGGGCTCGGATCGCCTGCCTGGGACCATTAGGGCTCGGCTGCTGGGCTCGTTGCCGTCCTGCTGCAGGGGAGTGGGTTCGTCGCCCTGGCCTGTCGGGGGAAGTCTCTATCCAAGTAAACTGTAGGAACCCTACCCTCTGTACTGTCGTTGTTACTTGGGACGTCCGCCCTCTGTCTCCTTCATCCTTCCTCCCGGGGTGCCCCCACTTGGGGGCATAGGAACAATGGGCCCAGCATGGTGGCCTACGTACCGAACACTCTCCGTAATGACATCCCAATCCCATACTATAAACAATAACATCTTAACCAGCATTCAACCCGATACAGACTTCGTTGCGAGAGAGCTGCCTGATATAGGAATGCAAAAATATTATATAATAGCAATGTCCTTTAGTAATTGTTAAATAAAATGAAGCTTAACACAACATTGATTTACTAGTGTGTATAATTTCACCTGTCTTTTGTCTAATTTGTGTACAGTCTGTTTGGCCTTTTTAGGCCATTACAGCTTTTTTCAACTTTTCTTTCTACATTTTACTGTTCTTTCTCAATTCAAATAAAGAACAATGTTTCATACAGATTAATGCAGCATTTGAACATTCTGACTGAAAGGAAAACGTTTTATTGTTAAAGTTATTCACACTATGTCTCGTGTCCGTAGACCTTTTAAACAAATTATTATTGATTTTTTGTTCAATAGTATTTAACTTGTTTGGAACATTAAATGTGGGTAATACATAATTAACAAGTGCATAAAAGCCTCACTGTATGTGTATGTATTGATGTATTTGTGTCAAGAGTCCTCGAATAACAAAATATGGAAGTAAATTCTGTTGAAAATGTCTCATACAATGATACAGATGGCTAATGTAGTGCACAAATACTTAATTTGCGTAATATTTTGTTTTCTTTTTCCATTTATTGCATCTGTTAGCATATTTCTCATCTTTGTATATACGAGTATATAGCCGCCCCTGTAACCTTCGGGCCCTATTCCTATCTGTTGGATGTTCATTGGGTAAAATACTTTTTCCATTCATTTTAGAATTTAATTTCTAGCCATGCTAAAGAGTTGTTCAGGAATTAGTTTTTTCTATTCTGTAAAATACGGCTATCAAATCAATAAGTGCAATGTATCTGTGATCCTAGTGATGACCACTACTGACCATGTTACAAAATTACGAAGAGAACAAAATGGCAACAGATTCCCTATGTGAGTTGCAATACATATGGGTAGTTAGTCCTCCCCTTTAGTGTGATGCAAACTGTTACACATTACCACTTCCATCCATTGATAACGTTGTGCATTAGATCTCAGCTCCAGTTGCAGTATAATCCCCACAGATTCCATCCTGGAGTTAACGCGTATTAAACTCTGATCCCTAACAAGCCATCTTAATGTATACAATACATCCTCCCATGGCAATAGCAGGATTGTTTTGGTTTCAGTATTTTGGTCAAAATGCCTTTGTCTTTTACTATTTACCTATAATAAACAGAAAAAGCAGTGTATTCTACAACAAATTTGATGCTACTGTTTCCACTGGAAGTAGTTCATGCTCTACTACTCCTTAAAAAGAACAATTTCAGAAAAAAGTCCAATATAATTTTCTATGTGCACGCGTGCTTTTCCTTTAAGTCTTTTGGTGAACAGAAGAATCATATAAAACCAAAGTCAGTTAAATGAGAAACATTCTACTTAATTTCGCCATCTTCCAAGGGTGCGACACAAAGATTTTCAGAAAACCCCCATCTCATACTTTGTTTGTCATGCAAAATGTCCCAGGAATTTTTATTTTCCAATTCCCTTTTAAGATGTATGTATAGGACATAAAAGTATATCTTGATGTCTCTATGAATAGTCTATGAAGTCTTCTTAATTATGAATTACGTTGGCAAAAACTAAAAGACTACATTTTACTGACCAATTTACTGATCGTTAAAGGACACAGTACACGTTAAATAAGGTTGCGTGTGACGTTAATCATTAAATTCTCATCTCAGAAGAATGGCTCGGGCCATAGCAACTCTATACTGCCTTTGGGGCTTAATGTTGTCCGAGTTATCAAAAGTCTGGATTAAGTGAAATGAACACAGAGAAAAATTGTGACTGAAATTAGGGTAAGCACTGTATAATTTTATTACAACATAATACAATAGGCTCACACATTTTATTTGTTTGGTTTGAAAAAGCTATTAATTTTCTTTGTGGTTTATCACACATCTCATTCACATTGAGGTCACGAAGGCTCCTCATATGATGGTATGAGGAAATCTGTTTATCTGTTTTCTCGACAAATTGTATTACGCAATTCAGATGCTGTTTAACCTCACATAATTTCCTCATGACTTTCCGAAATCCACATCCTCAGACTTAGATTCGTTTCTAGAGTTTCTTGCATTGCTTACACTTTCCCCAATTTCTTCGAAAGATATGATGTAATAGCCTGGATCATCTCCATCTCCGTCAAGCCAGTTTTTGGTCTCTCTACCGTGACAGCTTTATCACCACCCCCAAGTAGTGTTTGGTGAAAGTCATTTAACTGATTTGCATGTGTGTCTAATTCAATACCGTCGTCATACAGAAGTTTCTTACACGCATTAGTCAATGTAGACTTCAACATTCTGTTTGCGCCGTTTTCAAATCTTTCCATAATTTTCAGCTTCTCATGTATTGTAAGCGATTTATGCTTCCGTTTCCCCGGTATCATTGCAGGGTTACTAAACGATATTGTACACTAGATATGTTTCTTTAGCTTAATGACTGAGAAAGCCAAGTGTTAAGCTAAATCTTCTGACAAGAGTTGCAACCCTTTAGCAGGTACAGCAATGGGATGGGAAGGAGGACTTCTAATTTACCATTGTCACTATTGTCACTATATATTGTCACTGGTATTTCCTAAGAAATTCCTATTTACAATCTGTGTAAAAAAATAAACAATTTCATTAAGCATTTCATTAAGTATTTTAATTTACTTATCAATTTCGTGCAGTATTACGATTTAAGTTAGCAATTAGCTGATTTCTATGAGGCTGCTTGTCCGGACTAAGCGAAATCCGGTTTAAAGGATTCCGGATTAACGAGGTTTCACTGTATTTAAATTCTCTCTTGCAAAAATACAACGTGAAAGTTTTCATAGAAAAACCTACACGATTTTAATGGAACATTTGTTTTAGTTTTTGCCAAAATGGGCTTAATGATTAAAATGCCATATCTCATAATTAATTTGCTAATGGATTTATGTAACTGAAATATTTATTGTCGCTTCATTTAGTTATCACGTACTTCGCCTCTTTTAACATAAGGGAGTAAACAAAGATGCACTTCTTCTGGAGAAAAGAAACGGAAGATCTGTTTAATCTCTTTCATTAACATCTCTCACTGTACATGAAAGTAGTCGTCACAAACTCGCTCGCTTGTCGCACCAGAAACATACACTAGCCCTCTAATTTACAACTCATTTGCAAGAATCCTCTGCTGGAGCCTTCAATAGAACACCAGAACTTTGAAAACCGCTGAACAGGAAAACTTCTAGAATATGCTTGTCGGGAAATAGTGTATCTGGTGTTTACCTCGTACCTCTCCGACTACTCCGTGCTAACCACTACCGCGAACATCCCATTTGTAAACATCTGGCTAGTAATTAGATTTCCCTCAATAAGGGATAGAGAAATTATTGTAAATTTCATAGGTTTATACACAGCTTAAAATACTTATTAATACGTTAAAATCTAACTAATATATTTATTAAGAAAATATTGTACTCCTAGCTACCTTGGATAAATTCACAGACAGATAATTCTATTAAACTTCAAAGACAGACAAGGAAACCATTTATTAGGAAGAGATGCAGAAGACCACGACTTTCTTCTTTGTCCCAAATGGTGTAGTTTTTCAGTTTCTGTTGCTTCATGTTAACTAATGAGGCTTAGTGTATTTTATTTTTATTTTCAGCGAGCCCCTTCAAATTCTGAAAACTCGTAAAGTGGTTGAGTTCTACATGTTCCTTTATAGCATTTGCTGCTCTTCCACTACACATTCGAAGTCGCTTCAAGAAATGTCCCACTTCCTTCCATGCTTGGCAGCGTAGTCTATTTTATAAAGAGACTTACATCGTAACTAAAATATTCCAAGCAGTAAAGCAGATCCAACTCTTAATTCCTGTTTTATTTCATATGGTGAATCTATTCTGAAGTTATGATTGGTTAAAATAGTAATGAACCGATTCTTTCTGGAAGGAAGCGTGGTAGCATCGAAATCTGCTCGAGCTAAAGAAACGCGTGACGGTAGCAAGGGTGGCGAGACATGGTGAGTATTCTTTTGTTATATCTGTGATATCATTCTAATCTAAAATACATCCTGTAAGACAGGTTAATTCGCATCTAGCGTTTAAAATAATAATTACCTTAAAGACAACAGCACATAACCCCAAAGTATCTGAAAGAGTTTCTCCATTGAAGGTCTCCATCTCACTTCCTAAATATGGAAAAATTGTTAATTAATAGCTATAAACTGTAAACGTTTGCATTCAGGATAACTACTGTGGTTAAGTACTGAATCTAATACAGGGCACCAGAGAAGTCCCTGCTCTGAACAGGAAAGTCTCCATCCCACTTCCTAAACATGGAAAAATGGTTACTTAATAGCTATAAACTGTAAACGTTTGCATTCAGTATAACTACCGTAGTTAAATATTGAAGCTACTACAGGTCACCAGAGAAGTCCCTGCTGTGAACACGGCAGTGTGTATCAGCTACCAACTATGTTTATGTTGGTAACAACTGCAACTTACTACTTACTACTTGAAGACATATTTCAACATTTTCACACTCATTTTCACTAATGTTTCCTGCATAATAGATTGCGTTTAATTAATTATGTTCGTATAAAGCGCACGATTGTTTTCCCCCTTTTTCATTGACGTACGCCGCACCAGAAAAAAAAAAACCAGTTTTGTTAAATGGCGGGACCGCAGTCCAAAGCTCCTTAGTGCGGTAGCGTACTAGCATGCGGTAGCACTGCCCTGTTAAAAAAGCAGTGCTCAATTTCATCCTCATTGAACTTAGCAATAAATGGATAAGTACACTCAAAGAAGTGTGCCAACGCCACTTCGATGTTCTCTAGATGCAAATTGTTTCTCTCATTACATAATGAATGCCAAACCTGTGTATTTGAAGAATATGCATATTTATATAGATAATTTTTCCCACAAAAAGAGGTTTCATTTAAAATTTCAAGTCCATATATATATATATATATATATATATATATATATATATATATATATATATATATATATATATAGTGTGATCCATATAAACCTGAACCACTTCAATAGGCCATAACTTTAGAACCAATAATAGGACACACGTGCAACTTTAGGAGAATATAATACACTATTGGGGTATTATACTACACTTTCTACATCTCAGAGAAAATGTTAGAAGTGTTCTCCTGGTCTCACAATATTCTCTGAAGTTTTACGGAGGTGATATCAAATTGAGAGGAGGTATTTCCAGCAGGATGGAGAAACGTACCATACATCTAATGACACCATGGAACTTGTAACCAGTTTCTTTGATAATCGAATAATCTCAAAAGGTCTGTGGCCCCCAGATCCCCTGACCTAACCTCGCCAGACATTTTTGTGTGGGTATCTAAAAATAGTGTGTACAAGAATAAGCCACGAACAATTGATGTTCTCAAGGAATCCATTCGGACCGAAATGAGTAACTTTGGCGAGGATGCTATCCACAAAACTTCAGAGAATATGGTGCTAACATTTTCTCTGAGATGTAAATAGTGTCATGTAATCTCCCAATTGTGTATTATATTCTCCTAAAGTTACACGTGTGGTTCAGGTTTATATGAATCGCACTGCAGATCTCTGGAATTCTTCTCAATACATCAGTCTCTATTCGAAATTTCTTTCTTTTAAATCATGCACTCCTGAAATGTTTTATCTGGGTGTACAATTTCAGTTTGCTTCTTAAGGTCTTATATTGATTCCTTTTCGACTGTCCGGTATCTGGTACTAATGAGCGGGTTGATTTTGGCAATATTTTTCTGCCAGTAAAATTGAACGCCTACACTCCTTGGTGCTTCATCAACTGCCCCAAATTCCGGAATTTTCTTTCATCAAAATATGTACAGTATCGTGACTTGGAATACTGAAATTAGGAAAATGCAAACGAAATTTCCCTATTATAGTTCACAAAAAGCGTATTCTAACAATTAGAATAGAGTATAATACACCCATTGAGAGCAATTGTCTTTACACCACACCCCTAAGTTACATCAATACAACCCACCTGCTCTAAAGATTAGCTACTCCTAATCAATCGTTAATGACCGGGCCAGTGCACTGCCAATATAATTCTATTTATTACGGCAGTCATCCCGCTGTGTCTAGTGCAGATAGGGTTCCCTGTTTCACGATAGAGTCTTTCGAATTACTATTGTTGCACATAAAACGTTTAGTTTAAAAACGGCATGTAGAGAATTACTGTGACAATATCTCTAAAAAGGAATGTATGTCCTCTGCTGAGGTTAAAACTTCTTTTTAAAATGCCTGTTAAAGCGCAGATTATTTATATAATCATAGATAAATAATCTGAACATATATCTCTTCAAAACCTTATTATATCAGAAAAGCTAAGTAGTCATACTCCGATGCTCTATAGTGGCATTCGCTGACATTGAATACAGGATTTTATGACATAAATTGACATTAATTACGCATATTTTTAATTAAAATATATTCAATTACGACAAATAATTCAAAATCAAGCTATTACTTTTAGTGTCTGTACTTACAGCAAATTTCTACATCAAACTTTCCTGTGTCTAACGTCTTCTTTCAGGCCCCAGAAAGTATTCTTCTCCCTAGATGGATCTTAACTATATTTTATGTAATAAGTCAAGTTCCAACATGTCAACAAAGGTAAAAGCTGTAACTCCCTTAATAAATAAATTACGTCATTAGTGTCAGTTGAGAACTCTCATTCACTGCCAGTAAGTATGGATAGCAACAAAGGGAAAATGTAGTTCCACATATAGGGAAATGTGCTTTTGTATCTTCTAAGCATCCAGATTGCTGTTCGGTCACGGAGCTTTATTGTAGTTTTAGAGTTGCTTGTTTGTTTTCTGTACACATAGCATTATCGTTTGAAAAGGGCCGCAGTCACGCAAATGTATAAAACAAAAGCAATGTGAAACAAAACTGGCGTCATCTGTGATCATTACGAGCAGATGTGGCACTACGGTAAAACTTATTTTACACCAGTAATTGCTATAATATTACAGCTATTTGTGAACTCTGTGCTGTTACGTCCTAGCGGACGCTTATGAATGTCAGTTTGTGATTATATGGGCATGAAAATAAAAATTTCACAACTGTTCCCGATTGTGCTTCCAAAATAAGAAATTCAGAAGCTTCTCAGGAAATAGGGAAGCACCGTGCCATGTACGGTCCATATTTTTGAAGCAGAAAGTTATACTTACTGTTAGTAAATTTCTCTAATTGTCAGAAATGAATGTTACTCTAAGGTTATATAATATGCAGAGACGTTAACTAATTAAATATTTAGATAATGATAAAAACGCAAAAGTCTGCTTCCGTACGGCTATTATGAAAAAAAAAAAGTTAATTGTTTGTAAAATGACAAATGCAAGCATATTAATAACAACTAAACACTAGTAACACAACTTCACTTAGTGAAGTTGTGTTACTAGTGTTTAGTTGTTATTAATAACCTAGTTTACTTCACTGTCAGCAGCTTCAGTTTTTTACATAACTAATGCAAGCATATTTACAAATATATGTATAAGAACTTAAATAAGCAGTTTTATACTACTCTCGCATTTAGTCAATGGTATATAAACTTGGGTAGGTCCTTTTCAAAAGACAATAATACAAAAAAACGTAGGCAAACATTTTGCTTGGAATTCAGGCATTAAAGCATGCAAAAATGAACTTCTGACTTGCTTTCTCAAATAAGTAAAAAATAAACATGGGTAATTAGCTACTATAGAAATCTGTCATCTAGTGTTCAAATATTAGAAAGCCAACCTCCATGACGAGCTTGGATTTTTACGTCCTCCAACGTTAAGTCATATCGGACGAGGGATGGAATGGCTGAAATGATGCTCAAATGAGTCCAGGGTCCATGGAGCTTAGAGTTACCTGACATTCGTCTTGAAGGATAAGGGAAAACCCCGAAAAAACCTGATCCAGGTAACTCGCCCTGACCGAGATTCCAACTCGGGACCTGCGAGCTTGGATGTTCGGATATTTGGTCTTCTATCCTGACATGTCAGGACATGTATTGTGACTTTGTGGGTTCGTAAAATTAAAAGTCTTGTTTGCAGAAATTTAAAATGCTCTTTATTTCAATAAAAGTACTCTTTGTACGAGTCTTGCAGCAGCGAAATGACGTAAAATACACAAACGCAGTCCTCAAGGTCGTCTAGTTATACCCACCACACGTAAACAAACCAAAGAACTCACTGAGGTACCTTTAAATTTCCATACAGCTGCACGCTGAATTAACAACTTCAACTCACTAGCAACTAACTGTGCTCTAACAATTGCGGGATTTTATACCTACAATCATTGTTCTAGAAAGCCGCCGAAATTTCAAGGCCTTTGCGGTGGCAAGAGAAAGAAAGAACTATCCAGACATCACTCTGTCTCTTTTTCTCTGTTCCTATCTCTCTCAGCAAGCGTTCAGCGCTTGCTCAAGCGTCGGCTGCGGCTTGCGGCAGCAACGAAACAATGCGATCGGTGACACTATGTAAATCTCTGGCTGTTTTGTTTATGATTTCTCTCTGTTAGATGGAACCAATGGCTTTATTACAATTGACCATTCTGGATTTTCCTTCCAAGTAGAGGAAACATACTCTTACTCACTGACCCCATTAATTGTAGCATAGGACTGTGCCAACGATATTGAGTCGTTAGTGCTACACACATAAACCCACCACCGGGTAGTATTGACTGTGGATCAAAAGTGGGTATCTTAGCCAGTCATGTGGGTTCAAGGCCAGATGAAGGTGGAGAGTAAGGACGTAAACACAGTGCCTTTGTAGATTGGCAAGAGGGATTGGGCGTGTTAAGTTTTGTACGCGTTTTTTTATTTTTTAACGAGAATAAAGGTAATAGGAAAAACAACAACGGGGTATATTGGGTATCTGGGTAGGAAGAAGGATGGGGCATGGAAGGGATGTTGTTCTGAGGTGATGCTATTTATTTGGACATTGTGGTGCTGATTTAAACTGGACTGTTGAGGTGAAGGTGATGGCCGGTACCGCCGAAGCAACCCGGCAGTTTGTGGACGATAACTTGGATTGCGGTAAACCGCTTGTGATGATCAAGTAGCAGCCATGATCCAAAGGACCCTGACTACGAACTGGAAACTGTGTTAGTTATTCAATTCAATTCAATGGCAATTGGTGCAGTTGTCATAAGGACAGACTTCTGGTGTGGGGTCAAAGCCTTCAAGGGCTCGTGCTCGAGGAAGGTTGCAGCGAGGCAGGTCTTGTGGCGGTGGCATCCAGCGGGTGCGGGAGTCTCTGCAAGGCTGGAAGTCTGATGGTGGTGCTCCGATATCTGGAGCCAGGGATCTTCTGAGGTCTTCGATGCTCTGGGAGATAAAGCTCTGGTGTGTGCGGAGAGCTTCCTCTAATTTCTTGCTTGGCATTCGCGTGTCGTTGATGTAAACCACGATCTTCTCAAGCTTAGCGTTGCAATAGCTTAATGTCTCAGAGGTAGTGTAGGCTTCTTACTGAGGAGCGCTTTGCGGTGCTTGGGCGGCTTCCCTTACATCATCCAACGTCTGAAGTAGGGCTTCCTTCCATGCAGCCACCCCCGCTGTCAGCTTCTCTATGGTTGCCTGCATGTCTGTGAGTGCGGCGGTGACGGCTTGCAGAAGTTCCGTGTTCTCGATTGAGCTGGTTTGCGTCTCCTGGTGCTGCTTGGTGACTTCGGCGTATGTACGGCGTTGTGTTGGCTGTTGCGGGATATGGCGTGAGGTATGAGGGTGAATTTGGTGTTGAGGAGGCTGTTGGTGAGGCAGGTGTTGGCGGTAGGAGGTTCGGCGTTGCTTGGGATTCAGGGGGCACGAAGCTTGTCCCATGAAGTGGCCTGCGGTGTTGAAGGTGCCACAGTAGAGGGGATGGCGCGACAGTTCGTGTCCCTTGCAGACTGCAGTAAGGCACGCAGCTCCATAGTAGTGGCAACGCGGCTTCCCGCTGCAGGTGGCGGTGGTGTGTACGTATTGGCAGCAATGGCGGCATGGAGTGGGACGGTCCCCCAGGCTGGCCTCGATTGGGAGCACCTGCCCCAAGGCAGGGAGCCCGTCTCTCAGCGCAGCGTGGTGGTCCCTTTCGTGGTGGAACTCCAGCCTCACAAGAGGTGAAGGTCCCTTGTGTGCTGGGATACGAGACACCCTAAGTAATGAGGGCCAGCGGAGTCTGGCGGTGCTGAAAATCAGTGCCACAGGCAGTTGCCTGTGCACTCCCCGTACTACCGCGCTAAAGCTCGGCGGTGTTGTAGAGCTCAGAGTCGGCGGTTGCACGGGTTCGGCCGGCGGCAATGCTTATGCTGTGGTGTGCTGGTCTGGTGTGTCGACTGTCTGCTGCGGTGGGCGAGCATTAATGGCGGCAGTGCAAGGCTCGGGCGAACTCGGTGGTGGGGTGCAGGCTGCTCTCCCACAGGTTCCATGGCAGGAACTGTGCCGGCGTTTTCTGCTGCTTTTGCAGACGGTGCTGCGATCAACGTTTGCTTCTTCTTCTTTCCTCCCATGTTGTCGGTGAGACGGCTGAGCTCGGAATGTACGCGGCTATAATAATCACCACATATCCTGGTAATTCAGCTGTCGTAGTACCTAAGAGAACAACGTAATTTCAATAAATTATCTTCTACTTAGTAACCCGGATTACTGTCTCTTTGTGCTGTCCTCCATTGGGGACGTGGTTTTATTCTTGGGACTCTTGCTCAGATTGTTGGACGCTTACACTCTAGCCTCCTTGTGCTCAGCGTCTTCTGCTTACTAATGTGACGTCTCTCGTTCGCTACAACAAACTAGACTGAGGCAGTTAGTCATTTGTATTTCTGTATATAATGTATTTGCTATTGCTGCTTTAAGGTGTCAGATTAAGCACTGTAAGACCGTAGCTTTAATAACAGTTGAGTTCAAGAGTCCATTTTCGTTGGTCATTTAGCAGAACCAATTTCCTGCACCTGTGGCCACCTAGATTCAAACAGCAAGGACTTCGTACGTGGGCCAGCAAGTATAATTCAATACAATACTGTGTTAATACAAATGTTACTGGTCCCTGAGGAAGTGTGCATGTATGTTTATTTGTATTCCTGCAGGCCGAAGGTTCTGTGAAACTTCTGAAATAGGTGAAATAATGCCTAGGGTTGTTTACCGATTATAAGCATTGTACTGCTCTGTAACGTCTGTAACCCATTTGTGTAATATGATACCGTGGCTGAGTATATGTATGTCCAAGAAATTCCAAATCAGTCGCCTTGGACGCAGGCCGCTGTTGGCGACCTTCCTATGTTCTTAGCTTAGTATTTTCACCTCCCAAGGAGAACCATTGCTTCAACTACCTTAATATACTGGCGCTGTTATTACAGAGCTACGTTCACCAACCCAGGCCAACCGGCACTACATAAGTCGAATCATGTTAATTTTTTTAATTTTCTCGAGGTTGCCAATGCTCCATGTTTGATTTTTTTTTTCAAATTTGCCTTTTGAGAAAGATGTAATTGTTCTTATAATTTCTCATGAAATTATGTCAATATCGCACACACCCATTAAAGTATGCAACGGAGGAATGTGAATAATCATGGCTATTTCTTCCAGAAATTTTTGCCTCTCTAGCTTCAATAATTTATGATCTTCTTGTTAATATTTGTTTGGAATCAAGTGTCCCCTATTACAAAAGCGTGTAATAAATTTCATTTTGTTGTGCTTAAACTACATCACAAGTATTTCTTTTCACATTCACTTATGATTCTTTTTATAGTATGGGATGCAGCAGGAGGTGAAATTAGTTGTTTTCAGAAACATTCCAGTAGAAATTACTTTGGTCAGGAAGGGAGAAGTAGAAGAATGTTTTCTCACTGCACAAACATGTTTCCAGGCTAATATAGCAATTTAATTCCAGCTAATATTGTCTTTCATTCCTTGGTTTTGGAACGAATTAGAATTCAAGGATTCTTTTAATAAGACCAATGTTTTGTGGTACGGCTATCTCGGTTCCCTCTCCTTCTCTACAGTCACAATCATTTCTGTGTTTGGGCCTAGGAAGCGAAACTCAGCCTGCGAGCTTGTGTTTAATTTGATAAGGTTATTTCTATCAAGTGATAATTCTTTAGTCTTTTTACTATATCGTTAAAATCCCAGCCAAACTCTGTTTGTCGGAACTACATATAGCTAAGGATACAGACAAATGTCCCAGTTTTCTGAGAGAAAGTAAACTGACGGATTAGTGTGCGTTGCTGGTTGGCTAAGTATTCCGCAGTACTTCAGAACTTTTTTATTACACCTCATGACGTTTTGTTATTGGATGTGTATAACAATGTCAGTATTTGGCCCATTGCTACGCTAACACCACTGCGCTTTTTTCCCCCTATACGGGAGTGATATTCCTCCTGAATGATGCCAGTTACTTTTAGAGGGCAATCTAATTTCGAAGGTAGATTTTGCTTCACAAAAATTACTGATTGCTGTTGGGTGAGCCTTGGTACTGAGATGAGGATGCCTCTAACGATGTGTTGCTATAGGTGGACACGATCGACCTTATCCTTCCTAGTGAACCACTCCGTGTAGGCCTAAGCATATATTTGGGATAAATTAAATTAATGAAATTATCATTGGAGTTTTAAAACCTCGCCATGAAATATGGACCCCGGGCTGATTTGAGCATCATTTCACCCATCACCCATTCCATTCATCGTGCGATATGACATAACGTTGGAGGACGTAAATTACAACAACAACAAAAAAACAACAAAAAAGATAACGTGTAAACCATTTCCTGAAGTACATCTTGGTAGTGGATTTTGATTTAAATTTATCACAGTTATCGTCCTTTCATGGCAAATATTTTACTTAGGAAACTTCTTTATTTAGTTCACTGCTCTATCTTTCGTTAAATGAACCTTCTTCTTTCTTTCTTTCTTTCTTTCTTTCTTTCTTTCTTTCTTTCTTTCTTTCTTTCTTTCTTTCTTTCTTTCTTTCTTTCTTTCTTTCTTTCTTTCTTTCTTTCTTTCTTTCTTTCTTTCTTTCTTTCTTTCTTTCTTTCTTTCTTTCTTTCTTTCTTTCTTTCTTTCTTTCTTTCTTTCTTTCTTTCTTTCTTTCTTTCTTTCTTTCTTTCTTTCTTTTTTTCTTTCTTTCTTTCTTTCATTCTTTTTCTTCTTTCTTTTTTTCGTTCATTCTTTCTTTCGTTCGTTGGTTCTCTCTCTTTCTCTCTGTTTCTTTATATACCAATAATATACATTTATGTTATTTGTCTTGAAATAAGTATAGAATACTATCAATTCCGTATATAAGCTAACAAAAATTGTGTTGCTTTTCTTCTTTACCTTCATCACTGTAAACTAAGTTTTTTAGAAACTCAGGTGTTATCATTACTCTTATTCAATAACAAAAGCATGGAATACGTTAATATAGCTACAATGCACAGACGAGTTTTAAACTTCTATATTATTGCAGTCTCCAACACAAACTATCTCTTATGGAATAAACCGGTTCAAAACTTTGTTGAACTGAGCAATAATAACAGAAACTATAAATTCCCGCTTTACACACAAGGCGAAATCCTTTAAGGATAACATAATCTGCAATAATTTGCACATTGTGCATGTCAGTCATGTAAGTGGCTAATTGTTTTTATACCGTACAATTCATTGTTCGGTTTGGGAATAGGAATTATTACAGAAATACGTTACAAATTGCCCAGTTTAAAAGAGCGTACAAATAAAAAGATATAGTGTAAAGCTTGGGTTTCCATTTATTTTATATATGAGATAGTAAGGACAGTGGTAACTTTATCATCACGTGTAACACTCGTAATCAACTATCTGTACCCTGTATACAACTAGGAGTATCTACAAAGAAGAAATAGAGGTGACCAGAGCCTGAAGTTTACGTCATATTTCCCCCAGGTTTGCTGCACTAGTGATGGATAACAGTAACTTCAGCCAGGGGATCCTTTGCTCCGTTTGAATTTATGTCACGCCTTGGATCTTAGACGTTGGAACTTCGCGTGCTTTATATCTGTGTTACGCTTAGTTTTTGTCTGTAATAACTTTTCTTTGTGTTTTAAGATTAGTTCCAAAAGAAGCTTTTACGCTGTTTGTACGCAAATACATTTATTGCTACGTAACCTTAGCAGAATACTCTTATTATGGACTCAGAAAATACGAGTGATACAACTAAGTCATCAATTTTTGGCATTCATACTGGTATCGGCATTTTCGTGTAGCATTATCAAGGCTGCTACGGAAGGATTTCAATGAAATGAAATGAAATGTGTAGTGTTTAACGCCCGCTTTTACTACATACAGCACCGCAAGCGGTGACACTGATGATACATGAGATGAAGATGGAGCATCGGTGGAATGAGATGGCGGGGGAAACCGGAGGTCCCGGAGAAAACCCGCCCCAGCGCCGTGTTGTCCATCACAAATCACACTTTGCGGTCGCCTGGGATCGAACCCGGGCTGCCTTGGTGAGAGCCAAGCGGTCTAACCACTGGGCCTCGGTGCGGCCAGGAAGGATTTCGAATCAGTTTTATGGATGTTTTAGAAAGATATTCGTGTGCTTCCGGTATCAGCGAAGCAGATGTTAAGTAAAATTCGAAAATGTTCAATCTCCTCTCGATAAGTGGATACCACAGTTAAAATATAATTATAATTATTCGAATTTAAAGAGTTTAGAATACCTAGGGCATCCTTTTGGATAATATAACAATATTCTTCCCTTGGCATAAACGTTTTTTCTTCCCATTAAAGAATTGTGACTTTTGAAATCACCCAAGATGACAACAGATTATACCGTTAGTGCAACTGATTCTATTTGGGTATTTAGTGTAACGGCTTTGGTACAGGCACTGACATCTACAGGAATTTCTATGATACGCAAGATACTCAAGCATAGGATAACTACAACTCATTGAGACTTCTCTCCTCTAAGCGTAAATACTACATGAAGAATCACACTTTACTGGAAGCAATCGTAAAAGTTCATATTGAGGCCGGAAATTGAGCTCCATTGTAGAATTGTTGCGCAGTTTGCTATTGCACGGGAGGGTAAATCCCCATATGTTGGGGAATACGCTAATACTATTTGCTTTGTTTAATTATTTATTTAAGTTTCTTTTGCAGAAAAAATGTTGTTCTTTAGCTCACGCTGGCATTACACCAATGAGTGGTGTCATCCAGTTAAAGCCGTTATTTCGTTCAAAACCAAATTTGTGGAATTTGTGCTGGCATTGGAGATTTGAGGAACAAAATATTAAAATGTGTGTACGTGTGAAAGTGCAGCTGTGATTAGAAGAAAGGCAAGAAACATTAAGTTGGCGATGAGAGATTAATGTATAGAGCAACATAGAGAAAGAGAACGGTTACCAAGTTTGAGGGATTCAACATCCGGGATACGCTTGGTGAAGAAAGATATGGAATCAAAGCAAAGAGGATGTCTTTGGAGGTAACTGTGAATAGTTGCATTGTTTTGATTTATAATCTGTACTAGTGGATCAAATAATAATCTTCAGAGAAGCTCAAATATTTTTATTTTAATAATTTGGAAATGATAAAGTACATCAATCCGAACCCCGTCCCAGAGTTTAAGTTTCCTGTTTGCCAACTGAATTGAAGCTCGGCAAAGAAAGTGAAATTATTTATTAAACTGTTAAGTATTCAAAAGTAATCACAACATAACAAAACTGGAAGCAAATTATTAAACAAAATTAAAGATGCACCTGAGAAGTAATTATTACAAATTGGCGTCCCATTACACGATAAGTAGTAAAACGCAATATGAAGTCATATTACGTATTATGCAGTTCTGCGAAGCTTTTTATTATTATTATTAGGCTTGTGTACATTCCGATAGCATTTACACAAAACTGCAGAACTGTGGGAAATTTAACGCATAATTACTCTTTGCTTACTGCTGGCTTCGTCCCTTCATGTCCAGGGGATTTCAGAGTCAGATTTAGGTCTCTTCATGTCCAGGGTACTTCAGAGTCAGATTTTGGCTAGATTCAGACAAATGAATTATCAGATAAGTTGACAGTTTAACGTTGCGTTTAGATTCAATTGAGTTGGTGTCAACTCTATCTTATTGAGTTAGTACGGAGGAAATTCAGGTGATTACTGAAATATATCCTGAGACAGGTTAGCCATCGTGGAGGGAAAGTGGCAGTCTCACCTCCATTCTTCCAGCTTCTACTGCTATGAGGATTATGGCCCACGGTATTAGAAGACACATGAGGTAGAGCTAGGGAGGGGCTACTTAGAGTGACTGTCCTATAATAGGCGTGCAGCTTTGCCTAATTCGGAACGCACAGCTCAAGCGTGAGAAAAAGAGATTTCTATTTTTCATGCACTCAAAATTTCTACCTGAATTTCGACATTTCAAATTCCTTGGCATAGGCGTCAAGAATTTTTGAGGCAGCCTGTATAAAGGCCATTTTCCTATGACGTATGATTCTCGAGTTATCACTTCGAGAGTAAGCACAGGGATGTTTATGCTTCAACTTCCAATCTTGTCCTGTGTTATTCCTTTTCTTTACGCATTACTAAGTAAGCCATTGTTAGGAAGTACATATATTTAGTTCATAAATTAACTGACCACGTAGCACTGAAGTCCAGGAAAGTGCATATTCTTAGAAGTTCGGTTCAAGACCAGACCGTAACGCAAATATGAGTGAAAGTGGCTTTGTGTAACTGTAACATTATGCAGAAAATTCACTTGTTTACATTGTGTATTGTGAATTGTAACAATGTGGCATTCAAAGCCTGGTACAAGTAGCGAAGTTACTAACGGTAAAATACTCCGCTCCCAGGCCACAGTTACTATTTTCAAAGTGCACAGTTTCTTTAAGAAATTTCTTCTGAGAAAGTGCGTGACAGGATCAATTTTTCACAAAGCCAGGAAGTAACGACCAGAGCATGCAAGGTGAGCGTGCATAGGTGTCGCGTATTGTGAATCAGGGAAAAATTTCTAACACATAAATTGGTGAATCTTATTTAATTTACTTACTCCAGCAACTCCTGTATAATAAGCCGTTTTCAGAAATACAGGTACATTATTATTAGTAAATAAGCATGTTAATATTCAATTTTACAGTTAATAATGTCATAATTATCCTTTGCTGCGTAAGTTTGCGTTCTGACAATTTACCAGAGAGACCAATGTTACTTTCCTCTATTTTCCGCTCTCTGGTGCTTCTGATGGCAACAGTGCAGCCACCGTGTGCATGCATTGGTTGAGCTCATATGCCATATAGTGTGTTTAACACCGTATCACATGATACGTCCAAGTGGACAAACTTTGCTAAGTACCTTATTATTATGCATTTCATTAGCTCTAAAGGGAAGGAAATCAGCTAAAAGGAAGAGTCCATGATGCAGTGCTTTCACTGCTGGCCGCGTCGACAAATTTACATTGTCGGAATTAGATGTACTTAAATATTATAAATGGATATGAAATATTTTGAAATATCTGTAGTTTGTATCTGCATGTCGCAACTTAAAGCTCTCCTATCCTGTAGTGCCGGGTATACGATTAGTGCAATTTCTCTAATATTACAAGATGACTTAAACGTTGGTTAACTGAGGCGTAGAACACTGTAAGTTATCGACTCAGAAGTAGAATCTATGAGTGTAGAAGAAACATTTCTCTCTTGAATATTCTGTGTAACATAGTGTGCTGCATTTATTAACACTACGATTACTCATAACAGAGCCGAGTGAACTTCGCTCTAGCGCTAATAAGCGAACACAACCTCAATTCACATGCAATTCTCAGGAGTAAGTATTTCATGGACGTACCTCGTGGCGTAATAGCTCCAAGTGGGCCAGAGCCGGGCAACCCGACTACCGGCCATAGGCCTAAATACACAAGGCAGATTTGGAGATAAAAGTGAAATATTTAACTGACTGATATTGCAGAAAGAGAAACTAAATGATGACCAAATCCTGTTACCAGTCTTAGCACTTTAATTGCGTTGGCATTTTGCGGTTTTCAGTTTTTAGCATAAGGTTTGATCAATTTTCATGTTCAGGCTCATTTATTAACTTAGGACAGATTAAGTATGTTTCTTGAAGAGTTCTCTTTGTTAATCTGCAAGCAGCTTATTTTCTAAGTTATTGTCTTTAAATAATGACATATGCAAAGTCATTTTCATATTGTATACTGATTCAGATTTTTTATAATATATTTCCTCAAATGTAATAAGTACACCTAGACTTTAAAGGGGCTGGTGACTACCAAGTAATATTCCAACTACATGTAGGGAAAATAATTTTAATTGTTTTTGGTTTCATTATCGCTATAATGCCAAAAATTACGAGGTACGTTGAAGTTATAACACCCCGTATTTTATTCAGGACTGGGTCCGGACAGGAACTTCTGGTTTTCTTTAAAATACACGTGCACACTTTGTGAATGCCTGACAGAGATGGCACCACTGTAGAATGCATAGATCTCTAGTGGCAGCAAAGAGAGCTAGGACTGTTTTTGTTACTTAAAATGGTGACGTTTTCATTGCAAGAACAGCGTGTAACAATTCGTTTTCTCCATCGTGGTGTGACACCTATTGATATTCATTACCAGTTGAGCGAGGCATGTGGTGCGTACCATGAATGTGTGACAACAAACCAAGACAGTCACTGCCTTGCATCAGCCTGTCTGACGACATGATCCAACAAGTGGAGAACGTTGTTTTGGAGGATCGCCGACTGAGCGTTTTCAGATCTTCATGCAGGATTGTGTACACAGATCCCATGAAAATGCGTTTGTAGGCGATGTAGGTCAATGTCTTGGTTTGTTGTCACACGATGTCCTGTCTTCATTGAACTGAGGCTTCCAGGAACGCACATTAGACACATTCATGGTACCATCACCATTTGCCTCACTCAACTGGTGATGAATTTCAATATGTTTCACGCCACGAAAGTGGAGAAAATGAATGACTACACGCTGTTCTTGCAATGAAAACGTCGCCATTTTAAGTATCAAAAACAGTCTAACTCTCGTCGCTGCCACTAGGGTTCTATGCAATGTACAGTGCTGCTATCTCTGTCACGCATTCACAAAGAGTCCACGTGTATTTAAACAGAAAACCAGTAGTTCCTCTCTGATCCCACTCCTGAAGAGCAATAGGTGTTATAACTTGAACCTACCTCATAATGTTCTAAGTAATTGGTGGAAGAAAACCCTCCAGCACGTCCAGGAATACATATGCATAACCAACAAAATTGATCTCTTTTTACTTTTAGACTCGAGTTCTGTAGTATGAAGTCGGGTATAATCGTTAATTTGGAAAACGATGTTTCTAAAGGCAATCTTCATTCAAACGTCAATTCTGAAAATATGGATAAACACTATACATATACGACATGTACAAAATGATTAATTTTATTTATTGAAATTGACGATCCCTGTCAATCACAAGGCTCCTACTGAACATATATGCCTCAATAATACACTAAATAAAAAAACAAGATAAAAAACATTTTAAAATGTGAAAATAGAGATCAAAGCTACATTTTGCCCATTTTTCCCGCCTTGTCATTTCCTTTTCATGCTTCGACTTCGAATGATCAGACAAGCGGTTGGCGGGTATATATGTGATATTAAATACGCCTTGAAGAAGTCACCGCATGGATATTAGGTGTGTGACTACCTCTAAAAGAGATCTTACAGTGACAAGAGGTGTGTCTATAATATGTCCCGTGGGCGCCAGGATATCTGGAGACGTTAGGGACCCCATCTGCATCAGAGCTTACCGCGACGGATCTATTCATCCTCTGTGATTTTCGCATCATCCCTTCTTTCAATGGGCCTACATGTACACATCAGTGCCGAAATTCTGTGTTAATTGAATTTATGAGGATTATTGTGGATATCTGGATATCTTTGCTTATCTGTTGTGAACTAATGGCAGTAAATAGTTGATCCACTTATTGTAATTGACGGGAATTTAAAATTGCATAAAATACGATAAAAGGAAATGTGAATAAAGTGTAACTTCCAAACTACACAAGACGCAGCGACAGATTTCTCTCACAGCATTCAGAGGAGCGAAGATTTCTCTCCAAATATGTATTTTTATGTTTTCAGCAGCTGTTACATATGCACAGAGATATTAGTTTCCTTTTTATTTGCTTTTACTTTTTCCTTCATTTCGCCACTGCAAACTAGATATTTTCTGCATGTAGTTATTTGTAGCTGAAATTACGTGAATATTTCACAGGCTACAATATGCTAACAAGGACAGCAGACATCGTTATGAGCTGTAGAGATAACAGCATTATATCTGAAGAAAAATCCACAGAGACTTTGAAAGCGTGAATAAACCATGAACCTACTTCACAAAGTGTTTCCCTTAGAGATTTTCCCTTTACCTGCAGGTGGCGCTCCAGTCTTGTATTTATTTACACAAGACCATTTATATCGGTTTCTCCCAGGGTTATCTGTTTGTGTTATTTAACAAATAAGACGGTGGAACATTCTCTACGCCTGTAGCATTTTCAAGAGAATTTGGTGTATCACTAAGGTGCGGAAAATATAGCATCCTATATATCCACATCGTGTCTTTGTTGTTATTATTATTTCTTTTCTTTACCCTTTGTAACTTGTCGAGTATTGTAAATTGCCAAATCACACCCTCTCTAAACACAATATGCATTGAATCTTATTCTAATCTTAAAAATTGTAATCACAAAGATGGATTATTATCAACAGCACTCTGAAAGAACAGCGTTGTATTTTTACTGAAATGAGTATGAATTAAAATTTCTCCCCTTCGTAATCCTTTTATTTCTTCGTTTCAATTTTATATTACTATTTGTTTAAATGTAATTGAATGTAAACCTACACCACATACATTTAGACATGGGAGATGAAGCTAAGAGCTTCTTAATTATTTTCATTATATTTTAACAATATACCGTGCGATCCAAATAAACCTGAACTGTTTCAATAGGCCATAACGTTTGAACCAATAAAAGGACACACGTGCAACTTTGGGAGAATATAATACACAATTGGGAGATTACATTACACCATTTACATATCAGAGAAAATGTTGGAAAAGTCCTCCACCAGCATCTATACATGTTTGCAGTCGTCTCACCATATTCTCTGAAGTTTTACGGAGAGTATCCTCGCCATTGTTACTTATTTCGGTTCAAATGGATTCCTTCAGAACATCAATTGTCCTTGGCCTATTCTTGTACACTCTATTTTTTACAAACGTCACAAGAAAAAATCCGGTGGGGTTAGGTCAGGGGGTCTGGAGGGCTTGAGATTATCGATTATCAAACAAACTGGTTAAAAGTTCCATGGTGTCATTAGATATATGACACGTTGCTCCATCTTGCTGTAAATAACCTTTTCTCAATTCGATAGTATCCAGCTGCTCCACAAGTGTCTTGGAGATAGCCATATAAACTTCAGTGTCTACAGTCGTATCAAAGAAAATGAGACCAACGATCCCATAGATGCTGGTGGAGGACAATTCCAACATTTTCTCTAAGGTGTAAATAGTGTAATGTAATCTCCCAATTGTGTTTTATATTCTCCAAAGGTTGCACGTGTGTCCTATTATTCATTCAAATGTTATGGCCTATTGAAATGGTTCAGGTTTATATGGATCGCAGTGTATTTCAATGACCTGCAATCCATTGTGAGGAGTTAAAACACTAAAGAAATCGTTTTCTCAGACAAGCCAAAGACTGGATTAATAGGTATAGCCAAGTGTTGTGGAAGACAATTTTATACAACATATACACATTATTACAAAGTTCCTTAATTGTTCTTTAATATGTACGAAAGTTCAGATACCACTGATACAGCCATTACAGATGTGCTAGTTCGTTGCTGGTTACTATCGTGCAGCGGAAGACGATTTCAGCTCTTAAGTGTATATGAAGTCATTGTGCTTATGGAAACCTCTCGGAGGAAGGAATGAATGAAGGGAAACCAGATCAGGGACGCATGCAGGGTCCGTAATTGTGCAAGTGTGAACCCACACTAAGCCTTCCTCTTCTACTCGTTTAATTCTATCTACTCTAACCCAGGTCTTGCTCTGCTAGCCACATATCCTAATGGTTTATCTAACAACTTAACCTAGACCTTGGTCTTCTTATCAACTATTCTATCCTCCTATTACCCAACTAACCCAGGCTTTACCCCGTGTAAATTTAAGCTCGGGTATTCCTCCGTGATTTCTAGATGTTCTCCAGTGACCTTTGACATTTTGAAGGTAATCATCCTCCCTCGTACGGAAAAGTTTAGGCACGTTTGAAGCATTCAGAGTATCTTAAGTGCTTTTGGTGTATTCTTGGTACTTTTATATCTACTTTAAAATGAATCTTTTAGAACATTTCCACAGATTATTTAACTGACGTATAGAGATTTTCGTAACATTTTAATGGTACTTCGGGGAACGTTTATACATCTTAATGTTACTTTAGGGCACATTTATGAATGTTTGGATACAATAGAGCTATTTCTCACCCTATCCAGAGTATTTTGGACATTTATGCGAAAATGTGTCATTGGTAGAGGTATTTCAAACACCGCTGAGTAGTATAGAATTGAGAGAATCAGCACAGTGTAGATAAGATGTTGAACTCTCCTCTGTGTTAATATATGAGTGATGTAGAATGCTCATTGATTTAGAACTCTCCTATATGAAAATCGAGTTGTAAAAGAAGGGGAGTGTTGGCGTAGTGCCGTTCTCCCCTGTGCAGTGAGATGTTTTTGAGGGTTGGGATGATGATGATGATGATGATGATTGTGTGTGTGTGTGTGTGATGTGTAATGTGTGATGGGTGGGATGGGTAACGGGGGGGGGGGTTCCGGGGATGTTTGAATTAAATGTGAATTCTTTTCGATGTGTGTGTGTGCTTGAACTCTCATGTATGAATATCGAAGTCTAGGGTTCGATATTGTGATGGGGCGGGGTGGGTAACGGGGGTTCCGGGGATGTTTGAATTAAATGTATTGATAGTAATTCTTCGATGACTGTGCTTGAACTCTCATGTATGAATATCGAGTCTAGGGTTTGATATCTATTACGTTCAGTGCTTCGATGTCTGTGCTTGAACTCTCATGTATGAATATCGAGTGTAGGGTTTGATATCTATTACGTTTAGTGTATGATATATGATGTAGTATCGTTATTCTTTAGATAAAAGAATATCGAGAGAATGATTAGGTATGTTTACTGGGAGAGATTTATGAAAATAAATGTAATAAGACATTCTGGTAAGGGGTGTTCCCTATGCAGAATCTCTCCTTGAGCTATTGTATCCAAGAGCGATGTAAAGGTTAAGAAAAGGTTAAATTCCATTCCCACATCGAGGTACGAGAAAATATAAATCTATTCCACATTGATGAAGTATAAGAATGGAAATGTAAATCTATGTGAGAGGGTCGCATGACAAAGAAATGTCCCCTCTAAGCATGATAAAAGTGGTACATAGCAAGTGTATATAAAATAAAAGCACTACCCATCTCTTTAAGAATGATAAAAAAAATTTAGAGAAAAGTATAAGAATGCAAATGTAAATCTGTTTGAAAGGGTTTTCATGATAAAGGAACGCTCCCTCTAAGCACGATAACCTAAAAAGAATATTCCCTCTAAGCATGATAAAAGTGGAACATAACATCGAAAATAAAATAAAAGCACTAACCATCTATTTAAAAATGATTAAGATAACGAGAGAAAAGTATCTCATCTTTAAGTATATATGAGTAATACAAAACTGATCAATCAATACGATAATATATATACGCAACTAGGGATCTATAGTGTAGATATCCTAACTATTCATGGCAAGATATCACCCTCCATATAAAAAAATTCTCTAGAAAATCTCCCCTCAGTATTACGAATACTCCACTGAACGTCATCCCTTTTGGTATGTGGGTCAGAGAAAAAAAAGAGTTAATCTCTCCAGACTGGTGACAGGGGTGATCAAAACATTCCTATTGCTGTAGCGAAGTCTAATTTTGTCAAATAACGTTAGGAAAAAAAAGAATATATTTTAAAATTAAACGAATGAATCTATATATTTGTATGAATGATGAAACAATACTATGAATGTGTTAGTATACCAAATGTAAAAAAATCAAATGTTCAGAAAAATATATTTTGTACAAGTATGTGTGTGTAAAGAAATGTGTAATTATATCCCCCCCTCCAAGATGTAGGGAACGAATCACAGTTAGTGTGCGCACGCAACATGGTGTTTGGGAAGGAGAGATACGTTTGGAGGGGGTGTAAAAAATGATGAATCTATATAAAGTTTAAACTATGATAATAAAGTTACTAGTATTACCTTCTAACTTATAACGTAGTCACAACTACTTTAAACATATAGCGTAATATGTAGACAGTAACACCTCTCCCGGACGGGGGGGGGGGCGGAGCAACTGTTAATAAATACCGCGGCACGGATGAGTGAGGAGGCAGTCGATTCTCTGGAAATATGGATCCTACAGGTAAGATAGAAAAGTTGTATATTGTAATTCATTTTTTATCTCTGTTTACGAAGAATGTTGAAGTAATACTGATTCGTGTGTGCTTATATGTATGTTTCAGATCATGAGATGCTACAGCTAAATCAACTAGCTGAAGGTGGAACACATCTTCCCACAAAGAAACTACGTGAATTAGATCAGTCCGTTCAACACATCATTCGATCCGTCAAAACCGTGAAGACCAGATATGGTGAACGGGTCGTCGTCGAAACATCAGATTTCCAAGTCTTCCTCCCGGAGAGATTCAAACATATGACCGCAGCGCAGAAAGATCTACTAAATCGTGGTGACTGCATACTCCAATACCATGGCGAGGAAACACTAGAAAGTGGTTTCAAACGACATAAATTGTCTTTTTTAAGCAGCCCGTAATGTCGTCAAAAGGTGAGTACAATTATTGAATAAAATTTCATAAAAAAAAAGTGATAATGTAGTTACTTGCATGTAAATGTGAAATCGTACATGTTGTATTAGAACTTAAAGTGTTAATTATCGCACGTCATGTAGTATTAGTAATTGAATGTAGTTACTTGCATGTACGTACATGTTGTATTAGAACTTAAAGTGTTAATTATCGCACGTCATGTAGTATTAGTAATTGAGAGTGAACGTTGTAGGGTTAATTTTCATGTGTAATAATTACGTACATGTGAATATCGTAGTTCAGTTACGTTATTTCACATGCATGTTAGTTACGTTTGTTTGTTACACGTAAAAGTAACGTTGTAGGTGAAAAAAGAACGTTAATTTATATGTGTAAAACGTACATGTGAATATCGTAGTTCAGTTACGGTATTTTACATCTATATGGTTTACGTTGTGTGTTTTTATCATTTATGTAAGGCAGAGAGCATTACGTAAAACAGTTACATACTATCTGAATATTGTAGTTACGTGATGATAGCAATAATTGTAAAATACATAATCATTATGTAACTATTTTCATATGTAAAAGTTACATGCATGTTACGTTCTACGTAAAGTATAGAGTTTACGTAAAATTGAGATTCATACATGTAAAAGTTATTAACATGTATGTTATTTCTGTTACCACCTTACATACATGTAAATCAATGTTCCCGTATGTAAAGTTAATCGAATGTTGTAATTGCTTTTTTCAGAAACGACGACAAGATGCTCCGATACTGCCACTGGACAACCCTCGATTCAGCAAGATGAAACCTGTTCGAACGTGACCCAGGCTGAACGATTACGATGTATTCACAGTGAGTCTGCTTTCAAAAAACGATTAGCCACCTACGAAATTCACAACTGTGTTAATATACTTGACCCCGTTATATTCTTAGCAGAATGCAAACCTTTAATTTTGAATGAAATTGATAAGGGCTTAAACATGTATAAATCAGGTCTTAAGATAGGATCCTGTTTATCCTGTCAATATGTCATAATATCACAAGAGAGCGATAATATTCATACATTTAACTTTAACAGTAAACTTGAGGTGATATTGCAATCTACAGATAAATCTATATGGTATGAAGAGATGATTGTACAACCTATACTAGATCATATGGATAATTTTGAATCGCGTACCAGTTCAAAAGCATTATACAGTATTGAGAAATTAACAATATATGTGACACAATACGATTCATTGAATGCAGGGATGTATACTGAATTACCCGACTTTATAAAATCGAAGAGAGCTGTTATTAACATTCGTAATACTGATAAATATTGCTTTGCATACTGTCTGTTAGCATCCAAATACCCAGTAGAACGTAACAAGAATCGACCCACCTCCTATAAAAGATATGATTTTCGTAACGAATTTAACTTTGAGAATATAACATTCCCCGTATCATTGAAAGATGTAGAAAAATTCGAGAATCAAAATTCAAATATTTCAATAACGATATACGGTGTTGAAAATAAATCGATTATTCTCTTATATCAACCAAGAGAGATAAAATCACATCATGTTAATCTTTTAATGTATAAAAGACATTATTGTCTGATAACAGACTTGTCACGTTTGCTAGGAAAGCAGCTAACTAAACATAATGGGCGAAAATGGTTATGTAACAATTGTAACTTGTATTTCACATCAGAATCACGTTTAAATAGCCATAAAAAGAGGTGTATGATGAATCAAATTATCAGAATGCCCGAGGCTGGTAAAACTGATCTCGATGAATTTAACGCATATTCGAAATGTCTAAAAGTTCCATTCGTGGTTTATGCAGACATAGAATGTATCTTACGTAAGGTAGATTCGTGTCAAGATGTATCGAGTAAAAGCTGGACACGTAGCATTCATAAACATGAAGCGTATGCAATTGCATTACATTTGGTCTGTAGTTATGATAAAAATTTAACACGTTTCAAATCATTTGAAGGTCCATATGCAATTGAAAATTTTCTTAAAGAATTAACGTTAATTGCAAATCAGGTCATTAATATATATGCTAATAAAATTGAAATAAGTATGAGAGATGTGGATGAGCTAGAATATCAAAATGCAACACGATGTCACATATGCAAACGTGAATTTCTTAACTCGTGTATAAAGGTTCGTGATCATTGTCATTTGACTGGAAGTTACGTTGGCCCAGCTCATAAGCACTGCAATTTAAATAGGAAAATGCCAGGATTCATACCAATATTCTTTCATTGCTTGTCAAAATACGATGCTCATTTCATAGTAAAGAAACTAGGTTACGATACGGAACCTATCAACTGTATTGCACAAACTTCTGAAAATTACTTATCCTTTAGCAAAAGATATACAAATTCGAATGGATTGAGTATATATCTAAGATTTCTGGATAGCTATCGTTTTTTGGATTCAAAACTTAGTAACCTTTCGGATATGTTAGAAGCAGATGATTTTCATTATACCAATAATATGTACACGAATCCTTTGCATAGACAACTGATGAAACGTAAAGGTGTCTTCCCGTACACGTATGTGGATTCTATAGAAAAATTATACGAGAATAGTGTACCATCCAAACATCAGTTTGATCATGTAAGCGATGAGGATTATAGTCATGCTAGAACGGTATGGAATGAATTCAATGTTAAAAATCTGGGTGAATATTTAAATATATATCTTAAGTGCGATACATTAATACTAACGGACGTGTTTGAACGCTTCCGTGAATTAAGTATCGGTTTGTACGGACTCGACCCGTGTCAGTATTACACACTTCCCGGGTTAGCCTATGATGCAATGTTAAGAACGACTGGTGTACAGATTTCATTATTAACAGATAAGACTATGCTAGATTTCTTCGAAAAAGGAATACGAGGTGGAATTTGCACTGTGTCCAAACGGTATGCAAAGGCGAATAACAGATACATGACTAGCTATGATAACACTCAACCAACTAATTATTTAATGTACGTTGACTGCAATTCTCTATATAGTTATACAATGGAAAATAATAGCTTACCATACACTGATATAAGGTGGCTAACTGATGCTGAAATTAAATCAATAGATTTTATGTCTATTACAAGTGATTCTGACGTGGGATATGTGTTGGAAGTAGACTTTAAATATCCACAGGAACTTCATGATATACAAAATGATTTGCCATTATGCCCTTTGAATGAAATCGCGCCAGGTGATAAGTATACAAAATTGCTAACAACATTGAATGATAAAAATAAATACGTATTACATTATCTCAATTTTCAACAATGTGTTAAACTTGGTTTGATTCCATCGCGTATACATAGAGTAATAGGTTACAAACAATCTAACTGGATAAATCCTTACATTGAACTCAACGTTCGTAAACGTATTGAAGATAAGACGAAATTTGGTCAAAATCTATGGAAGTTAATGAATAATTGTGTTTATGGAAAATTTATAGAGAATGTAAAACGTTATAATTCATTTCATTTAGCTACCAGCTGGAAACGAGCGCGTAAATTGTTAGCTCGACAGACATGTATAAGGTACGTGATTTTTGATGAAAATTTAATAGGTATAGAATTGGTCAGAGATGAAATATTGATGAATAAGCCAATATACATAGGACAAGCAATCCTGGATCTATCCAAACATAAAATGTATGATTTTTATTATGAAATTCTGAAGAAAAAATTGAAAGATGTAACTTTAATCTATACGGACACGGATGCTTTTCTCTTTGAATCTAGCTGCGATATATATGAATTTATTAAAACCAATATACATTTATTCGATACATCGAATTATCCAATGGATAATGTGTATGGTATTCCGTTAGCAAATAAGAAAATTTCAGGATTATTCAAGGATGAGCTAGCCGGTAGAGTGATGACTGAATATGTAGGGCTGAAATCGAAATTATATAGTTATCGATATGATACTGAAGTGATTAAAAGATTCGATGAGATTCATAACCTTTGAACAATATCTCTCATGTATTACACATCCTGAAACTATACATCGAAGCATGCAGACATGTTTCAGAAGTTATAAACATGATGTTCATACTATTGAATCTAATAAGATAGCTTTAAGTGGTATCGATACAAAACGATACATTCCCAATAATTCATTTTCAACATTAGCATGGGGACATTATGCTATAGAAAATTGTCAAGTGTAAATTTCTTTTTCTTTTCTCAATAAAGCATAGATTCAACTGAGTTAAAAGGTATTACTAGGCCACGATAATAACATATTACTGTATTTCAAAAAATAAAATAATTGAGTTTCAAGTATAATTGTAAAGTGTGTTACAACTGAGTTAAAAGGTATTACTAGGCACATGATAATAACATATTACTGTATTTCAAAAAACGAAATAATTGAGTTTCAAGTATATTTGTAAAGTGTGTTACTAATTACATGATAATAACATATTTACTTCATTTGAAAGATAACGTGTTGCTTTTTTTATGTTTATGTTAGGGGTGAAGGAATATTTTTTCCTATTCATGTCGTTTTGAAATGTTAGATAGCAGAAATCAATGAAATGTTAATTCAACTATAATCATGTATGATTTTTTATTAAAATATATTTACTAATTATATCAAAATGTTATTATCATGTCTCCGTTAAGGGGTGAGGGGAGATTTATATATATCAATGTGAACTAGCATGTACAAAGGCTCTTATTTCAGCTATAATCATGTATGATGTTTGTTTAACGTATATTACTAATTACTTCAAATTGTAATTATCATGTTTACGTTAAGGGTAGGTGAATTTATATATACTCAATGTGAACTAGCATGTACGTTGTGTTAAAATCTCTACAATTAAATGTTAATTCAACTATAATCATGTATGATTTTTTTTTTTTTTTTAAAGTATAAAAATGTTATTATCATGTTTAAGTTAAGGAGATGTGAATTAGCAGTTACAGAAGATTTTTAAAAAAGTATAAAAATGTTATTATCATGTTTAAGTTAAGGAGATGTGAATTAGCAGTTACAGAAGATGTCAGGAATCAATGTGAACAAAAAAAAAAAAAAAAATCAAACACAATATATCATTAAAATTATATTTCTTTATTGAGTTGTGTGTTTTTTTATTTATACAATGTCCACCTCATTAATCCATTCACGGGTAGGAAATCCTAACCATTTCACCAGAATCCTATCACCACGACGTCTGATGATCCTTTCAACTAAATACGTGTCTGGATATTGAGTTTTCTGTAATTCATAACCGTAGAATGCTCCTTCAATCAGTTTACCCTCCAGATCCTCGATGAGATAGGTCAATGGATGTGTCCTTTGCACTGTACGTATCCTAAAGACTTCAACACTCCAATTTGGTAGATAACCTTTCTCCATAACACCTTTATGCTTAGAAATCCTCACGTAGTCACCAACACGATGAAGCCTAGATCTTCGCTTCTCACGCAGACTTCTATCATATTTGTAGACGCTGAGCAGGAGAGAATTATCACGAACTTCTACAGGCTTCATACGAATCGTTCGATGGTAAGTATTATTGTAGGTATGAATAATTCTAGGTAGTATGTTTATCCATTGATATGAGCCTTGAACAATAAATTCCTTATGCAAAATCAGTTTGATCGTTCTTATTAAACGTTCCACTGCAGCAGCCTTAACGTGTGTGAATGTACTGTAATGATTAATATTATTACGATTCATTATTTCGCGGAAATGTTTATTGTAAAACTCCCTTCCTTTATCAGATTGAACATTCTTCGGAAACGATTCCATTTCATTCAATATCTCCTCCATAGCAGTCGAAACGTTAATACCACTTTTATCACGTAATGGTCGTGCATAAGCCATCTTGGAATAAAAATTGCATGCAAGAAGAATATACTTATAATTCCTATTGTCTCTTGCATAATTAGACATGTCCATAAGATCTATTTGTACTAAATCGTTCATTCCTTTGCTTATGATCTTACGACGTAAAAATCGTCTTCTAGCTGGTGCATGTAACTCGGTTGCAATGCGACGTTTTATCATGCTATAATTTTTGATGTTTTAAGTTCTGTAATAATTTCTTCTATCTCGGGTGAGTGATTCAAATTACCTGCATCCCTCGACGCAACTAATAATCTTAATCTGTTTATTATTTCATTCGGATCGTTCCAGTAGACGTAATCTAATTTTCTCTGCGGTACATGTTCTTTCCAACGTAAACCAAATCCAGTTCGATTACTAACAAGGTCACGAATGATATGACGATACTTGAACCCTCGATTTGCTCTTAAACGTCCATCTCTTGAATAACCGTGTCTGTAAACTTGAGTATTCTGTAAGATTTGCGAATACACGTCTAAATCATCATCTGTGTACGATGTCTTGCGAGGTAAACGTTTAAATAATAATTCATATAAGCCTGCTGTGGGTTCATACGTTTCTGTTCCTATCTGAACACCATCAGATTTAAACACAACTGTCTTGTTACCCAATTTATACTCATTATCCTCGTAACGTATGCCGTAAGTATTGTCCATGTCACTCGAACTAGCAGTTCGAACCTTGTGTAGATACTTTGACACGAGATCAGATCCGTTAGCATCATCTGTAGTTTCGTCGTCGTCGTCGTCGTCGTCGTTGTTGTCTTGGTGTGCTTTCGCTATTACTTTCAATGGTTCGGTTACAGGTTGAAGAACTTCAGACATGACTCGTTGCGTTTCGAATTTCATTCCTTTGAGAGAACGTAACTTTTCTCTTATTGCCCTACTGTGACGGGCAATGGATTCCTTAAGTCTTATAGCTTCAGCATCCATATCGAAATGAATGTATAATTAATCAGCTACTGCTAATTTGTATGAAACTATCAGTTCTATACTTAATATATGACCATCTTTAGCACGTCCGACTGGCGCTGTAAACGATAGAATATCGCCAGTTTCAACTCTTACAGGATATCTTTCAACTAATCTTCCGTTTATTGCAAACAATGTATCATTTACAGCATGCGGATGTACCGATGATACGATGGAACACGAGAGTACACTTCCATTTCCAGGAACTTTATAGTATTCGAGTCCCGATGTTAACGTATACCTTAAAGAGGGACCTTGAAACGGACGTGTTTGCAATGAAATTATGAGTTGTGCTTTCAATTGTTGTAACATAGTGTTTACAACATTTCTCATTCGTGTTTTCATAGTATGAATATCATTATTTATAGTGATTAGTTTATTATCAAGTTCCGTTTGTCGTGCGGTTAGTTCTTTCACTTCTTTTTCTACAGCTGTAGTAATAGTCTCGCTAGCGGAGGTGATTGTTCTAGTTAACTGACTTTGTAATTCATTCTGTTTCCGTGTAATAGTATCGACAATGTTTGTTATAGTCTCAGTTAAACCCGTTTGCAATTCATTATGTTTCTGTATAAAGAAATGATTAACATAACTCATGGTGACTGCATCACTATCATCTATCGGGTCGGCTAAATCCTTCAATCTCTTCATTCGAAATGATAGAGTTTCATTAGAGTCGTGAATTGGAATCCTATCATCTACATATTTTTTATTAGGAACGTCGTGTTCGTGAAGGGGGTCCAACAGCGTTTTCATTCTTATACCATCTATAATGACATTATTTTCGGAATCACGTTTAAATGCATATTTACTTAAGTACTCCATTAAATTGTTGTATTGGATGTCGAGCGATTTTTGTATGTGATCCCTAAGCATAGCTTCAAACTCGCCCATACGCTGATACGAGGTCTGCTCGCTGAAGATCTGCATTCGATTCTCGACGTCAGCCGTATGCGTATCCACATAACGTTTAGTCGATGCATCGTCACCTTCTTCAGGGTCGTGAATATTGCACAACCGCTTTCCCTTGAATCGATAGTTTCCCGATCCATCTCTAGTTATGATATATCGATTGAACACACCCCTAGAGGGTATGATTCTTCGGGATCCGAACCTGTCGATACTCATTGCTTAAGTGATGGATTATTCTATTTATTCATTCTGATAAAGCGATCAAAACCGTGACGGTAGCGTCCCTCGTTCAGTGGATATTCTGGTACTATAACAACAAAGGATCGTTCATCACTCTCCCATATATGTTTACACATATTCTTAAATTCATCATAGGACATATCGGTATTTACATAATCTTCGTATATATGTTTTAAATTGAGATTATCCTGTCTAAAGAATATAATCATATTTGCATTATCTCTAATTAAATGTTTAGGTACTTTAGCATATGATTGTGCTAAATATATAGCATCGACATTACGATGTCTACCCATACTGTAATATGAAGCTATCTTACCCTGTTTTTCATTTATCACATCATCAAATACGAATATCGAATTTTCTCTAGCATCCGACGTTTGAATTACTTTATCACCATCATCGAACGTAAATACACCTATATCGGGTATAGTTTTCAGTAACCTGAGTAAATATCGATATTTAGGTTGTTGCAACGATTTCGAGTATATGCAGAGGTTTTCGAATCTCAGACCATTCTCGTGAATAAGCAGGTTGAGTAAAACGTTCGTTTTTCCAGCATTTGAACTGCCAAGTATGAGCGCTCTAACGTTACTCGGAAACAACGTACCGTGTCGTCCTTTGCGAATGTCATCCTCGAAATCTAACACCTGTATGGGTAGCGTACACTTTTGCTTTACTATCTCCATATCGCGACTAATACTTATAAAGCATAAGTTTTGTCTTTTATTTCGTTCGTGATAAGGGCAATCTATGTCTTTACTGGATTTAGCCAATCGTCATAGGAATCGTATACTTATAAAGCGCACGTTTTGCCTTTTTTATTTCATAGTGAGACATGCGCTCTACACGTGCACGCAAAGGTTCGGGAATTCTTAATTCCTTGATTAATTCATTACCATTTGAGGCACATTTACCGGGTTATCGTTTCTGCGGTCCCGGAACGAAACTACATAAACGCTTGCAGAGAGGTGACTTACCGGTGAACGGGTTAGATTCAGCGTGTCTCGATCACGATCGGGCTTACGCAGAGAGTACTGATACAGAATCTCGTCGTCTAGCCGATAAGGTGTTGGTAGAGAAAGCTTGGAGACGTGTAAATTCTGCCGACGCTTCTTTGGGCGAACGACTTGCAGCTCGACTTGTGACTACACTTATGAAGGGTAAATTGGCAGCGGGCGCTGGCATGCGTAAACGTCGCAACAAGAGAGGTGGTTTCTTACCTTTGCTACCACTTTTAGCAGCTCTAGGTGCAGCAGGTGGTCTAGCTGGAGGTGCTGCTCAGATTGCTACGGCTGTCAATAAGAAACGTTCGGATGCAAAACAACTTGCGGAATTAACACGTCACAACGAGCGCATGGAATCTTTGGCTCAGGGCAAAGGTCTTCGCCGTAAGAGACGTCGTAAGGGTAGAGGATTATATCTTCGATCAAAAAACTCGGGGCGAGGCCTATATTTATCCCGGAAAAAGCCCTGAGTGCTAACGAGATCGATTCGTATGCACGACGTCTACGCATTCCACATTTTAGAGGTGTCTACATGATCGATAAACTACATCCACATCCTCGATACTATGAGAGAATAGTAGTGAATCTGGATACATCAAATAACCCTGGTACACATTGGGTTGCTGTACGTAAGGATGGTGACGTTGCCTACTACTTTGACAGTTTCGGCGATCTGAGACCTCCGGAAGAGATAGAAACGTACCTTTCGGTTGTCAAGCTCCTATATAATACGACGAGATTTCAAGAATTCGATTCTGTGATTTGCGGTCACTTGTGCCTTCAGTTTCTCCTCGATGAGTTACACGATCACCGTGAGTGGTAGTGATACCAGCTTCTCTACATTTCTAAATCCACCATTACATCTGGATCCTAACGGACATTACGAGATAGCTCTATTGAATTTTGAGACTTTTTACTCAATTCCGAATGTGGACGAGAGTAATAATCTATTCCATTACGTTCGCAATGGAAAAGTCGAACGTATAGTAATTCCACCGGGTACTTATGAATTGGATGATATCGCCAGATTGATCAAGGATGCTCTCGACATCGGTGACGACTTTATTCTACGTGCTAATAATAACACCATGAAATCAGAAATTCAATCTCCCTATATTATCGACTTTAGTCGTGAGAGATCTATTGCTTCACTTCTCGGTTTCACCTCTAAACAGAGGGTACCGGCAAACGTGCTGACCGAGTCTAATGATTTGGTTAACATATTCAAAGTCAGCATCATACGTATCGAGTGTAGTCTTGCAACGGGATCTTTCATCAATGGTAAAAGTGGTCATTCTCTGTATGAATTTTTCCCATCGGTACCTCCAGGTTATCATATTTCGCAGGAACCATCAAGTCCTATATATTTACCAATCATCGATACGAATCTCATTGATCATCTCGACATTAGAGTGGTAGACCAGAACGGCGATAAGTTAGATTTCAGGAACGAAACCATCACTGTACGATTGCACATACGTCGTAATGGGTATAAGTTTTAAGAGACGATGCTATATTAAAAAACATCTCTCGAGATTGATCTCTACTCGATCATCGACCCGCAAGCTAATCACATCGTCTAATCGACAATTTCTCGCTAACTTAGGCTTCAAGGTTCTATGATGGATGTGTTGGACGTGACCGGGATTCCGACCTTTGATGATAAGATCAGTAAGGAGGAAGAACACGTATTCCTACCGTACAATACGTCAGCTCTCGATGTGAACGATGAAATTAGAATTCCATGTCAAGCTGAAGATTTGTACACGCTTCCTAGTAGAAGTTATCTCTACATTGAGGGGACTCTCACTAAACCCGACGGCACCGTTGCCACATCGAAATTGAGTAACAATGCTATGGCATTCCTATTCGATGAGATTCGTCTGGATATGAATGGAACGACTATTGATAGAACTAGGAATCCGGGCATTTCATCAACGATGCGTAACTATGCTGCACTGAATGAACTGGAATCGAATCGTTTACTAAATGCTGGATGGATCTATCCTGGAGGTGTGGTAGACATCGTGAATACATCGAATGGTATCTTCAATGCTATCGTTCCTCTTTCGATGTTGCTGGGTTTCGCCGACGATCACAAGGAGGTTATACTTAATAGCAAGTTTGAACTTATTCTCATTAGATCTAAGGATTCTAATAATTGTATCATTGGAAACGATCCTACAACCATACAACTAACTAGACTCGAATGGAGGATGCCTGTACTTCGACTTTCAGATTCTGAACGAGTTGATAAACTTAAACTCGTCAAATCGGATAAACCTCTACACGTCGCATTTCGAACCTTGGACCTTCACACTCAACCTGCTGTACCTCAAACTAAAGCGTTCACATGGAACATTGCAACCACGACTAAACTTGAAAAACCACGTTTCGTCATAGTCGGTGCACAAGTGGATAGATTGAATCATCTCGCTAAGGATGCTTCTCTATTTGATAATTGTAATATCACCAATCTGAAACTTTATCTCAACAGTGAATCTTACCCCTATCACGATATGAATTTGGATTTCGCCAATTCGAAATTTGCATCTCTGTATGATCAATATTCCAAATTTCAATCATCCTACTATGGAAAGGAGAATTACCCTCTTTTGAAAAGGAACGACTTTCTGAAATATGCACCGCTATTCGTCATCGATTGCTCTCATCAACCTGAGGATACTGTGACGGGGGCAGTGAATGTCAGATTGGAAGTTCAAGCATCGTCAAATTTTCCTGCACAAACTTCATTATTCTGTTTAATTATTCATGATAAATTATTCACTTATAAACCACTAACTCATGTTGTACAATCTATCATATAGGTGTAATAAATAAAACATTACAAATTCAAATTATCTTTTTATTGACTTTAACATACATCTCCAATATCCTCTTCCTTGCACTCCTGCTTTTTGCATCATATGAACATAATGATTTATGAATATCATACAACTGATATAAATTTCTTTCAATATATGGAATTAGCCTTTTAAGTCCATTGAATGCAGTACTATTCAGATTTATACTGCCCACATTTAAACACGTATTCACAAACGTTATTTCTTGCATCTTATTCATGCATAACATTAAATTAAATGCATATATTATATTTTCACTGTACGGTGCACATGGATGCTTACCATCTTTCAGATACGTATCCAAAACACACAAATTTGACATTATTACCTCCCAATCCTCTTTTGTAATATACACAAACGTATCGTCATGTGTGTCTTTAATGTAAAGTGATGGGAGTTCATTGTATAATCCTATGTTCACACGAAAGTCAATGCTGATGGAGATGTCGTTATCGTTCATGCACACACTATTTACCATCACTCGCAACTTCCTCCTCTACTTCTTCTGCGAAGGGTGTGAAGGGTTCGAACATCATTATGATGAAACTGTCTTGATCGAACGTCTTCTTGGCTTTGACGATTCTCGGTTTGCAGTTCGTCTTCTTCTTTTTCTTGTCTCCTTTCTTACTGGATCTGCGGACATACACGAACTGTCTCAACATCGTGAATATTTAATACACTTGTTAACGTAAAACTCTTATTATTTTATACTCACTTTTCTATGACTTCCTCCTCGGGTTTCGATGTACCGATATCCTTAAACGGACGATCATTGTACGGACCGCACACATCTTCACCTTGATCCTGTTCGGACTGGCATGCCACATCTTCACTTTGGGCTTTACTGAAATAAACATATTTATCATTAGTTATCTAACACATAACAACACTTTCACGTTAACACACAATTATAATTCTACTTACCCGAGGTACACTTTACAATTCTTTCCGCATTGAGCATAAGATGTGATCGAATAATGATGGGAAGGATTCTTGCAAATCACTTGATGCATCTTTCCATCACACGTTTCATCGTGGTGCTCAACCCAATGCTTTTGCAAATCTTCGAAATTGCGTAGATTCTCCCAGAATCTGGTATCACTTTCAATGATAGGTGTTGTTGTTCCACTCATCTTGACGTTGCGATGTGAAGTGAGAATGCATTCGTTCCCGAGTGAGCAGATGGGTGATGAAACGTGATCATACCTGTCTCCCCCCTCCCCATCCTATCGTCGATTGTACTTAACGGACGTAGGGTTTGTGTGAAGTGAGGACACGTTCGTTCCCGAGCTGGCGGGACAGGGTGAGACCTGTTAATTCGAATTTACTCACATATGCACAAATCTTGAGGAATGACAACACGTCATCACCCTTATACTTCAATGTGGAATAGATTTATATTTTCTCGTACCTCGATGTGGGAATGGAATTTAACCTTTTCTTAACCTTTACATCGCTCTTGGATACAATAGCTCAAGGAGAGATTCTGCATAGGGAACACCCCTTACCAGAATGTCTTATTACATTTATTTTCATAAATCTCTCCCAGTAAACATACCTAATCATTCTCTCGATATTCTTTTATCTAAAGAATAACGATACTACATCATATATCATACACTAAACGTAATAGATATCAAACCCTACACTCGATATTCATACATGAGAGTTCAAGCACAGACATCGAAGCACTGAACGTAATAGATATCAAACCCTAGACTCGATATTCATACATGAGAGTTCAAGCACAGTCATCGAAGAATTACTATCAATACATTTAATTCAAACATCCCCGGAACCCCCGTTACCCACCCCGCCCCATCACAATATCGAACCCTAGACTTCGATATTCATACATGAGAGTTCAAGCACACACACACATCGAAAAGAATTCACATTTAATTCAAACATCCCCGGAACCCCCCCCCCCCCGTTACCCATCCCACCCATCACACATTACACATCACACACACACACACACACAATCATCATCATCATCATCATCATCATCATCATCATCCCAACCCTCAAAAACATCTCACTGCACAGGGGAGAACGGCACTACGCCAACACTCCCCTTCTTTTACAACTCGATTTTCATATAGGAGAGTTCTAAATCAATGAGCATTCTACATCACTCATATATTAACACAGAGGAGAGTTCAACATCTTATCTACACTGTGCTGATTCTCTCAATTCTATACTACTCCGCTGGGATATATTGACGCCGAGACGACTATTTTTAACATCTTCCATTGCATTATGATGTTACTAACGGTGCGCTAATGAGCAATAGAAGTATTAATTACTTTTCACGTATCCTGACGGCCTTTAAACCTCCATGTTCCATTTAAGACCCCAACATACACATTTCCTGTCCCTTAATGACTAGTTTAGGTCCTAATATAAGTATTTAGCATCTTGAATACCACTTTGACCTCGGATAGGGAAGACTGTGTTTACGAGAGCTGTTTTTGGTCATGGTACGTGCTGATTAACGTGTTATTCTCCAGGTCGGTTGTGTTATGTAAATGCTACAAGTACAGCTTTGCAATTTATCTAAAATAACAAAGTGTAATTGGTAAGCCTGTTTCATACTAGTTGTCCCCACTATTGTACATAGAATACTGTTAAAATGATAGCATCTCAACAAAGAAGGCGTTTTTCTATGCGATGTCTTAAATGATAATGAAAGCAAATAGGACTTTTAACTCACGATTTTAATAAAAAAGATAGTTTTTGAAAGAGTTCAGCAATAAGGTTAATACCGCGTGTGTCAATGTCCGCACTGAGGGGAAATGCGCCAACACGCTCGCTCACATCAGTTAGGTTGGCAATTGTTAACATATTGACTTCACTTCACAAGTGCAACACACAATATAAACTTCACTTTACAAAAGCACTTTGTGGTGTTTTACATTGTAGTATTCAAACGTTAGGAACAAGGAAGGACGGTGTCTGCCTTTTCGTAGGTCAGTGCTCCTTCTCCGTACTTTAGCTACCAGCTTAACCACAGCTGCATGCCTCCGAGTACACTGTGGAGACACGTTGAGACTCGTTATTTTAACCAGTAATATTGAGCTAATAAATACATTTCGTAATTCATCATTAAAGTCGGTGAGTGAATCGGATTCCTCCATACATAATTCAGTTTTAACCATAAGAAATATAATTGGCTGTGTGAATTAAGAAGACAAGGGAAAAGTTGCTTTACTAAAGTGAATACCAAATATATGAGTCTCCATGAAGAACAAAGGCCAACTGGGGTAACATCTAGTTATATGGGCCCAGTAGCGATAGTGGTAGCTCTCATTTAGCGAGTACCTCGGTTGCTCCAGATAAATCCAATCCAATCTAGTGACATTAATGACAATAATGAACATCTTGCGATCCAAAATTGTCAGCGCAAACCTTAGAGTACCACAGTAGTGAATAATGTTAACAAGAAAGGTAATATAAACTTTCAAGCTGTTTCCAGGTAATTTCTATTCAGGTTTACCGTCTGTCACCAGGCACAGACCCTGAGAAGCTGATTGAATATTTTAAACCTGTATATCCTAAAATTTCGAACTTGAAATATCCATTTGCTGATATACATTCATCCTTTAAGGTGAATATTCTAGTAGAAATTTACATTCCTCCTTGGATACAAATTTATGGACTGCAGCTGCTGAGCGTAGCTTTCCTTACAATTATCCCAGAAATTTGGAGTTTGAGAAACATAAATTCATTTAACTACATTAACAAGTATATAACTATTATACATTAAATAATAATAGCAATCTTAACAATACTAATGAATAAGATGACTTAAATGTACATTCTTTACAAAGAAATGAACCGAATACTTTTTGTTAATAAGAATAGCTTTGTTGCTGTATATTTCTAAGAATATTAGTGCAATAAGTCAACACATTATATAATTATACTTGTGCCAGTTTTTACTGTACAAATAATTACTCTTGTGGCGGAGTTGTTTCGATATGAAACGAAGAATTGAATATAAACTGATGATGTCAAAAAACACAGTAGAGCTGTGGCCGTCAATTTAGTCTATCCCAAACTTACACTTTTTGCTTTTATCTTTCACCTGATAGTGATTTAAAGATGTTAAAACATATTCAACAGTTGCTGTGGATATCTAGAGGTTTTAACACTTATCATTACTTTTTGTAAGGTTATTTTAAGCTCAGTCGACCTTAACTCCCATTGTCATGGATATATTAAGATCGTAAATTGTTACCACGTAATTAATAAACCTATGTGTGGCAGTTGCGATAGTGCTAATAATAATAATGATTATGATGATAATAATAAAAATGATGACAATAATAAAAATATAATAATAATAATAATAATAATAATAATAATAATAATAATAATAATAATAATAATAATAATAATAATAATAATAATAATAATAATAATAATAATAATAATAATAATAATAATAATAATAATAATAATAATAATAATAATAATAATAATAATAATAATAATAATAATAATAATAATAATAATAATAATAATAATAATAATAATAATAATAATAATAATAATAATAATAATAATAATAATAATAATAATAATAATAATAATAATAATAATAATAATAATAATAATAATAATAATAATAATAATAATAATAATAATAATAATAATAATAATAATAATAATAATAATAATAATAATAATAATAATAATAATAATAATAATAATAATAATAATAATAATAATAATAATAATAATAATAATAATAATAATAATAATAATAATAATAATAATAATAATAATAATAATAATAATAATAATAATAATAATAATAATAATAATAATAATTTGATTTGGTCACCGGGAAACATACGAGTCAGTTGGAGAACTTAATGCCATGTCGGTAAGTTGGCCATAGTAGCTCAGTGGTTAGAGCAACCACACGGAGAGCGGGAGATCCGTGGTTCGAATCCTGACTATGGCACCGAATTTTTCAGTCTGGCTCTACTCATCCAAACCTTAGCCTACACACGGCTGGTGTGGAAGAAATGATTATTTGCAATAATGTTATTATTGCTACTGTTTAGCTCGTTGTGTCGCATTCTATACTGGGCTTGAAATACAGCCTAGTTCTGTCCAGAGATCTCTATTAGGCTTGAGATTCTTTTACGCCTCTTCTCTTCTACCTCACGGTTTTGGATTGTTAAACCCGTTCCGGCTCCAAATTGGTCTGCCCATCTTTTCTTCGGTCTTCCCTGGTTTCTTCTTCCTATGGGTTCATAGTTTAAGGCTGTTTTTTGGTATTCTGTTATTATTCGTCCTCTGAACATGTTCTTTCCATTGATTTCTATTTCTTTCAATAGTGTGGTTTATTTCTTCTACTTTTAATTCTGTCCTAATATCCTGACTACGTTTTTTATCAATTTTGGTATATCCAGCTATTGCTCTAATGAATTTCATTTCTGATGACTGTGTTCTCGCACTATTTCTTTTTTTTAGTGTCCATGTTTCTGATCCATAGATCAGAGTTGGTATTGCCATTGTTTTGTATAGTTTTATTATAGAGTCCTTTCTTGCTTTACTTTTTAATTTTCTTTTTATTGTGCCTGTTATATAGTTAAATTTATTTATTTTCTCTATTATATCAGCTTCCCCTTGGTACGAGACATTACATCCTAAATATTTAAAGTGTGGTTTCTACTCAATTATTATGTTATCTAACACTATCTTTTATCTTACTGGATTAATTTCTTTAAATGCCATGGTTTTGGATTTATTTGCTGATATTTTCATTTACGCCATACTCGTAATTCTAGACGCGAAACCACCGAGTTTATTTCTGTTTCGAATGAAGCATTCTAAGTTGTCCGAAAATGTTTCTATCAGATCTGAAGCGGTGACCTCCGGAGCCAAAGGCTAGTGTGTTACTCCTATATCACGAACAGCGATGAAGCCATTGCAAATATGCTTGCATTCCTTAAAGAGATGACAAACTGCAACGAAACTAAGAGCTTTAGATCTGCTTCAGTTCATCCAACTCTCCTGAGATAATTATATCTAATTAAATTATTAATAATTATATAATTCAGTCTAAGGTTTTTAGTTGTATTATTTATATGTTGAGTTAAAAACTTGAACTATTTAATAGGAATCGAATTGAAAGTGTTTGTAAACGATTTATCCAATCATCAACAGCTTGTTAAATGCAACATGTTTGCAGTCAATATGTGCACGTGTTTAGTTATATGACAGAAAGTAATCGGAAATTATACTTGTTAGTACTGGTATACCGCAAAGGCCAATTTGGAGCCCATTGTATTTTTAATAATGATCAATGGTCTATTTCTTAGTCATAATCATTTTCCAGTGACACGATCCTCTATAATTCTCATCATCTCAACAGCTTAATTTCTTATATGAAATGTGTCGCAAATTAAATTTCCTTTTAGAGTAATTCTAGTAGTTTTAAACGAAATTTTGACAAGATTCAGTCTACATTCTACGCTAACGAATATTTATAATATTAGTGTATTTATAGTAAATATCTATTATAATCTATTGCGTATTGTGCTGGTTGATAAATTAATCTGGTGTGAATATAAATAAAATATTTTGTAGTAGTTTGTCTAAAATAATTAAATCATTTAAAACTTTATAGCGAAATTTTCGTAGAATAAACAGAAATTAGCTTATTTTAAATAGTGTTCCTTTTCGGGAAATTCTGGTAACATAACCAATTCCTGAAAACTGCAGAAGAAATGTTAATATATTGTAACGCGAGCGCTGGAACACCCTGTGGAAGCAGCTGGGAGCGGAAGACAGGGGAGGTTCGTGTTAGGCACACCTCCTCCTCGTTTGTCTTATAGTGGTGACAGGCGGTGGTCGGAGGTAAAACATCAGTGTGCCGTCTGTTTCTGTCCACCTGGTTCTCGAAATTACGGGAATCTTTCATCATCTGGAAACGTCGCCTGGGAACTAGAAAAGCCGAGAAGTCGGCGAGATGCCTATAAAAAGGGCTGCTGCTAGTCAGTCAGTCAGTAGGTTAGTGAGTGTTAGTGAGGAGACAGACGCAGTTCTTGGTGTAAGAGTTAGTCAGTGACGTGTTAATGAACGAGAAGATTGTGCAACGGAAGACTATACGTAACTGGTATGTGCATCGGAGTTTATGTAATCGCGAGTACAAGTGAAATTGTAACGGACGAACTGGTGAACTGTAATTGTGTGCAGCAAGTAATTTTATGTAATTGGCAAGTGTTGAACTGTAAGTCGGTGGAAATAAAGAACATTTTTTGAGTGGTGTAATTGGACTTTTCATTTCACGAACCCACAAAGTCACAATATCATAAATAGAAGATATTCGCGTGACAAATTAAATTTTTATCTTCAATATTCTGCTAATAACTCGTGAAATCTCCGCCTTCTATAAACTTGTATAACAGATGAACGATAAGATATACCTATATGAAAACGCATTACATAAGTCACATAGATCTTTTTAGAAAATCAATTCAAATACAGATTTTATAGCATCAGTCATTTCCCACATATGTTTATATTGGTTTCAATTGTTTAATACTTAGTAACTTTGTTTCAATTCTGCAGCTATTCTCAAGTTTATCGCGATGTCCTGAAAAGACTCTTGCATTTCAAAACCCGCATACAGCATCTCGGTTTTAAATATCTGACCATCAGTTAGATAGTCAGAAACTCTATTTCATATAAATGAAACGGAATGTGTGACCCAATCATTTCTACAAAGGTTTTTATGGATTAACGTATGGTAGAAAGATGAAAAAAGCAGTTGTCAGTATGGCTTATAGACGGTTTATGAAATATGAAAAGCAACACATTCTATCTTTTCAAAAAGGCACGCATTCACTGCTTTAATTCTTATATGAGGATAAATACGGACTTAAGTAGGTATGAATGTGAGCGTGACATACCTTTGTAGAGTCAGAAACATTTCTTAAACAGGGCAAGACGGCTTTTACACAGATGCAAACTCGGGACCCCTAGCCATGATGCTTGAGGCCCGCAGGTTCATCGCCGTATCTCGGAGACAATCGTACATCTTCAGTAATGGCTGTTAATGTCAGCCATAACTCGAGTGTTCTGTCACATATACGTACGTAATAAATTCCCTTTGTGTTGAGATTAGGATACTGGTATAACTGCATTTACTTTTTTATTATATGATCGGTAGTGATTTTATATTAACCACATCTTGGTCCATATCAGTTTGTCACAGCTCTAAGGTTTTATGGTAACTATCCCACTCTTACTTCCTCATATTGCCCCCGCAGAATAAACCAATCCGAAACAAATTGTTTCATGGCACATTTTATCCCCTCCCTAGTTTTTTCTCTTTTTATTACCTCCGTAACCTTTGTTCCCTTTTATTTCTGCATTTGAGATCGCTGTTTCTTTACGCAAAGAGATTCAAACTTAACTTCACTAAAAGAACATGCCACCAAACACAAAAAGAATCAGAATATGGAAACATATAAAGTAGCAGGTCAATTAATGTAACACGTTAATTGATATTTTATTGTTATTATTTCATGTAATCGTTGTATGTTTTCTTTTAGTCGTAAAATCGAATTATAAACTACTTGATAAAGAAAAACCTCCAGTGAGGTAATATTTATATAATGAAATAAAATAGTAGTAATATAAGCCGAAGCAATTGTATATATCCTGTCTAGAAGCCATTCTTTAGTATAATGAAAGCAGCGCATAAAATACTGGTAAGTAATAACTTGCGCAGAATCCTTATCGATACGTTTAGGACAACGTTTAAAACCACGTCTTAGTCAGAAAGAATACTTAGATATATGGGGTTCCCTGCCCACTCATTAAGTCCAATGCCACATATAACTTCCGCCAAATGGGGTGAAATGCCCACCGAACAGAGTGTTTTGAAAAAACTCCTTCGTTACATGCACTAATTACCATGCTTTGTCCAGCTGCTCTGTAACATATTGTGATGGCTCAACGACTATGATCCAAGTTTGTCGGGAGGTAGTTCCAGGAGAGTAGGAGAAATGAATAAATAAATGCGGCAGAGATCTCTTCCTTCTCAAACACCAGAAGCGCTATCGATAGATAATCAGAAACTTCTGGCGGTTTCCCTTCCCCCGCCTCCAAAATACTATAGAATGTTCTATGGAAACTTCCAGAACTTACATAGGTTGTCGCGGTGAGGATTAGGAACTGTCTGTAATGAGCTATCAACTGCAGTTACACTGGTGATCTTGGGACGGTAGTGAACTTACGGTGGGTTTAAAGATATCTTATGTTCGGATCTCCAGTGACTGACGTGAACCAAAAATGAGGTCTTTATGTGCTAATTTAATTACACGGTTACGTCGCGAATTTAACTGCAGTGACAGGAAAACTGAACTACATCATTCGGGAAGTGATAGTGGAACACTGAAGCCTCAGTAAAAGTTGAACTAAATCTCATTAATAGAGTGAGACTGAGAAGTGAAATGAGAATGTAAATTGAACGAAATCAAAACATACCCATAGCCTACCGAACGTTAGCGTGTTGCTTGATCACCCAGGACTGAAACTCTGTTACAGTTAATCTGCATTTGCTCCATCATAAGCAGTAATGTTCATTTTTTGAACAGTATTAACAATTTATCTGCTGCAGTATGTTAGGCAACATGCAAGGGGTGTCTAAATAGACAACTCAAACACTTGCAAAGTGTCACAGGAGAAATCTTCACCAAAATAACACTGATAGGTTTATCAGGTGTGAAGTAAATTAAGCTATATATATAGTTCGTCTCACAAAAACTCAGGAACGGCTGAACCGATTTGCCTAATATTTGTATAAGTCCAAGGAAGGTTTAAAAGATGAGAAAAAAGACTTGAAGTGATATTGGACCAGGTTATTGATTAAATACAAAACTGCACACGCAAACTTTTACGGAACACATACAACTATTATTTTCGACAGACAAAAGCAAAACAAAGTAGAAAGATATTCCACCCTTTGCCAAAGTCTTCAACGCTTTTTACTTACACTTTATTAAATAAATTTTATCTTTTGTTATCGAGACAAGAATTTTTATGTAGCATGGTAATATATCTTTCGAAGATTAGATACAAAATTAATTTCTGAACGTACTATATCACTATAAATATTAGACCACAGATAACTGTTGCCAATATTGGTGAATTCTTGGATATATTCTTTATAATTTGTGTTTGTTAATCCGTGAATGTAAATTAAATTGACACAAAATTAATTTCTTTGAGACTTTGTGAATTTCGCGGAAAGCATTTTTACTATGCCAAGGACAAGACGACCTGACATAGGTCTCAGAAGTCAGTCAAATGTGCGACGAGCATCCCCAACCAGCTCTCTTTGTAAGGAAAAACTGTTCGTCCCCCTAACCACAATGTCATAAACATCTTAGGATACACCAACCGGGGTCAGAGGTGAAGAATGTTAGGCACGTTTTTACAGCTGAGAATACACAGGGTTGTCGTTGTTTAAAATGAAGTTTAGAGGCAAAATATAAATAAATAAAGCAGAATTCACTGTAAGAAACCGTCATTGATCTTTTCAAATAAATTTTAAATGATTAATGTTTCCTATAAAATACATACTGTTACAACTCTTTATAACATAACTGAAAAGAGATATATTACCTATTATGTTATGGTATTAGTGCTTATATTACGTACAAGAACTAAATGCGTATTATTAACATTATATCTAAGGAAAGTTTAGTAAAACCTCATTACAATTTTAAAGCGGTTAAATTGCATCAGTGTGCATGAATTTTCCAGGGATATTTACTTGCAAATTAAAGAAGCACTTTGGATAATCCGGTAGTTAACAGTAATTTAAATGACTTAAATTTGGACCAAATTAAAAAATACTTTCAATTTTTAAATAATTAACAAAATTATGTAAAACGAGCTATAAGCCCTCTAAGGAAGGATTGCACGTTAGAGCTTTGTTTATTGCAATCGTGAGCCGATTTTCTTAAAACATTTTCCTACACTATATGGCAGCTACAGATGGTAAAATTCAGTTGATTTAACAAAGCAATAAATTACTTCAAAAGTGAAAAAAGACGAATTTAAGGAATTAAAGAAAAACTAGTAAGGAAACTCTATTACTCTTTGTAAATTCTGGAAGCTTTATACAAGGATGTCTGCTAATTTCACAAGTTTGAATAAAGTTAAGCAGTGTAATTTCTTTTCTTTTTTTGGGGGGAGGCCTTCTGCTAAACACAATTTAAATAAATAATCACGTACATTCAGCATAATAATTAAATGTGATAAACTTTCTCGAGAAAGTTTAGAAATACTGTTAGGTATGAATGGAAATCCATGTTAGCATATCCATGTTAGGTTCCATTACCACGGTCTCCACATCTTAATTAAATTAAGCAAGTGCTAAACGCCAATTACTATTAAACACTAATATATTTATAAAACTACACTAAGTAAAACACTATGTAACTTCTATAAATATAAGCTTAATTAACACACGTAGGAAGCACGTTAGCACAGTCTAAGCTAATTTTTGAGGACACATGAACAATATTGCAACAACGCTCTAACTTGGTGAACGTACCCATATATTTCAGGGTGGAAAACCCTTATAATTGTGAGGAGGCGTAGCCAGAAGGGAAAGCTTTGATGTCGCGTGGATGGAATGGACGCGGCTACTAAGTATACAGAAAGACGCAGGTAATGCTAGTAGTCGGTGTTGGTATGCCAGAATCTGTCTGCTTCTTCCAGGGAGTTGTTTTCGTTCAAACCAGTTGATTATGAATTAGGATGACGTAGTCAACTATACCACAGAGGTTTTAAATTCATTGGAATTACCTGGACTCCCACCTAACAATTTTAAAATTAAAAATAGGAACAATAATGATCATGCTGCGTAACATTAACCAACAAAAACTGTGCAGTGGAACGAGACTGGCTGTAAAAAAGCTAATAAATAGCGTCATCGAGGCAATAATCACCAAGGCGAAGTACAAAGGAGAGGATACATTGATCCTGCGTATTCCGATGATTCCGATGTTTCTCTCATGGACAATTATGCGTGGTGTGCTCACGCGTCGGAAAACCATCATCTTTATACATTTACACACCACAAGAAGAAATAATTTTTATCATAAATTTTTAAACTGATCAACTTAATTGTAACTGTGTTGCATTTAAACTTCACCCCCAATTGCAAAATAAATAACTAATCCGAATTTGTTTCATTTATATAGATAAGTTCAGACAATTTTAATTTTACTAAGTTCATCAGGTATAATAAAACATTTCTGAATCCTTAATAAATCACTCATTGTATAAAAGCAGATCAATGAATTAAGAAGGAACGCCTGTATGCATCTAATTGTATTATAGGTGCTTAATTGCATGCACTTCACGAAACTTTTGTTTGATAAGCTGAAAAATTCTGTGCACAACAGCACATGTAGGGCCAGGTCCTACCGTCGCAGCCCCAACTTCGGACTAAACGGGCGTTATAAGTAGAGGAACAGTAGTGGAGGGTGGGAAGTGATTGCGCCCGATTCCACTACCCTTTGCAGCCTGGAAACGGAATATGAGCAAAGAACCGCGAGAGGCTGAAGACTGATATGAGAGTGAGGAACAGGATTGGAGGTGAAAATAAGTGATGAAAGGAAAGATGATGGAGAACTTGATGGAATAAACAGCGGGAGAAACCGGGGAAAACGAGAAAACTCTCCCAGACACAGTTTCGTCCACCATAAACTCACCATGAGATCGCCTGGGATCGATCTCAGGCCGACTTTGTAGTCTAATCATTTCTCAGATAATAGTTCATGAAGTTAGCAAGTTTAACTTTAACGGAATAGAAGTTTCAATCTCCTCTAAATGTAAAACATGCATATTCCAGTTTTTCGAAGAATCGATCACAAAAAATTGCAATACAACAGTACAACAAATATTATTTAGAAATAGATTTCACAGCAAAGCTTTCATCATGAACGGCATTAGAAAATCTATACTTCGTAAAATAATTATTGAATTCATGTTTCAGTCGTGCTTAAACCTTCAAAGAAGATATCAACACATAAAATCTTCTTTGGTCACATTTTTCAATGGGATTCCACGTTCGCTTTAAGTACAATCTTTGGCGATCTTGGTGTTTCCATCTCTTTCAGGCACTCGAGGGAATGTTGCGTTAAATTTCTCCATTTCGTGGTCGTTGCCGTGCTTCTTGTTTGCGAACTGGGAAAATATTGGGGAGGGGAAGAAATAAATGCCTTTCCATGGAAAGGCGGATATCATAAATCTTGAGGCAGGTTTCCTTTGCCAGTCCCACCTTCACTAAACCGTGAATGTAAACTTTCCGAGAGAACGAACTTTCATTACCTCTGCTGTTCAAATGGAGTCAGCATTTGAATACAGTGCAACAGGCGAAGTAATTCCTGCGGCTTTTAATACTTTAATTAAATCAGTTTGTATTTAAATGTCATATATTCAAGCCAACCTAAGAGGTTTTATTACTTACATAAATCTCGAAGGTGTCTTTTCTTTCAGTTGTCTACTTCATGAATATAAAAATACCTTCTGAAAACGACTGCATGGAACATGAGAGTTCATACCGCAAGCAATAACCAATGCCAGCAAACAGCGTTTGTAATATAGTTTTAACATAGTTTGTTCATTAGTGCTTAATAACTCTATGTTACACTCTTATAGAATCGAGGAAATCATTTTAATTCCGTTGTGTTCATTCATAGGGCTTTTCTACTCATTTTCCACAACCAATCATACAAGAGCTTATTGCTCCATGTACCAACTTATTTTTCTTGGTATTCTAATTCAAATCATTAGACGCCTTTTTGAGATAATTAAAGTTATAGAAATATATGACAGTGAATTGACCAAGTATAGTACTTATATATATATATATATATATATATATATATATATATATATATATATATATATATATATATATATTTGACTTACACTGTTCACACACACACAAACACACACACGAAGCTTCTATTTCTTATTCGTACTACCTAAAAACATGATTTTTGGTGCAATCTCAATCTCGAATTTTTATGGAGTATGTCTAGTCTACCTGCCCTCATTGAGGCAGACAAAGTAAGAGTAACTTTTGTAGCGGAAGCCATATTAGATTAGGCCAGAGGAAGACAGCTTCGAGAGTTGTGACGTATTTCCGCCGGGGGCGAGGTCTGCAGGGCGTGTCGTCAGGCAAGAGCCGTGTAGGCGTGTACTACCAAGTTGCCTATATAAATAGCGCTGTGAGTACAAAATCTGAGGGTTCAGTCAGTTGTGGTGCACTCATTGACAACAATGTAGCTGCCACTTACCAAATGGAGGTGTTAAATTTACAATATGAAGATTTATTTGAGGACAAATATACACACAAAAAGGACTTGGCTGATTTTTTACAAGAATGTCCTCCAAACCAGATTTGCGAGGTTGTGTTCACTTGCCGCATTGATATTGTGTATGTTTGGCTCGACATATGTGTGCGAACAATTTTTTTCTGTTATGAAATTAGCTAAGTCCAAACCCCAAAGTACCTTGTCGGATCACAATCTAACATGCAGCCTTCGATTACAAATTCCCCAGTTATTACGTTCTGACATTGATAAACTAGTTAAATAAACACAATAAACAGAAAGAGTGGAAAATTTCCACGTAATTTTGTTCTGAATGGCTCTCCTCTAATTTGCAGAGAAAATCACTCTATGTTTTATTTTATTTACTTTATAACATGCCTGACCTTCAGATAAACTACGAATTGAAGTTTTCTTTATTTTCTCATAGCACAGAGCTAAGATGTAATTGTTTATAAACTGTGACCAACTGTGTAATTAAAGTAGTCAGCATTAATATTACAACGCCCCAGATGTAGTTGTGCATATTATTAATACCCGATACGTTTCCTGATACCCGACATTCATCTTTCAGGATACGGAAAAACCAGGTAACTCACCCTGACCAAGATTCGACCTCTGGACCTCTTGAACACGAGGCTACTCCTACACCATAGACACGAGTTTACGTTAGGTGATATATCAGATTGAAGTTGTATAACATACTCTTAGCCTTTCAATGTACGAAAGTACCACCCTGGATTGCACTCCGTCTTGTATTAGACAGAAGCGCTACGGTAACATATTTCAGAACATGTGTGGAATGTTATAAGGTTCGTCTGGTTTAAGTTTAAAGATGACCTGCTTAGCGCTACCCCTCCCTGTGACAAGGGAGGGGTGAACACATTGCCACTGCTGTCCGCGACTGCCTAGTGTAACCACAGTATCAGGTAGGGATTAGGAGGCGGCGAATTAATCGAAATAAGATAATTAAAAAATAAGGTATATTAATAAAAATGCTTTCCTAAACTAATATAAAAATCTTGTTATAATAATATGAAATTAGAATGGATAGAGTAATGACTCAAATAACGGTTGACTTAAAGAATAAGAAGGGAAGAATATAATTTAATATAACATATATATTATTATTAAGGCAAGGAAGAGAAAATATTCTTGTAAAAATCTGTACACGTCGGAGAGACAGGAAGGAAGGACCATTGCCTTCTTTGTGCTAGGAAAAGTTCAATGTCTGAGAACTATAGAATACTTCCAGCCAGGAATTTGTTGGGACAAAAAGGGTTTCAAAATGCAGTTATGCATGAACGCTAAAGAGATTTACTTCGCTGATTTGATAGCGATATATACCGTTACAAACAACTCAGGGTAGGCGTTCCCCAACTCAGGGTGGGCTGAACGTCAATGAGTGAGATGAGTTATGTAAAAACCTGAAGCTGCTAACAGTGAAGTAAACTAGGTTATCAATAATAACACACTTGGGTGAGTGTCAAGCTGAGTGGCTGAGGATAAAGCAGATGTTTGCTTTGAAACCGGTCCCAGGATTTAAATAAGATAAGCGAAGTTGTGTTACTAGTGTTTAGTTATTGATGAGTTAGATGAGTTTTGCAAACCAATGCGAAAATTCGAAATAAAAGAGAAACCAATAATAATGTAACATTTGACAAGGGTGAGCTTGTGTGGTCATGTGATAAAGTTAGAGAGTGGGTCACAATAAGGTTCGAACGAATCGTGAAGTAAGAAAAATTTACTTAAAAGTTGATACTACGAGAGGAAGGACGTGTTCATGCGCGTTAAGAAGAGAAGCGATGTCTTAAATGTAGGTAAGTAAGAATAGCGCAACCAGCGTAAGTGGAAGCAGCATTAGAAGTTCATTAGAGCAAAGTAGTCGCCGTATAAAGAAGAAATAGAAACCACGCGGAAGTAACTTTAAACAAGTAATCCAGGATTTCAAGTAAAATTGAATTTATTTTAGGAATTTTACTAACAGGTGGTCACCGATCCAAGTCGATAAGCAAACTTAGTAGGAATTAAACCAAATAATTCTGCAACAACAAAGTGTTATTAACTGTATACAATCGACTCCGTAGCTGAATTAAACGGGCATACCTCACCTCCGTGTCATTGTGATACGAATGCTATCGCCTTAATATAGGCACAGATCAATGAAGGAGGTAGAAAAGATGTACTAGAGAAAAGACGGATTAAATATGTTGATTATTTCAACATAAATTTAGAAGAAAGTTACTCTCCAAAAAATCCCTAATGGACGGTATTTCTATACTATCGCCATCTAGCAGTAGTCTTTAGAGCGCTGCACTTGAAAGTATTAAAGGGTAACTACAATATAATCACGGAGAATCTGTCAGGATATTGCATGAAAGTAATGCGATGTGGGATTAAGCAGTTATGAGTTACCTACGCGGGCAATAATTCGTTCTCTTCCCCCATCTCTCTCTCTCTCTCTCTCTCTCTCTCTCTCCTCTCTCTCTCTCTCTCTCTCCTCTCTCTCTCTCTCTCTCTCTCTCTCTCTCTCTCTCTCTCTCTCTCTCTCTCTCTCTCTCTCTCTCTAATTCCCATGTTTCAGGATAAGCCAGACAAACTGTACACAGAAGTAATGCGATGTGCGATTAGGCAGTCATGGTTACCGACAACAGCGAGGGTAATAGTACGCTCTCTAATTCCCGTGTTTCAGGATAAACCAGACGAACTGTAAAAATAAACATCTAAATAGAGACAAGATTGCGCTACCAAGCAAGGGATCAATTCAGTGAAGTCATTCCGCATGCCGTGACGTTTAGGATACACAGGGCAATAATTTTGTTGTCAACATACAAAGTTTGTGCCGCTTCCTTTAGACCATTAGAACAGCTTGCTTCTACATGTTCATTATTTAGGGTTTAATGGGCATTTGGCCAGAAAATCAATAATTTATTTATCCTTGAAGGATTCCTAATTTTTTCTAATAATGCAGATGAAATGCCAATTTTGGCGCATTTTATTATATGTTAATGTCGCCTAATCATGTGTAAATACCTTTAAACCTGTTTCTAAAAATGTTGTATGAAAAATAGTATGTTTTTAATATGGAGAAGTTGATGAATTTCAAGAACAACGACTGGTTTATAAACATGTAGCTGTCCCTATAATGAAATGTGTAATTATACTTCTGATGCAAACATTTATTTCTATTAACTAGAAATAAATTTGAGGGAAATGAAATGAAATGTGTAGTGTTTAACACCCGCTTTTACTACATACGGCACCGCATGCGGTGACACTGATGATGCATGAGATGAAGATGGAGCACCGGTGGAATGAGATGGCGGTGGAAACCGGAGGTCCTGGAGAAAACCCGCCCCAACGCCGTGTTGTCCACCACAAATCTCACTTTGCTGTCGCCTGGGATCGAACCCGGGCCGCCTTGGTGAGAGCCAAGCTGTCTAACCACTGAGCCACGGCGTGGCCGCAAATGTGAGGGAGAATAAGCTCTTGCAACAACATACTAATAAACGATAAGTTGCAGATAGTCCGGTGAGTCTAACTTGTTCGATGTTATTTTAATATTTGCTTCAATAATTGAATATAAATACGCAATTCAAAAACGCAATTTATGCATGACTTTCAGTTTGTATAAACATATTTTTGTTTCAGAATCCCTTTGTTTATGACTCTGAAATCTGTTGTTACAGGCTTTGAGCAACCTTTCCCCCCCCCCCCTTTATTTGTACACTCTAATTTCTGTGGTGATATCGAAAAACTTGAGAAATAATTTAATTTATTGCAGGCTTCTTAATGTTAGTTTATAATCGTTCATACGCCTCCTGACTCTGGCTAAGAGAGTGAACTATTGTAATTAAAATTTCCCGCCACATCCGGAAACTGAACGAGCTTTCGTTTGGAAAGCCACGTCGCTGAACACTCGAAACAATTTAATCATACCTCCAATGATAGGGTGATAGCAAAGATGACGGTGAGGCGAGGGGTCCTACAGTTTATATCGTGGACTCCGAACCACGTTGAGCGTAGGGAATGCTTCACAAGAGCTAGACAGAGATGAAGGTGCGGGTAGGGCCGACTTAAAATGGATACTTCAGAGCCGGGATTTGAGCTCGGACCCTCAGCACGAGAGTCGCGAACTAAACCACTGCGCTACCTAGGCGCCCCCCTCGTGAGAATACTTAAAATGGGAAAAAAAGAAAAGAAAGATGCAATAATACTGCTCTGTGAAACCATGACTTTTACCTGTGAATTTATGTGGCAGTAATACTTAAGCACTGAAAAAGTAAAAAAGTAAAAAAGCTATAAATCCAATATAAGCAAGTGAGATGATATTTAAAAATGTCAAACTCAGTTGCTTGTGTTAGACTTATTTCTCTCCCATTGTAATCCCTTATTTCCTTTGTGGATGGCAAGACGAGATATAATAAGAAATTAAATAATAAAATTATAATTATACATCTATAATATAAACGCATGAATAGGAAATGTTCAATTTAAGAAATAATTGGCTAGAATACACACACAGAATGTCACGAGAGACATACTCAAATAGAGCTCTATCATGTAAAAGTAGAAAAATAGGATGGAGAACAATTAGAAAGGTGAAAACTATAGTCACAACAGCTTAAGAGGTCAGCATATAGACCAAAACAAAAATAAAAAGATTTGTATCTCTATAGTTTATCAGTTTTATTAAGTACATTCATATAAAAGAGAAAGGTATTAATGTTAGCAGTAACTCAAGTATGTTAAATATGTGGTGATATTTTAACCAAGATTGAAGTAGCTGACTATGTTTGTGAGTGTCGAAGGGAGTCTCGGCGTTGTATGCAGGAAATAGGCTGTCTATAAATTTTCGTCTTCGAATCGGGGGTGATCGTAGTTCACGCTCCCCAGGGAATGTAAAAGGCCACAACGTGAAGGGAAGGCTGTTCTGCGACCTGCCATAGGGCAGTTTGAATATGTAACTTTTAGAAGCCCTGCCCTCTGCTGTTCCGCCTCCTAAATCTAACTACGTATATCACACCAAAGAAAGTCTCCGGACTCGGAGACGCAGGATGGTTGAAGGTTCCTACACCCTCCCTGGATAGGTTTATGACACCCCAAGTCAGTTCAGTTACAGATCACTCAAAAACATTCCGACGGCTTCTAATTTGGTGAATAAATATTCTCGGTTTTAGTGTACAGAGTGAACAGTGCGCATGTTTTTTTAACAGTTCTACACCTTGTCTAGCATGCGTTCTCTTACATACATTCGCTGTTCTTATCCCACTGTGTAAGTGTGGCACTGGGTGGCACATTCCTCTCAGGGACTGACTTTGCGTTGGATTCTTCTCACTTCACTTTTCCTCTGAGAATGCTCCGTCAGGAGCATAGATCTTCCACATATCGAGGTGTTAACACCCGCTTCCAAACCCACGCCTCATAGTTCAGAGCGGACTTATGAAAACCCGTGTCTAGCATTCTTAAACTGTGTGTGACTGCAATACAAAATGTTACATTTATCCGACTTTCGTTTTGAAGTTACTCTGTTCACACAAACACGCAGACACACACACACACACACACACACACACACACACACACACACACATGTCTTTTCTAATGAAATCTCCATGTTGATATCTGTGATAAGGAGATGATTGAAAAGTGAAATATTATTACTTTCCAGATCTTTCTGATATTTTGGAAATTGATCTTAATGGAAAATACACGAGTAATGCTTATTAGCATTTTTATCAACAACTTGAAAATAAATTTTTCGCTATTGAGCTATCTTCAGAGCCATAAGTGAACACAACAAATAGTAATAAAAATTAACACAACTCTTGTTTCCCTCTCCATATGTACAAGCTGGTTTGTTTTAAAGGAAGATAGACAACAGGTTATATGTTTTAAAAAGGAAACCAAATATTTCTGTTGCTCATAAAATAATTTATTTATAATATACACACTTATATAAAACGCTGGCAGACTTATAATGCATAAGAAGTTATTATTGTGTATTAAGATAAGATTCACATATGAACAAACTAAATGTATAGTGGAAATTGTAGATGCAGTGCCGTAGTTGGTTATTAAATGGGAGTCACTGTGGCATAACCGTGGCCATTAACCTTAACAGGATGATCATTAGCTTGGGAATCAGTTCTGGTAGAGGTTAAAGAACTAAAATTGCTTTAGCTTTCTGTGTGGATGTGAAACTAGCAGGAAGGTATATTCTTTTTAAAGGTGTTAAGTAATGCGAATTGTACGGTTTTGTTAATTTTGCTGCTGGTGGTAAATATGAGCGGCCTTTTATAAATTTGAATCACATTTGAAATAGTGAAAAAGAGTCAAAGAGCATGTATTAAAGAAATCTCAGCTATATTCATATGTTTTCTTATACCTGTTGTACAAGATATAGTTCCACAAACTATTCGCACCAAATCTTAGTCATCATCTCCATAATGTAAATCGAGAAAAATACTCTCATTATACATCTCTCTGTAGATACCAGAGATTAATAAAACTAATGTTTTATAGCTCACCTTCTATAGCTGAACATCCTCCTTAAAAAAGCAAGGCAAACAAAACAAACCTGAATAGTGACAGCTCCTTAAACATGAAACGAGGTTCGTTTAAGTTATAACACCTCCTATTTTTTGTCAGGGCTGGGAGCAGATAGGAACTTTTGGTTCTTTTTAAAATACACCTGGACCCTTTTTAAATGTGTGACAGAGATGGCAGCACTATACAGTGCTTAGAATTCTAATGGCAGCGACGAGAGTTAGGACTGTTTTTGATACTTAAAATGGCGACGTTTTCATTGCAGGAGCAGCGTGTAATCGATGTTCCATTCATGCCGTCATCACGCATCAACATCGCCTGACAATTTGCCAGGCGCCCAGCCTTGTGCTCATCCGCCAGCATTCGTTGCACCCACCTGGACACTTTTCGCATTTTCAGATCTTTATGGAGGATTGAATGCACAGATCCCACGGAAATCGTTGGAGGCGATGACTGCAACGCTCAATCGGCGATCCTCCAAAACGACGTTCTCCACTCGCTAGATCATGTCGTTAAGCCGGCTCGTGCCAGACCGTGACTGTGTTGCTTTGTTGTCACACGATGTTCTTCCTTCATTGAACTGTCGCACCCAAGAACAAACATTAGACACATCCATGGTACCATCATCGCACATCTCGATGAATTTCAATAGGCGATGAATTTCAACAGGTGTCACACCACGAAAATGAAGAAAACGAATGACTACAAGCTGTTCTTGCAATGAAAATGTCGCCACTTTAACTATAAAACAGTTCTAACTCTCGTCACTGCCACGAGAGTTCTATACAATGTACATCTGATTTACGCATTCACAAAGAGTTTTCGTGTTTTTTTTTTTGTTTTTTTTTTTAAGAAGTTCCTATTGGGCCCCAGTCCTGAAAAAAGGAGGTCTTATCACTTGAACGCACCTCGTAAATATTGCAACATTCAAAGGTAAAATAACCTCTGTGGTCTAGGGGTAACGCAACTAGTTCTGGTGAGGTAAAAGTTTTAAAATATATCTCGTGAACTACTGGCACTAGAATCCTTCGGAAAACACATTAATATTCTAATTTACTGTACTTTTGACTTTTTATTTAAATAGTTATTGTTCCGTTATTAAGGTCTATGTGTTCTCCAAAATTACACATTCTAAGGTTTGTTAAAATCTATTTATATGCTAAATCTACGAGCCCCCAAACAATGTTGTGAAAACGGTACATCAATAGCACTTTCCGCTTCGGAAATATTGGCGGTGCAAATTTTAGGTGATTTAGCCTTTATATTTTACATTAGTCAACACTTTTGGGACAATTTTTGACAAAGTAGAACTAATTTTACTGCGTTGACGTAGCTAGAGGTTAGAGATTTTCTTAACATCCTAAGAAACCCGTCACAGCCTTATCCTACTCTGTGATGCTACCGGCTGCTACAGTTCCACGATATGACGCACAGAGGTGAGAGATTTGGAAAAAGGGAGCAGATTCCTGGAAAGTTCTGAAAATAAATAGAATCCAAAATGCTGGAGAGTGAAACTTCCACAAACACCTGCATATGTATAATGGGGTTAGCTGAGGGGATCCAGGAAGGGTAGCGAATAGAATCTGGAGTTGACAAGAGAAGGGGAGAAGAAGGAGAAGGAAACGAATAATAATAAGAAGAAAGTTCAGTAGGATCTTGAGGGATCGGATAATGAGGGCAGTGGAGCGAAAGACTGTTAAGCGTATCAACCATTGCCTAGTGCTAATAAATTAAATATTTAAAATGAAACTTTGTTAGAATATAAACTAATAAAGGAAAATAATTTAGATCAACTGTAATAAAAGCATAATTGCGTGTGCTCTCAGACTACCTGTCCATTTTTTTTAACATATTACGGTATCACATTTTGAAAAGCGATGTGAAATCAGACTTACAAATATTAGTACCGAAACTACACACACTCCAAGGAAGTACAAATAAACTGCTTTTTACTAAATTAAATATACAATTACTAACATTAATACAACAAAATAAATGTAAAGTGAGTATTTAAATGTTTTATTTGGCATTAACTGTTATATTTGCATTCATTCTTGTTAAATATAGCAACATTTAAATCTTCCCTGATATGTTTCACAAAAACACTGAAAAAAGGACTGGAATATTTTCTGCTGGAATAATAACATTGCTATTGTGAGCTATTGTGGTTAATCGATCTCTTCAAGAGAAAATTGATTCGCAACTGGTTCTAGTGTAACTGCATGGTGATCCTTGTATTGGAGGTGCCATTATGTAGAAACTAGTTTTTCAGTTACCGGGGAGAAAGCCTGTTCCCGATTTTTGTACGGATTCACTCATAGATGGACCGACTGTAAACGATGGTTTCCCTACATTCAGAAATTTACTTTATCTGTCAGTTCTTCATCTATCAGTTCTTTCCTACACAATCTTTCACTACAGATAAAAGAGACATGTTAAACCGCGACCCACAAGTATGACTAAGTAAGCACAATAAAGACTAACACATTGCTTAAAGACAAAGACAATCGCATTTTGCTTTGGCACAACTTTATAGTGAAGAACATTCTATGCACCGATATTATATACGTATTATTACGTGATTAATGCAGTATTATTGGTACTTTTACAATTCTAGTAGCAACAGAGATTCCTTTGCTACTCAGCGTTTTTGGAATGTTATATTTAAAATATGTGAGGATACGTGTACAAAACTTAACAAATTATTTAAAATGCTGGAAAATTAAATACAGTTAACTATTCGAATACAAAATGCAACTACAAGAATATAAAGAACTTAGCTCCAATATTGAAATGTAAGATAAGGTTTAAATCCTACTCCTGTAAGGACCTAACCTAAGGTATCAGACTGAAATATTCATAAGATGTAGAGAATGGCTTCTATGTTCAGTGATCTTCTTCTATGCTCTAAGCTTGTTTATTTTTCACTTTACCATTTGTTATTAAAACATATTAATATTCACTTTTTAAATACATAATTAACTGTATTGCAATCATCACATTAAATTCACAAAAGATATTTTGCTTCTATAGTCCCGATATTTCCTTTGTGCACTTTTCACTAGTTTACTGAGAAAATTCATCATTTATAGCAGAAAGCGTCATTCACAGAAAATGCATTTTAGAACAAAAATGGGGAAAATAACTCTAAATTTCTTGAAAAAAAAAAACAACTAAGTATCACATGTGTTGAGAAAATAGAAGTGGGCGTACTTAATAATACTACCAACATTTAAAGAAAAAAATCCTCTAATGACTAGGCTGAAGTTTATCTCCCTACCTAAATTTGTCCATGAGCTGTCATAATTTTTCTGCGAAGTGGTACCGAATATGAAATACAAAATATGTAGCATATATAGTGTTTGTTTAAAAGATGTAGGTATTTAAAATTCAAATATTTTAACCTAAATTTGATGTACATATCAAATGAACAATGTAGACTAAAGATTAAATTGCAATTAATAGACTTTTCCTTCACTAAGTACAACTCATAATGGAATAGTAATGGAATAGAAACCTTGTTGGATCACAGTTGGCTCTATCTCGTTACATTTTGTTGCAAATAACTACATCAAACAGCTTAACATAAAGAAATTGCAAAATATAAAATGTGAAATAACTACGGCTAATCACTTTGTATTATTTTTGTAGGTATAGCTTGTTTAAGTTGTAATTTTTTCTTATTTTACTTAACACTTAAAACATTACAAACTCTTTGAGTAACTTGACTGTCTTCACAGCATAAGTGATTAAAATTAAAGAATGAATTCTCATCTATCAAATCTGATTATTTTGTCTCCAGGGAAACAAACTCTGCAAGATTTGTTTCTTTCCCTCGGTTTAGAGCCCCACATTAATTACAGAGATTCGAGTTCAGAAATTTGAAAAAATCCTTTGTATATAGTAAATATAGCTAAGGTTAAAGCAACTTGTAATCATCTAAAGAACAGCATTTTAAAGTCCCTGCCAAATATTGAATTTCGATAGGAGGTATGTAAACAAATGTTTCAGCAATTTCTTATCCACCTTTATATATATATATATATATATATATATATATATATATATATATATATATATATTCATAATCACAAAGTTTTCGTGCAGAAGTTTTTGTGCTGCACTAATTCTGCTACTTTTTAGTTTTAAAAATTGAATTTTGAGAAATTTCGTAAAAAGCTAAGGTACAGGGAAACTCAAATATTATTATAATAACAAATACGATCTCAGGAGAGTTTTAAAATATGTTTAAGTACCTACGTAATGCAATAAGAATAAAACATACTAATTTACTAAGTTTTGCAGAAAGATACTTTAATGGCATGATAAAAATAATTAAATTTGGCTGTAACACCTAAACCATTAAGGATAAAAGAGTATAAGTAGGAGAAATATACTTATGTGGGCATTGCAGTAAAATGTATTATAAATTTCAAATAGCATTGCAATTTTAATTTCAAAATTTAATTCAGAGGCATCAGAATTTGAGATCTTTGAATAGTATCTCACATAGAAAAGTATCAATTGATAGGAATTAATTATATACATGTCATAATTTAAAATGAATGTTTAATAAATAGATGTCGATACCATGAAAAAATTATACAGCTAAATACAGAAGGCTAAGTTAGTGCTACTGGCGGTCACGAGAAGAGTAAACTATTCAACGCTGAAATTGTTAATCGACTGGAACCAGAGAACTCTATAGGAGAGTAGATGGATATAAAAATATTCAAATGTGTATTCAAGTGACACAGGTATAAGAATACATTAATTTATGTCCAAAACAATAGGAGGAACAGAATTAGAAAGAGTAGATATTTGTAAAGTTTTCGGAAATAGATAAAAAAGTATGAAGCTTGGATGTATAAGAAGTATAATCATCTTGTAATTTCTACTGAAATTATAAGAGCTCGTGTAAGTGATGCTACAGTAGCAGAGTTCTCTAATACTAGTTAAGAAGATCTCCTTTCAGCTATCAGTCAGTCTTTCAGAACTACATGAACCGTTGCTGGCTCAATCCATGGAAGTTCAAACGCTGCAAATTAGTTGTGATTTGCTTGAGCAATTGCTAACATGTAGGGTATGTCCAAGATGAGTCTCGGATGACAAATGACCTTAGTGTCAACAGGGAATCAGAAGATACAAGCATGAATGATGATGAAGGCGAATAATGAGTTAGTGTGTTACATTAGGTTAGCGTATGTGATGCATGTAGACATGAGTTACATGTGATCGAAATACAGTATTGTGTAAGCACATGTCTTGATAGACCTCACATATGATGAATTGTGCTTTGAACTGTCGGTTAAGGATGAAATTTGCGAGACATGTGGTTGGGAAATACTTGCTTTTGGAAGTCAAGTTCAGCAAGTCAGGTTCAGAGTGTTAATATCCATCTTGGTAGGAGAGGCACTTTAAAAATAGTTAGTTCCACGCATTACTAAAAGTTCGTGTCTTTTAAGTAAGTGGAGGTGAACCTGCAGCACTATCTAGAATGTGTAACTTTGCTTTCCGATTATGAAGTAGAATACCTTCTCTATTAAGCGATGGTGCGGTTTCCTCAATAACACTGTCCTGCAGAATAAAATTTTTGTTCGCCAGTTAGCTATCTGAAAGGTGATATTAGCTAACCCTGAATGTGCTAAATTAACTGATGCTTTCCTTTTTCTCTATCGCGTAAGGTTTTCTCACAAATCACAACATACATTTTGACAGTACTGTTTTTTGTGTAAAACCACGTGCATTATAAATTAAATTATGAATACAAAATTTGCTATTTGAGAGGTCATATTAACTAATTCAGATATGCTAAATTGAATGGTGCCTTCCATTTTTTCTATCGTGCAAGGTTTTTACACAAATAGCAAAGTATATTTTGAAATTACTGCAATTATATATAGTGTCCAATATATAAAAGGTATTTATTTTTTATTTCCATAAAAACTACATGGGTTACGCAAAAACTATTATCGTTTTTGAAATGAGCGCATTTATTTCCCTATAAGTAGCCTAATTTCATCAAAACCGAGAATGTGTTGCAGGACCATAATCAGTAGCTATAGAAAATGAGATAATTTCATACTAATCTAATGCGATATATTCATACAAATTTCTCTATTCAGTCTTCTACAAAAGCTCTTGAAGACTGAATTGTTACAAAGTTTTCTTCCGTCTACTTCTTGTTAATCGAGATAAACTTTTACTCGCAGCTTTCTTTATATATTTAAAAAGTTTATTGTAGGTAGCTATACAAATAATATAGTAAACTAAAATAATAGTCATATCGCTACGTCATGCCTTGAAATAACGTGCTGTTTGGTTGACTACGAAAGAAAACAGAATGAAAAAAAGAACGAGTAGCTACTTCCAGATGAAAAAACATACTCTATAGAAACTTAAAACAAAAAATATCTCCTAAAGGTTTAATGCCGAAAATTAAATTTATTTGACAGGAACTGTCTGCTTTAAGAGATCTACTTATTTTGTGTAGTAGTGTAGTGTTTTTCGTAGTCAGATTCTGACTAGTTCTTACATGAGCCAATTAATTATACGAGTAATTCAGAATAGCGAGGATTTCATAGGTTATTCACAACAAATTCAATGTAGCGTTTTCTGTTTCTTTTTTTTTCTTTCGTAATTTAGATCCACCATCGTTAAGTAATATTGGACGATGAATGAAATGGATGAAATGATGTTCAAATGAGTCCGGGGTCCATGGAGCTTAGAGTTACACGACATTTGTCTTTCACGATAAGGGAAAACACCGGAAAAAACCTTATACAGGTAACATCGAACTCAGGACCTCTTGAACGTGAGGCAGACACGCTACCATCTACGCTACTGAGGCGAGCTCGTTTGTTCTTCTAAATAACTTTATGAAAGAGGTATTTTAATTAAATATAACAAAGAAACATACAAGGGTTAGTTCATGTGGGTGGAATTTTCTTGAAAACCTTCGTGTCCAAACATAAGTCTTAAACTTAAGTCATTTAACCAACAAGGAATCCATGAGCAGAAGCCTACCATTTTCTAATCATTTCTATTTGTTGAATTGAAGTCTCCAAACTGTATTTCCTGTGAAATCTAGATATTGAACTTTTGGTTGGAGTGCAAAATTCTCTGCACTTACTGCACATAAGTAGTGGAGAAAGTAAAAAGTGATGAATGGATGAAGTCAGGTCAGGGATGAGTATCGTAGGAAACAAATCAAAACTCCGCCTTGTTTTGAAAGAAAAGGTTTCAGGAAGATCATTAATAAACTACTGGACATGTTACCGAATTTTCATAGACCGAGAAAAACATAATTTGCCATTAGAGTCCGATATTCACAGAACCATTAATTTAAAACACACACAGACACCCACGCACGCATGCACACACACCTTTTCTAATGTTACCTTTCTTGGATTTGAAGTCTCTTATCTAGGTCTTGTCTTTCTCTAGGTATTTTGCATAACACGTAGACCGCAATTAACAGGCAAATTTTTACTACACAGAAATGGAGATCGTTAAAGCAAACAAATGAGGTGAAAATTTGTATTTGGTACGGATGGATTGGCCAATTTTAACATGATTCTTCTTATCAGTTTGAATTTTGCAGCATCTATCTATACGTAACATAAAAAGGGAATCATTCGTTTTTAATAACGATCCCAGACGTTTTATAACGCGCTGTTACTGAAATACCGATCTGCTTCGACACAGCCGATAAAATAGTCATCTTAATTCGGTTTTTACGTCTGAGTAATTGCAAGTACTTGGGCGGGATCGTACTGTTTTATGTGTTATCTGAAAATAACAATGCTGGCGCTGGTGAAGAAGCATTAATAGTTTTTCCAATATGTTGAGACAATTCAAATTCTAGAAACACACAAAGAGTTCTATCACTCAAATTGTAAATGAGACAACATTTCTATGAGAGCTACATAGATTCATAAGAATCAATGAAGGAATAAATAAATAAATAAACCTAATGGACTTCGAAAATAACAAAGCAGGAAAGAAAAACTGTCGATTATTTGTATACCAATACTCTGGAAATGTAAATACTATAAATAGCGTAGTCCGTGTGTTTGTGTTATATATGTGTTTGTTTAAAGTATTGCTATTGCTTCAGTATATTGAATAATACATAGGCATTTAGTTTGACTGATAGTCTGTATATGAATTTGGGTTCTATTGGAAATTTTCTGTTCACGTTTTTGGTTTATATACTATTATTTTAGATGTTTTCTTTTGAAAATCCGCAAGTGAAGTTAAGCTGTAGTATCTTAATCGCCTTTGAACTTATATTGTACTTATGAAATACGTTTATTTACTAAGTTTTCTTTCTTCTTTTGTTTTTCTCTCTTACTGAACGGACATTCTCTTCTTAACTTATAATAGAGAAAAGGTAAGCTGGTTTCTTTTGTTGACGCTCTGCAGCATTTACACGCACACTTTTCATATATATATTAATGTATTCATATATTCTTCCGTCTGATTGACTAGTGTTTAATAGCGAGCAGCTTAGACAATATTAGTGACTTAATACTATTGATCAATGGAAATAATAGTAAATTAATTAATTAATTAAATTCCTGTTATCTGAAAACTTAAAGCTATCAAACTTTTGGGAAGCTCTTTTCCCATTAAATCGTGATTTAAGGGTAGATTAACACCCCTATTCCACCAATGGTAAATGTTCTATCTTCACGCTCTTTATCTAAGAAATATTTAAAACACGAAACAGAAATTTTTAAAGAAAGTTGGTTCAGACATACCGAGTTCATTGGTCCATTTTTATTTAACAATGTTTTCATTAAAGCGGGGTGATTATTTTATTCATTGAACCCTATTTAAATTTGTACTGTAGTTACTTATTTATGGGTAAAAACCATATTAACATCAAACCAAATGAACAATAATAGCATTTACATTTTACTCTTTCCAGAAGTTTAATTTAGTTAATTTTACAGGTTCTTTTCTCTTTGTAGTAAATCAAACAGTTTTACTTACTACAAATATTTTCAAAGAAGGAGATCATACGCCTTGATCTCTGTTCCTAATTTAAAACATCATGATCAGTCATCATTAGAGTAACTAATCACCAACTCACACACATTTTCCTATTTCCTATCTGTGAAAGATGCCGAAATTGACTACCCACTATTCATATAAGTTCCATAAATGGGAAGAGACGAACAAAAACCCAGGACGAAGTTACAATATTACCGAGAATATTACAATTTTACAAGTATTTTATTTCTATATTTCCCTGTAATACTAAGCTTCATAAATTTTCAATTTAAGTATAGCTTCTTATGTGTAATTCAAAAAGTGTATTCATTTTGAAGGTAAATTGGAATTCATAGAATACAAACAAAAGTATATCTAAAGTAGTTTTAAATTCTAATTTACAAGGGAAAAGAACACCAGATAGACTAAAGAAACTATGCTATCAGTAATTTGGAGCTAAGCCCAAATTATAAAGCAGAAGAAGAAGAAAGGTGGACCTCATATGTAGAAATTAAGTATTTATTTTTTGCTGCATGTAGTTTAATATTCAACGTTTACATTGTATATTTTAATTGTCAAATCACCTGTTATATTGATCATTTGTTAACTAATATGAAAGAATTAGAAGAATTAGAATGACGAGTATACGTCATTAAAGAACATGCAAGCTAACGGGACATTAAAATACACAGTCACCACTTGCAGTTAGGTGACTATTAAATGAAGCTTAATAAAATAAATCCTAAATTAATATTCATGTTTAAAAATGTCACCCAATATAACCATAGATTAGGGGGAGAAAATGTCAGTTATCTTTTGATGTACTTTAATCATTGGCACTCCGTAAATATGAAATTAGGCAGGAAATTCTATTTTTTCTACACCACAAAGACCAAAAATACGATAGTAATATTAAGCAATTTGTTCCATTTAGTTCCTTCTCTAGGATGCATTTATCTCACACTCCATTCTACGTCTCAAACTAGAACGATCGGTTTTCTATAAGCAGTTTAGAGGCGAGAAAGAAAGAGACAGATACTTTAACGGGAACGCTCTTGGCGGTTAACTGTCAGAGGAAAATGTATGAGTTTTAACAGAAGTCGTTCTCGGCAGGAACCGTGGAATTCCTCCCAAAAATCATCAGCTTAACAGCGCTGCTTTAGAAGGTACGGGAAGAAAGGCACTGTAAGTGTGAATTTACACTCCCTCAGCAAATAAGTAAACACATCCAACTAGACCAGTTGATTGTATTCATAGTCACGTGGCTTGAGTTAGCGCAGCGATGGTTTGTGACGAATGTTTAATCGGGAGTGAGAGAACAAGTACTGTTTTTCTCTCTTTGTGAGGTAAAGCACAGTTTTAATATGCCTTACTAACACTGACTAACACTGTCTACATTAGTAATTAACTTCATGCTAAGGAGGTATTTGAATGCGGCTCATGATGGAGCCTATAAAGCTTCAAATCAGCACACCACTGTGCATTGCAGTAAAACATTGGATTACACCCATTTCGCAAGTTGCGCCTTTTTAGAAGTAAATTACTGGCCATTTTTGGTGCAACTTATCTATGTCAACAGCTGTATAGCATATTGACATACAGTAAGAACTGATATGCAGTAGCTTTACGGATGAACATCTTCAATGTATTCTACATATATGACGTCGTCACCATTTAACAATCCATATCGTAAACAATTTCAATGCGCAAGATTATAATATTTATTCGTAAGAATAAAGTGCAGAAATGATTTAAATTTCTTTAGCAACTTAAGAGAAACATTTATCATTGCATAACAATTATTGTATAACAAAGCAAAGGTAATAAATATGTTAATTCTATGAAATTATTTTTTTCAATTTAAGGTTTGGCTGTGTGCACTAATGTGGTGAGAATTGTTTCTCACACGATGTCAACATTGTTGCTATGCCCTTCACTCTCTAGTATCATTAACCCTCTTTGTGCAGTCTTAACCTTTTGAGTTCAAAAGTCTACATTTGACCAAGAGAATTTCATCTAAAACCCGAATGACCACACGTTACTTTTCGGTTTACCTGTCAGATATTGGAAGTAAAGAGGAAGGGATGGATGGTTGCAGGGGTAAAGTATTTCACACTTAGGGCACTCACCTTCCGGCCCTGCATTAGAGTATCTCTGTCTCTCTCTTTCTTGCCTCTCAAATGTTTGCAATGGATTCTTATGGTTTCAGACACATTACTCAGATCAGCAGTATAACTGGCTTACGGTAAAAGTAATGAAAATCTGCTAGAAATAAATGTTGTAAGTAATGTCATACATCAAACAAACAGTTCCCACTTTACTTTCACTATTGTCACGGAAGAATTCATTGCCTGTCTGGTATTGCAGCACAGTGCTCACTTCATTTACAACAGCAAACTTGTAACAGTAAAAAAATAAAGTAATACGAGAATGACGCTAAGGTGCACCTTCGTTTTTACAAAAACAAAAGGACAAAGAAAACACGCGAAGGCAAGTAATGCTGAGAGATTGTAGTTGTTGTTCCAAATGGTAGTGGGGGAGTCCTGCTGAATGAGAATATGGCAGGAGGGAGGGCAAAGAGCAGGTACAGTTCTATTCATCTCATGGAGCAGGTAAAATGGCGAGACCTTGCCAACGGGAGCAAAACAAGATGGATAGGGAGGGGAAAGTCGTGAGCAGTAGCGTACAAACCTTAGGCACTGTAAATAAAACATGTGTTTGGATAACGCATATTTCCAAGGCCGGTCGATACCCCCATGTAACCTTGATTTATTGCGTTTCTTTTCTCCCAGTCGACTTCTTACATCATCTTTTCCCATTTATGCCGCAACCTCAAATTAATGGTCATACCGGCGATCCTTTGTCTTAACCTTGCTTAGTAGTTTTATTGCTTGGTAGTTAGAGTTGGGCATTCATGTCCTAAATTAGGGATGAACTAGCTCAGTTTTCCCTTTTATTATTTACGTCAGACTATTATTGTCCTTATTCTTGTGGCGCTGTCATTTACAATGAATTTTGAAGAATAGAAAACGCAAAAAAGTTCATACAATAATTATTAATGATCTGGTTTAAAAACATATTTATGATTTGCTTTTGAATCTCTTGAACAAAACCATTGAATAGGATAGGGTAGGATTTACGGAGGGTATTTGGCACGTCCACATCATCTTTTGTATAGTCCAGCAATGCAGAGAAGGTCCCTGTAAGGAATGTGCTCTCTTGTACAGTGGTACAAGGACAGTGAATGTGTTTGACAGGGAACGTATGCTACACAAGGAGCAGAACCGTTCAAAAAACATACGCCCTGTTCACTCTGTACACTAAAACCGAGAAGATTCATTTACAAAAGTAGAAGCCATAATAATGTTTCTGAATGGTCCGTAACTGTACAGACATGGAGTGTCATAAACCTGTCCAGGGAGGATGTGGGAACCTTCACCAACCCCCCCCCCCTGCGCCTCATCCTTCGGAGATTTTCTCTCCTGTGTATGAGTATACATACGTACAAGGAGGAAGGATGAGGGAGAGGAGACAGAGGGTGGCCGACGCAGGAGCCACGACAGAGCAGAAGACAGGGTACCGATTGTATACCACAGCAGAGGTCTCCGGGAAATGAGACGCAAGGGGGTTAGAGAAGGCTCCTACACCCTCCATTGACAGGTTTATGACACCCCATACAGACCATTCAAAAACATTCTGACGATTTCTACTTTTGAGAAAAAATCTCCTCCGCTTCCGCTCCTTGTGTAGCATGTGTTCTCTCTCACAAATATTCGCTGTCCTTGTCCCACTGTGTAAGGGTGGCACATTCCTCTCAGGTACTTACTTTGCTTTGGTGGACAGTACCACTGTCTCCCAGGCAGTCCAGTACAACTGGCATCCCACCTGTCGTAGTCCTGAAACATGTCACAGCATATATGGGTGACAGCTATCTACTTCGGATGTCAAACGCCCCTCCTTATGACCCAGGAGGCTCAAAGAGTTGCGCACGAGGCACTATGGGGCTCTTACTGGGGCAAGGCCTAGAATCTAACAACCTCCCTCACCCAATTACAGGGTGGAAGTGGATACGCAACTTAAGCGCGTCAGCCCATCCGGAAAGACTACCGATTGCTCGGTTGGGCCGCCATTGATCCGCAGGTTAGCTGGAATCTTGAAGCGTCCCTCAACCCCTTCTGACGGTGAAGTCAAACAGATGCGCCCGAACTTCTATTATGGGGAACCACTGCCACACCGAAGCATACGCAAGCGAACGGGAGAGGCTCGAATGTTCGACCCGGTATACTTCAAGTAACGTCAGAAGTCGCGGTAATGATAAAGGTACAGGCCCGTTTACTAGGACGATGTAATCCTGCCATCCACCGCCGAGACACTCGCCGACACTTCTGCCCTGAAAGAGATCACCAGATGAGAGATGATATGAAATGACAATGGAGAGAGATCTCGGTTCAGGAAATTTGGGAGATTTAATGAGCATACTCAGCATTCGCCTGGCAACCGGGACAAACCCGCCCGACCACGTTAAGCGAACCTGGACGTCCCGAATGCGGACTACAGGCGGAATCGCATGAGCCATCCCGCTCGGTAGAGCACGGAGTAAATATATGAGTTTAATTCCTTTCTAAATGATCTCAAGATTCTTTTACACACCTACTTTTTCTCAGCTTGTATAAAAGTTATATCGATGTTTCTTTTTTGTGTGTGTGTGTGTGTGTGTAAATGACAATGAGGCTAAGAAGAAATACGTATATGATCCAGTGGTGTATACATGTTAATGTCCAGAGAAAAGTACTTAAGTTCCCTTATTCATGCAGGTGAAAGAAGAGTTCGTTGGCAGAAGAAAGTGATTATCGAAGCTATTGGATTCTTGGCTCTTACAACTTAACGCTGACGGCAGAATCAATCACAACAGCTGATCGTGTTGCAAAATTCCTCCAGTAATTTTCAAAATTTCCTAGTGTCTTGCAATTACAGTTTATAGTCATTCACAAAGAGAGCTTAAGAATATGTACTTAAAATGTGTGGTATAATCAGTATTTTAATAACTGTAATTCCGTATTTCAGAATATAATTTTGAAATGTTTAGATGATACTAGATTAATAGCAGTCACATATGATTCTGTTAAACATTAAAATTTTAATAAACACACTTAAATTTAGAGTTTAAGAAGCAAGTTTTATATGTATCTACTAAGTATAAATGCTTATCAAGGAACAATTACCTTAGTTCACACTTTAAAGTGGACGTAAGCGGAGGTTAAAAGGAAAGATGATTGATAATTTTGTCAACAAATGTATATAAATGTACAACGATGATCGTCCATTCAAAACGTACTATGCACTTTAGTACTTCAATGAAAATTGGTATAGAGATTTACAATGAAATGAACACCGAAATGAAACTTTAACAACAATTTCTATAGAATTGTGCGGTCAGAACTTTAAAATGCAAAGAGAAGAAATGGAAATAAGCAACTATAAGGGGGAGTAATGAATTGTATTCATTTTATGTAAAGGTAAAAGGAGATAATGAATGACACATTGGTACAAAGTAGCAGATACGTATAACAGATGTTTAAGAATCAATCCAGATGTATTCTATATGCGGTCAATTGGTGGGCGTTTTAAGAAATGCTCTCCGCGCTCATTGTTAAACACCAAAGTGACATATCTTGCCTCCTAAAAGTTATTGGAAAAGGCTATTCCAGGAACTTCTCATTATTTCATCACTAAGATTCAATTAATTTATACTAATACTGTAAACAGTTGAACAATTCTAAATAAGCTTATACTAAGCAGGAAAATATCAAATACACTTAACTGACTGACAATTCATAAATCATTGAAAGATCTTTTGTTTCTGTCGGGCATGGGCTCTAAAATATTTAATGTTTGTTCATTATCAGAAGGACTATCCACAGGAACACGAAGAATTGGAAGTGTAAAAGACGTGATTCTGAAAAGGACTTTCACTTATGTTAATTACCAGACATCGGAGCCCATACACCTTTAAAGGGATATGAAGTTTACGAGTCCCGCAGTAAATAGCTGCAGACCTCAGTCCCGGGGACAACAGTCCGGTTGGCAACGCGTAGCTTGAGTTTCATTACTACTACTGCTTGCCACGCAAGGCTCTGCATTCCAGGGAGTGCAAGGTGAGCAGTCGAGCAGAGAACAGTCTTAACAACATAGAGAGTGCGCCATCTACCAAATGAACAAAAAATTAATTATCCAGTATTAAACACAAAAATACTGGATTTTCAGTGCTGCGTAATATAAGAAATAAACTAAGTCTCGGACAAATATATGAAAATGATTTGTACTACTCATATGCACCATTAACGTCATGTAACATTGAACCAACTTTCTCCCAATATTTTTATATTGGTTTAGCGAGAGACGCAGAAATTTCACATTCAACAATTTACAAATGAACGTGTTTGTTCACTGTAATTACCGCATCGAAAGCAATGAGAAGGATGACATATTGCAACGGAGCTTACACTTTGTATCCGTACCGGAGTGCACATACAGCGCTTCGATATACTTGTTGACACAGACGCCTGTTGATGTCTCGCTTGGCCTTGTATAGTAGCTGTGCGCGTACATTGATTGCTAAGGTGTATGGTATCCGATGTCTGATAATTATCAGTATATGCACGTAAAATAAGACAAAGTTCACAATATAAATGTTCATGGTATACCCACCTAGACAAAGATTAGTTGAATCTGCTCGCTACTACATAGGCCGTTTGATTATATATATATATATATATATATATATATATATATATATATATATATATATATAATTTATTCCGTGAACATTTCACTTTATTTCTCGGCATAGTCTACATTGATGGCTGTACACTTGAACTTTCACCACTGAGATTGCTGATGTATGCGATGGTGTACTATTCTTGTGAAAGAGCACAATTTTAATCTCGATGTCTTTTCAGACAACATATGTTAACAAACTATCTAACAAGGGAGTATAATAGGCTCCAGTTGCCTTTTCTTAAAGTAGTGTATGAGGATTATTCCTTGATAATCCCACTAAACAGTGGCAATCCTCAGTGGCACGACAGCCCTTAGAGGGCCAAGGCCTACCAACCCAACTGCCGGCCTCACGCCCACTTACGCACGGCAATCGATACGGGGAGGAGATGTGGTCAGCATCTCGGTATCCCCCAGCCGGAATGTTGGTTTCCGTGACCAGGGCCGCTTACCTAGCGTAAGCTCCTCACTTTGCTCACGATGCTGAGTGGGCACCGGTCCTATACCCGGCACCTAAAATCCGCACCCCATGGGTGTCATCGAACCCGGGCCGCTTTCCATGGCCAAGGACCAAGGCATTTTGCCTTAGCCCGCTACGCCATAGCGCCATGACAAAATGGTCCTTGTTTCCTTTGGTGTATTTTCACCAGCCCTTGTCTTTTGTTTTGACTGCCCTTTTGATTCTGGCGTGTAATGATTGAACCAAGTTTCATCCATGGTCACAAATCAGCGCAAAGGGTCTTACGGATCGTGATTAAACATCGGCAGACACTCGGTAGAAGTGCGCTTCCGAATGCGCTTATGGTCAACTCTGAGCAATTATGGCACCCATCTTTCACACACTTTTACATTGCCGATTTTTCATGCAAGATATTGTGCATTTGCTCAGTTGAGGTGCCTACAGCCTCAGCAATCTCACGAATTTTGATTCGGCGATCTTGAATTGCCAGATCGTGGATTTTTTCAATGGTGTGCTGACCTCAATTGGACGTCCAAAACACGAACCACCTTCGGTGCTTCTACAGCTACGTTTAAATTCATTGAAGCAATGGTAAATGGTCTTCATTTTTGGTGCAGAGTCCGCGTGAACTTCATCCAATTTAGTTTTGACTTATGTGGCAGTCCAGCCCTTCAAATCAAAATGTTTAATAACAGCACGAAAGTCTGTTTTTCCAATTTTCAATCGCAGCTATTACACTGACCAGTTAAGATGGCTGTCAACAATGAACTGTACATTGTAGCACATTCGAATTTTCTGTACAATCTTTTGAACAATCAAGCTTACTCTCATAAAGTTACAATAAAAACTGTCAACCACTTCATGGAAGTTTACCAAACGTATTAAACGACATGCGTGCATGCGGCACCATTGTCACAATGCACCTTATGCAAATGTCGTTGCTTTGTTTTATTCGTATATTGAAGTCAACAAGGCATCGTAAATATTAATTTTATAAGCACCAATACTGTTCCTAACTAACGTTTCAAGTAGGTCAAACGGTATCTTGTAACTGACAATAGGAAAGATTGCTAGTTTCTGGTCGCAAATTATGTGTCTTTTCCAAAGAAGTTCCTTTGTGAAGTATTATATTTACCACCTTCGGAAATTTTGTTATATATACTACAGGACCAAACAAAAGCCCGAAAATATCATCTAGCCAATTACATATATAAAAATATGTCGACCATTGTTATGAATGATTATTTCACAAAAAAGTTACCTATAGGCATGCGGTTTTTGCATAGTATGGAAGGCTATCGCTGGCGGTTAAGAAAGTCAAAAGTTCTGCCGATTTTCACTTTGATTTGCGTGAGTAGGTATCTGGACGTTTTCATCCATTATTACCTATGGTTATTTTGAAATTACAATTATGATCGGTAAAACGGAGGATCTTCCTAAAATGTTGTATGTACAGCATTGTAGATTAATTTCACAAAGCAGGAGTGTTAATTCGCCATTCGAGTATACAAAGTGTACAAGGTTCGGTAAGACAAATAGAGTTTATCAAAACGATTAGACGAAAGAGCGTTCACAAGTTAAATTTTGATAAATAATTCATACCTCATATTGGAACTTATAATACTGATGTTGATACGACGTCAGTATTACTACAGAGGGAGGTGTTACCAAGTAACGTGCCCGACTCGCATTTGGGATGCCCCAAGCTCATTCATGCCTTTCCTTGTCATATTTCATGTCTGTGATGTATGATGGTCGGATAGTCAGCGCGGATGCTTGCGTTTGGTAAATGCTGTTTTTGCCACTGAGCGCCGATGTTGAACGTTACCGTCACGTGGGGTGGACGCTTGTCGGCACAGGATCCAGAGTGCTGATGGCCCAGTGTTTTCGTCCCGAAGAGCTCTTAGCATTTCTGCGCGTCTCTGTGTCCTGTAATATGCCACTTCTTGTATATTCACGACTTTCACCTTTACAGTTATCAGAGCTGAATTCCACACTCGCCGTTATTCACTTAAGTACCTACTTGTAAAGCGCATAAACCGGTTGGCACATTTCTTTAATAGATCAATAAAAACTGGCAGAAGCCATGGCAGAGTTTTTGTTCGAGGAATGTGTGTTTAATCTCTATGACAATCTCGCCTATCAAGTAAAACCGTTTTTCCTGAAACATAGCAAGTACAGTTTGAATTGTTGTTCAATGCATGTCTCCAGGTCACATCGGAAGAATGGCGCCGTTACCTTCCCAGAGAGGCAATCGTGCGTGAATACCCAAGAATGAGATGAATGGCTTGAGCCAAGCTGCAAGTCTGAACGCTTGGAAATCCAGCACGGAGTGCCAGAATAATAAAACGAGCACTGAATGATACATTGTTACTCTGAGTCGTATCAACTGCACGTGCCTGAAGGGAGTTATTTCTGTCGACGTGTCCTTTTTGCTAGTCCATTAAGCATGACATACTTGGCCCGCTACTTAAAATAAACAAGTTTATGTTCCCGTCAATGTTACGTACATATTTTATTTCTCCTGGCTTAAGGAGGACTGGAGCGTTGGAAATAGTTTTATTTCCCTTCAAAATATCCACAGAATCTGTAAACTATGCCAGGGATGAACCAACCACTGTATTGGTTTACCAGTTGCTTATAACTCCACACAATGTAAACATTTATTTACATTTGGTACTTCGGACACTTCAGAAGATCGTGAAAGGCGTTGTTGTGATTATCATATTTATTCTAAATAATTTCATTACTTTAATATGTAGCGGAGAGAAGAAATGGAAGGTGAAACTGGCGCACTTTATGCTGATTTTTATTAAGAAAATAGGATAGAATAGGACAGAAAGTTAAGATTCGGCACGTCGATCAGACTGATCTGTTCTACTTATAGTCCAAGTGGAGAATCCCCGGGAGGACGAATGAAGCGAGAGGAGACAGAGGGTGACCGACCCAAGGTGTCACGACAGTGCAGAGGACATGGTTCCTACATTTACCAGACCGAATATTCCTGGCAGTCCAGTGCAACGCATCTCTCCTACGTGGCCCCGAAACAATCTACCAGACCAGCTCGGACACTAGCGGATCTGAAGCCAGAGCTGGGAAAACTACCGGCAGGCTCCCTAGCTGTTCATGAAATGGCCCACTAGGTCGGTTCAGAGAGTGGAGACTGTCTCACCAGAGAACCAAGATGTTCATCAGCAGTACATGAACCTGCCATACAGCGCCGAGACACCGGCCGACACTTCTACCTTGAAAGGGACCACCTGAGGAGCGATGATGTGAAATGATAATGGAGATGAAATGGAGATGTATTCGGGGGATGTATCAAGAAAAAAAAAAGAATATATTTTTTGATCTCATCTCATACTGACACTATGACAGTGTTAAGAAAAATTAAACATAAATAGGAGTTACTTGAAAAACGAAGAATATATCCAATGTACTATGTAAGTTAAGATCAAAACACTGCTTTAGTTACCCGTGTTTAGCAATACAACATTATCGTAAACGATAAAAAGTAAAAGAGATTGGAATAAACTCGCGCATATGTCACGTTTAACACTCCCATGAGGAAGACACAAAGGAGGTGACAAAGTTGCAAGCAGACAGCCTACAGACTCGCTGAAATTCCTAACGAATGCTGAGAGTTCATCTGAGCACCTGGATCCACTGCTTAGCCACCAAAATTCCGGGCCCGTTGTCAACTTACGTAGTGACCAGGGGATAGTGACCACTCAGGCCGCCCAGCATGGAGAGCAACATGCGCGCCATCTTCGGACCCCGCTTACACCATGAACTGGAAAACATAATTTAAAACTGAATTAATAAGGACACGTTACCACAGTCCCACCTGAATATTTTTCTACGCTTGCAATTATTTAACCCATGGTAAATGCAATGATACGTGAATTCGTAGGTTACAGTTATATGAACGACATTGCAGCAGTTGGTAAAATTAAAAAAAAATAATAAAAAATAAAAAAAAATTAAAAAAATAAATTAAGAAAAGGCATGTTTAAAATATTTATAATTATTAATCTTGGAAATTGGATTTGAAATATTCGGAATATATAGTTTTGACAAAGGGAATGAAACTAGACCCCAGAAACCTTCGGACAGTAATAAAATTACACTAAATACGCAAAAGTATATGTAAGCGTTCTAAGATTTGGGAAGACACTTTAATGAAGGTATAGTATGCTAGCTCAGAAATTTCATACTTCTTTCACAATGTCACGAGAAAAAAAAAGTCAATATGACAAAACTAAAAAAAACAAAAACAAAAATAATAATAAAAAAAAAGGCTCCGCCGAAGTTAAATCAACAACTACGTATATCCAAAAATGACTGACTATATAATAAATATTTCAAATATATTACGTGTTTTATAAAGAATTACATTTTTATGACCCTTTCTATTCAATCTTCTATGGTTTACCAGTATACATATCTCCCTCTGAACGAAGAAGGCCTTTCAGGTTACTCTTAGAAAATTCAAGACATAAGTGTTATATAAATATGTATTATTTTCATCAAAATCAAAAAGCCATTCTGACAAAACATAAAATATCGAAAAGTCTGTCATGCGAAGAATAGTTTAGAATTAAGGAAATTTTCTTGAAAATGGTATCCCCATTTCGTATGGAGCTGAACTTACGTAAAATATTGTTGGCCAATTCCAAATTGGTTCGCTCAGTAAAGCATATCATTAAATCCCTAAGGATAATTTACCACTCTGTTATTTAGAAATATTAATGCTATGCACAAACGTTTGGTGCTATGCTACACTACATTTTGGGATTATGTTGCTAGAGAATAGCGTGCAAACTTTATTCTAAAAGTCTGATGTGCTAGGTACATTCACACGTACTTCTCCACCTGGTATCCAACAAATTATTCCTAAAAGAATTCTGTCCTTCCTTATACTACAAGATAAACAAGGAAAACATTTTTAGAAATATTTTACATAATTTCTTGTAGGTACAATGGAAATAGAACGAACTAGCCCTAAGCGATATTTAACTCCTTTCAGAGCCAAATCGCTGTGAATGTTTTTGAAATTGCGTTTTTCTTGTGTGGCCACACATATTTTGTATAACATTTGACCTTCTTTTACAATTTACAAGTTATTCAAAAGTTACTCATAATGAAAATTTGAAATGCTATTCCAAGAACATTCAACTCACAAACACAAGTGTTTTTATTCAAGGGACCCCCAAAAATGCATTCTTGGTGACATATCGCTATTCTTACTATCTCACAAGTGAGTGATTAAGATTCAGTGTACCATCATGATATCCATTAACCAGTTTTAAATATTTGTTGCATTGTTGGCATTACTTTATTTATTTTATTTGTCATGACGTCATTAGTAAGCTTTTGTATTTTGTAATTTACGTCCTCCAACGTTGTCATATCCGACGATGAATGGAATGGGTGAAATGATGCTCAAATGAACCCAGGGTCCACAGAGCTTAGAGTTACCCAAAAATCGTCTGTCAGGATAAGGGAAAACCCCGGAAAAAGCCGTATCCTGATAACTTACCCTGACAGAGATTTTTTAATGAGAGGCAGATGTTACCATCTAAGCTACCTGAGGCGGGCATTAGGAGTATGGACTTTTATTGCAAGCAAATATAGGTCTCTTTTAAGAATAGTTGATAATCCCTTCAATCTGTAATGAAATATGCAATGAAATGATTTCTACAAATATTTATCCCAATTCAGTTGAATAAAAGAAAAAAAATGCCACAATAGTTGCAGAACAGATATGAAAATTAACGATAGTAAATTCAGAACACCTTTTTTACAATTTGTATTGCACTAGTGCTTCTAAAACTTGAGGAAGTATAAAAATAAATAAAAATGCTACATCTTACACACCTTTTATTCATAATATTTATTTTAAAAAGAATTAAAAATGTTTTTATGTATTTGAAATAACGGTAGGCTACGTGCAATTATTATTATCATTATTATTATTATTATTATTATTATTATTATTATTATTATTATTATTATTATTATTATTATTATTATTATTATTATTATTATTATTATTATTATTATTATTATTATTATTATTATTATTATTATTATTATTATTATTATTATTATTATTATTATTATTATTATTATTATTATTATTATTATTATTATTATTATTATTATTATTATTATTATTATTATTATTATTATTATTATTATTATTATTATTATTATTATTATTATTATTATTATTATTATTATTATTATTATTATTATTATTATTATTATTATTATTATTATTATTATTATTATTATTATTATTATTATTATGATCATCATCATCATCATCATCATCATCATCATCATCATCATCATCATCATCATCATCATCATCATCATCATCATCATCATCATCATCATCATCATCATTATTATTATTATTATTATTATTATTATTATTATTATTATTATTATTATTTGAGGTCTTCTCGGGAAACAAGCCATGTGAAAAGACAATTAGAAAAGACAAAACACTATCAATACTCGCATCACTGAATAAAAGACTTTTCAGTAAATTAAGTGCCAGAACAGGAAATGGTGTGAGTATAGAAAATTAATTGGGTCAAAAAAACGTAACTACTTAACTTGATGATCTAGTTGTATAGATCTCATTTCTGTTAGTCACGCCCTTCTCCCTAGGCAGGATTGATGCATTCAGTTTTGAAGCCGTACTGTTATTAGACTTACCTACGGCATTACTTGCTTAACTTGCTAAATAGCATTAACCACCAAAATCTATATTTTACAGATCCGAGTTGACTCAATACTCCAGCATGGAGAAGATAACACCATGAACGTCCGCTTAACAGCTTAGGTAAGTATTCATCATTTGTTCGAAAATACTCGCTATACAGGTTTATATACATCAATATGTTGTATTGGAAGTTTCTAGCATTAAACTACAATAGAAAATAATTAAGGCATGGTTTAACAAAACAGAATGGCATGAAACTTATAGCAACTATTGAAACAGATATACTAACTTCAGGGTCGTAAGCAAATCTATGTAGGAATAGTAAAAAACAAATGTAACGTGTTTATTTTTGTTTCTTGCTTCACACCATTCTGTTGTTTTGTGTTTTCTACAAAATATTATTTTTATATCAACCTCTTGTAAAGAATTACAGAAACAGTTTTATTACACAGTTAGTTGTTGACACAATAATAAAGAAGAAAATCACTTTGATAATCTTATGTTTGGAATGCACTTTGATGTTACTTGCCATCTCCATGACATTCGAAGAACAAGGTGAATAGTGAGTGCAGTTTAAACAGTTACAAAGTTTATCTCGATTCCAGAATTCTCAGTTTTAAAGAGATCCCTGTTTTTTGTGTAATAAGTGTTTGTTCATCTATCATGGTTCATGCATTTTACACCATTTCTTCCAAGAAGACGACTTTATAGTCCTCTTTCCTATTCTCAGAAAAAGACATGTACTTTGCCATTGACATGGTGCAAACCTTGTAGATTGTGGGTTATATATATATATATAAAGATCGGAGGGATATGCGCTCGCATGCGATACAAGCTAGCTGGACACAAAGTATGAATTACGTCAGATGTACAACACGACCATCAGATACCATACACCATACGCCGAAAACAAGTTAACGTAGTACTCTGCGAACTACTGAAGCATTGCCTTTCAGGTGTATGCAGACGCAAGATCAAGGCTAAGTATAGCGGGATTTTATTGTGTCCTCTCGATGTAAGGTGGTTATCATGCTTAGATTGTACCAACCTTCCAGTTGCGTACATGTACAAGCAATAACGGAGCACTCATGTGCAGTAAATTCGCTCCGGCCTTTATTTCTCACTCAAGGTTTTGAGTGATGCAATGCACAAATACACACATTTAGACATACACATATGCACCCTTTTCTAAAAATTATTTTTAATTGATTTAAGTCAAACCTCAATATTCAATTTTGGGCGGAATATCTCTTACGTAGAGGTTAGAGTTTTAGAAATGTTGATTGACTCAAAAATAATCTAAATGGCGCGGTTTCCCTTGCACTTGTTCGCTGACTACAGAAAAGTCAATGTCAGCGAGGCTATGGATGGTTTCCTTGCTTGGTGTTTATCTGTGCCCCTCTTCGTGTCAGATTCTATAGTATGAGTCATAGCACTGTGTGTAGCTAATATGTTTATTTCTTCTTTATGGTTATCCAAAAATACATAAAACTGTTTCTAAATTAAGCAGACTTAGGTATAGATATTCGACGAACTTTCAATACATTTCATTTTACCATGTACATTTCTTAAAATCGTTGTAGCCGTATTTCAGAATGGGCGACTTTCTCTGCCTAAGCTTTGAAAGACAAAGTTTGCTGTTTATCGGACTCAATTTTGAGTCAAGTTTCTCCCTCTCACACACGCTTTTCTTAAAGCATTTTTTGAAGGACTTTTCAGGGATCTAAAACGATTAATTTCAGCTCTTATGGGATAGACTGTCGTAGTTAGAATCAGATATCCATCTACTATCTATTAGAAGCAGATATTTAAATATGTTATGGGACAATTTCGCCATTTTAATTCGTCTCAACATACCATAATAGGCCTCGCACAATTACTTTGAGTTTGAAGCACTAGGTGAAACAAGTGAGTGTCGTATTTTTATACAATTTTCCACACAGATTGATTGCGAAACTGTTCATGAGAGATGTCGAGATTTCTGTTTGGGGCTAGTATGAAATTCTTAAGGTTCAGCCTTAAGACTGCAAAACCATTCATATAGAGAATTATAAAAATTCTGGGGTTTGCAGATTTTTTCCTCTCATATCTTAGCTATAAATATTTAAAGATAGTTTAGAAATGTTCTATTTTACGTCATGGTATAACAGACAATATATATTATTTAATTGTACATAAATTGTTTCTTAGTAATGTGATAGTTCTTACCGTTTTAGTCGTATTTCTTGATAAATGACAACTACAGCTATCATTTTAAGATAATGCCTCTTATTACAAAACTGGCTAAGGTCGTAAAAAGAAAAGTTGATGTTGCATAACGAATGAAGTTGTTAATGGCCTAGAACATGCATTACAGTCAGTTTATCTCAAACGTTTATTGAGAATAACTCATAGCTACGTCTAACCACAGGAACACACTTGTGATCTGATGCGCTGCATTCCCTTTACTTTCCCATTTATTTGTACACCTTCTACAACTTATTGGAGGTAATAGATCTATATTATCTATCTACTTTAGATGTATCCAGATAGCTATAGTAGATACGACCTTTTTATATATTTCATTGTGGGCACAAAGAAACACCAAAGTTAAACTTTCTAAAATCGGTTGCTATATGCTGTTTTTTGAAACTCTATTCTCTTTTCATGATAGAGCGAGAAGTAGCTAAAAAGTTACAAACAATAAATGTAGTTGATGACACAATATACATTTTTATTTATTTCATTTATACTCCGCCATTAACTCCAATGGTCATATCGGCGGCCGTTCACCTTTGGAACATATCGAAGGTGTTAACTCGTATTCTTTGGGTTTTAATCATTAGATCACACACACATTCGCAATCTCATTCATACTTCCAAACTCTAGGGAAGATGAGCAATTATCTTGGTCGGAGAAAAATCCCCCCCGCTGCCGGGAATCGAACCCGGGATCCATAGCACGGCAGTTAGGTGCTCCACCGACTGAGATACGGGGTCAGCCTACAATAATTTTATTTGAAATAAACTGTACACTACTGTTATATACTTTTAATATTTTGTCTATTTGTTATTTTAATGCTATTGCAAATTATATACAATTCCTTCCGAAGAGTGCTTCACAGGTTAATCAGGAAAATTTAATATTTTATCTATCATATAAATTTATTATTTTAATCAACATCATTAGAGCCGAACAACTCCTCGACGGGAGGGGCTCGACAGTTCGGCCCGAGGTTCCCCTAGTAACGTCAGAGATACCAGGAGTGCTAAGTGTCCGCAGCGCTCGCACCACTGCAGCTGAAGGGGACGGATTCCCTCCCTTACGTGATAGAATGCATGTTGTGTTCCAAAGTTTGTTGTTATATTTCCTGGTTTGCTTTTCGAAGTGCACCAGATCTACAGATACAGATCTGCACCAGAAATTGAAGATAAACAGATGTGAAACCAGAGTACCTTTATCTGGAAAGAACACTATGGAAACTTTGCTCAACTCTACTATTTTGTTTCACTAAATACAATTTGAAGGTTTTTATTAAAGGCTACAAATGCAATTTCACATTTTAACAGCAGAGCGCAGAGAGGAATACGCTGACGTAGCACTGCCTGATGAACCCAATAACTAACTTTCGCTCCTTCACGTCTCAGCACAAGACGGCATTAACGGTTTGAATTTAAAGGAAGCAAAAGTATAATTCATTCCTGTATAGGCATAACCGAATGATAAAACTACTTCATTCACACACGATGTGTGCACAGATATTATTCGGCTATATTTCCACTGAAGTGTCAGAATGGAATTTTGGGATGGAATGCAATACTTTTCCTAGAAAGAAAAATACTTATGAGTGGATGAGGATAAGTAAAATAAATTCTTTTAGGCAATTGTCAATCTAAAAAGAGAGTTTATCCTCTCCTAAATAATGACTATCTGACATAAGTGAAAAACTTTTGGTTGCTTACACTGTTCTTGTCTGCTATCACAGTGTAAATACGCTGCTTCAAGCCTGAGAACCGCCTCTCGACTTGAAGGAAACCCACGCCATTGCCGTAAGTTTAACTGGAATTGCCCTGTTGCGTTCTGCAACTGCTTTTAATGCACTGCTCACCTTAAAGACGAGGTGGTTGGGCAAGTGGTGTATAGTACCACAGTTTTCCATTCTCTTACCAGCAAGTTGAAATTTGAACAGTAACATCTCGCTATTTTATGCCGCTACTGTAGTATGTGTAAAATGCATTGCAGTGATCACGTGGTCTCTCTTAATTTTGGTATTTATTCTTTGTTGTTGAGTTGTCGATTGCTTAGTTTATAATTAGAGTGGAAGTGTATCGGACTTAATAAATGCCAACTCCATGCGGGATGTTTGCTATTCGGCGCGCTGACATAACATGACAACACAGCTCTTCCAGTTCGCCGCTTTGAGTGAGTGTCAGAATTCTAATCTGGGAGCTGGGATCGGATTTAAACTCACCACCTTGGTGTCATTAGGACAATGTCTAAACAACTAAATCACACAGACTAACAGAATTTATGGAAATAAATTATTCTTTCGCACTAGTCGCGTGTAAGACAAAGCTTGGAAAAGTGAAGAAAAAGTGAAATATTCAGTGCAATAGCTGGTATTTGACTCATAGATCTTCCGGTCTCCGCCCGGCTTCTCTAACCACTGAGCTACCATAACAACATACCAGCTACCTGTTTTGTAAAATCACTAACTTTTTGAAAAATGGACTATCGTTTCAGACTCCACTACTCGTTTGTAATGAGAGGTGCAATAAAATAATTTCTGCTAAGGTTTGTCTTGGTTAACAGCCTTTTTACAATGATTTTGGAAAAAGTATGTGGAGAATGCCACGTAAATAACTTCAGATTTGTTTTCCCTACATTCTCAAGTTTAAACTAATTAGTCTGTATATATTGACACGGATTTTGAAAACACTGCCTGTTATATTGACCCAAAAATTAAACTAAAATAACATGTTCTACTGTTACTTCATTTTGCGTTTTTGTACACTGCAATTCAAAATTGTGGTGTTAATTGTTTCAATTTCTAGTGATCATTTGAATTGGACTTAAAATGTAAATAGCCCAGTTATAAAAGTTTATGGGTAAATATATGACTTATTATTTAGTGCACAAAGCTTTGGCCCTTTGCGTTTTGCAGACTGTTTTGCATGTTTATTTGATTAATGGGAACATAGGACTGCCAGCTTATAATTCGAGACCTGTATTTGCACATTAACCCGCCCTGTATAATTGGAATTTTGCATTGGAAATTTTTACAGCTTATATGATTTTACATTACCTGATTTAAGTGGTTTTCTGTAAATTTATTTTACAGAAAACGTCAATTTGTTTACTTGGTTAAACATTGGTTCCCTTTGAAACGCATGCACATCAGTCACTGCAGTAAAATTATTAAACCATTCATAAGTGGTCTCTTGCTACATCACCTTCAAGCAAAGTATCTGTGAAATTTGGTAGGAAGTGTGAGTGTATCATTTATATATTTTCTTCAATTTTTGTTGTACTTGAAACAGTATTTCTAGCTACATAATTGGTATTTTAAGCAGCCGCCCCATGGTTGAGTGTTTAGAGGCTCGATTCTCACCAAGACGCTGAGGGTTCATTCCAGGTGGCCCCAAAGTGAGATTTCTGATTGACAAGACGGTGATGGGATGGGTTTTCAACGGGATGTCCTGTTTCCACCGCCATCTTATTCCACCGGTGCTCCATCTTCACCTCGTGTACCATCAGTGTCACTGCCTGTGGTGCCGTATACAATGAAAGCGGGCGTTAAATACTGCACTGCACTGCACTGCACACACACACACACACACACACACACACACACACACACACACACACACACTTACACACACATACATACACACATACATACACACACACACTTACACACATATACATACACACATACACACAGCCATTTTAAAACTGCAAATGTAATTTAAAACTTTGTTTGGCACTGTGATATTTAGGCAAAACACCCGTTCAACTTAATTCCATTTATCTCAATTCCGACTTTTTTGAGCATTTTTCATTGTTCGTACTGCATCTTGTATCACTGTTTATAGCATATTAACTTAAAATTATGAGGATAGTTACATGAATCATTATATGATAAACCTTATTCACGAAGGAACACTTTATATTGCCATCTCATAAAGTGATTATAATTAATAATAAAAGCAAAATCTTTACAACGGCTTCAGTTAGCTCATTAAAATTTTATGTTTACTTTAGATGCGTTTTATATCCTAGTTCTACGATACTATACACTTGCTCTAAGATTGAAATGTAAATAGTTGCTCTGTGGTTTCACTGATCTATTCGCACTTACATATGATAGATACCGCAAATAGACCAAGAAGTCAAGGCGAGGAAAATTGCGAACTCACAACTTCTCTTTGATGAATTAGAATGGCTTCTTCCATCAGATATTTCGCTCCCAGCCATACTTTGGAATTTCAACGTTTCTTAGAACGTCGGTATTAAAATGAAAATTTTCTCCCAACTCAGCGCAACATCAAGGTAATTGCATGAGATGAAAACAACATATATATTTCTTTTTGAGAGAAGAAAACCCAAACCTTTCCTAAATGTAATATGGTAGCAAATAAAGACAAGTGTTATGCAATTTTTCTGGTTAAAGTTGTTGTGTAATAGAATATTTAATATGTTTCTCTGTGTATGGAGATTTTTATTCAAACTGAGAGCATCAATTTTATTTAATAAAAGTAGTACAATAAAATTTAAAGTTTAGTATAAGGCCCTGCACATCTCACATGTATTGTGAATTATGATATATTTTGGTAGATATTTCAAAATATCATATTCAAAACAATTGCACTTCATTCCAGACGATTGAAATTCTAACTTCCATAAGGTTAAAATTGTTTCATGCATTTAACATTTTTCTACTGTTTACGTAAATGGTGCTGACATTGGTTCTCCCAAAAACGCATTAACCAAAACTTTACATAAAAGTTACACTTTGACTTATTTATACCCGCTCTACTTCACATATTTTGTACCTAGGTGTGCAAAGGAGAAAACGACGACCTCTTTCAAGAACTTGGAAACTTCTTCCTCAAAGAAGCTACGAGTTATTTATGTCCCTCTTCCTAATGAAGTTGTACCGTCGTCGATTTTTCCCCCTTCCTTTGCGTATTCATTTGCTAATTTTGTGGCATTTATATTGAAGAGGGATAAGTTTCCAAGAAATAAGAATAACTTTACACATACCTTTTATTTCTGAAAAAAAAGTCAGGCACCTATTTAATAGTTTATCTGGAACGGGTACTTGCAAGTGGAGAGATAGATATCTTCAGGTTAGGAAGTGATGCATCAAGCCGGGGATGAGAGTGTTCACTTCAGGAAAATAAGTAGGTAGAGTCAGCATTATCAAAGTTCTGTTATTGCTTAATTCACAATGAGATCGGAGAATTCAAAAGAGTTAACATTAATTTAAAATGTCATCCTCCGTGGTCTAAGTAAAATATTCTACCCTCCGGTTCACGAAATTTTGGTTTCAAACCCGGCCAGGGTGATGGATCTTTCGGGGTTTAAAAATCCTTATCGTGGCTCCTTTCGGAAATAAAGTAAATATAAATTTACGGCATGTAAAAAAAAACCTCAAGCGCCATAAAGAGGCCGCTGACTAAATTTAAGCGGTCTCTCATGTTCCTATAGAATGGACGCTGAGAATCACAGCAGTTAAAACGAATACATAAATAAATGAATATATAAAAGGAAAACTCAGTTTTAGTTCAAAAATAAATTTCCTTAATCCTCTTTTCATATTATTCAGACAACATCGTAAGACAAATATATACGTTTAGGTAATTAATTCTGAAATCCATCTCATAATTGTATCTTACTCCTACATTCTTTTACTTATAGCACTTATATACGAGGGTTTGATAAGTGTAATAAAATACAAGAACATCTCACCTTATCTCTCGACATAGTCTCCATTGATGGTTATACACTTGGTCCAGCGATGTTCCATCTTCTTCATCCCATCGTTAAATAGGCTCCGTCAAGATCTGCAAAATACTCGTTGATGGTGACCATCACTTCTTCATTTGATGACAATTTCTTACCACCAAGCTAAGTTTAGGAACAGGAAGGAGTCACTGGTGAATAAGGTAGATGAGGTACCAATTCAAAGCCCAAATCATGCAGTTTAGCCATTGCGATTGCTGATATGTGTTATGGTATATTATCCTGGTGAAAGATCATTTTTTTGCGTTTAAATCTCGGTCTGTTTTCAGTCAATTCATGTTACAAACGATCCAACATGTAAGCATAATAGGCTCCAGTTATGGTTCTGCCTTTTTCCTAGTCTATAAGGATTATTCCTTGAGAAATCCTCCCCCCCCCCCAAAAAAAAAATAGTAGATAGCTATCACCTTACCAGCTGGTAAGCAAAGAAAAAGGTAGTAAAATATATAAAAAATAGTAAGTTAAAATATTCCTTGTCTTCTCTGGTGTACTTTGTGTGCTTTTGTCCACTGTTTTGAATTTGGCGTGCAATGATGGATCCAAATTCCTTCCATGGACCCAAATTGGCGCAAAAGGTCTTGCGGAACCCGATTAAACGCCACCAGACACTCGGTAGAAGTGTTCCGGATACGCTTATGTCGGCTCTGAACAATCGTGGAACCCCTTTTTCGTTAACAATTTTTCATGGAAGATATTGTGTACTCACTCACTTGAGATTCGCATAGCCTCAGCAAACTCACGAATTTTGATTCGGTGGTCCTGCGTAACTACATCGCTGAATTTTTCAATGGTGTTCTGCATGGCGACCTCAATTGGGCGACCAGAGCACGATTCGTCTTCAATGGTTCTATGACCACAATTAAACTCATTGATCCAAAAGTAAACGGTCTTCAATGATGGTGCAGAGTCCGCGTGAAAATCATGGAGTTTAGTTTTCGCTTGTGCGGCAGTACAGCCCTTCAAATGAAAATGTTTTTTTTTTTTTTTTTTCATTTTTGTTTTATTTTTCATTTTCATTCGCAGCTGTCACACTGACCAGTTCTGATGAACATCTCTTCAGATGGCTGACCAGTTCAGATGGCTTTCAACAATGAATTTTATATTGCAGCACATTCAAATCTTCTGTACACTCTTTTGAACAATCAAGCTTATCACCCACAAAGTTGCGACAAAAGAATTCAAGGAAATTTACCAAACTTATCAAATGACCTATGTAAGCTATTTATAGATTCATATATATATTAATTTTAATAAATTATATAAATTCTTATCATATAATGTTGTAACTGTAATTGTGTCATAGTTTTAATTTTATGACTTTAAGCATATTGTGGTTTTTTTTTTCAAACTTATTTGGGTTTCGAAATTCCGGGCCCTACTTACAAAATTTACAAGGTCACTACTACCATATTTGTTGCCTATCAGTCTTCGCCATCAGCAGCAGTATTAAGGAATTGGAATCATAGGATTTGGGACTCACTTTAACAACTCCAATATGATACTGTTAGATAGTTTTCTATTATCTGTTCGTTCCATTCATAATAATGTTGTGGTTCAGTAAAGCTGAGAAATTATTTGACAACCATTACTTGGGTTTCTGTTTTTATCATGTTTACCTATATACTCATTAAGTCAATTGTTTTATGCATACACTTACTTACCTACTTACTATTTACCTTACAATTTTATTTATTCTTTTTTATGTCAACATTTTTATTCCGCTTTCATCAACTACGCTTGTATTGACAACTTTGCTTTTAGAATATTCCGTCTTCTGCAATGTTTACTCGTTTATTCCTGTACTGACATTTGGGTTTGTTTCCTTTGAGATGTCTATGAATTTAAATACTATTTTCGCGTACACAAACACTTCGTACACATACTTACAGACACTAGGAGTATGGAGAAAACTCCCGACAAGAATCTAGCCACCTAATTGCCAGACCAACTAGACATTCCTTAAAACTCGTTCCGTATGTACCTATCGATGTTCTGTCTAAACTCTAACAATAATTTACTCTCTGTAGCAAACCCATGAACCTTACTAACGTACTTAAAAACATTTTTCATTATTATGACCCAGGCAAAAGAATTATACAAATACTAAATATGAAGAGGACATACGTATCATCTAATCTTGCAGGAAGCAAGAAATAATAAAAAAAAAAAAAAAAAAAAAAAAAAAAAAAAAAAAAAAAAAACCTGCTTTAACTTTACAGCAATATGCGAGTTATCTATCTGGTGAAATATCTCATAATTACTGTGACTATTTCACTTGTACATTTTTTTATTTTTATTTTACGTCCTCCTACGTTAAGTCATATCGGACGGTGAATGAAATGGCTGAAAAGATGCTCAAATGTGTCCAGGGTCCATAGAACTTAGAGCTACCCGACATTCGTCTTTAAGGATAAGGGGAAACCCCGAAAAAACTTTATCCAGGTAACTCACTCTAACCGAGACGGGCTTTCACTTGTAAATTCGAGTACCCAAACATCTCAACTTAATCATTAAAATAAAACATTTAAAGTAAAGATATACTAAATATTGTTGTTTTATTTCAAATCAATTTAACAAGTTGAATTATTAAATCTATGCTCATGCGCATCGCTTTGCTAACGGTTATGAAGACTTTGATTTTAAAATTCGTTTCAAATGGCGTCCAATATAGGGATTAAGTCACACATTTTGCTGTCAAACACACATATTAACGAGATAAATATATCTCTTATAATTGCTCACCTGTAAAGAATTATAAAAAGTTATACTAATAAGAAAGGGATGTCAAAGTAAGACTGGCAGAAAGTTCAAACTAGCTATTTAACTCTTCATGTTAATATTAGGTCGTCTCAGAAGTAGGGGGTGGATTTTGCCCTATTTGCCTATTTTATTCCTTTTTTCAGAAACGTAAGATGTTAAGTTATAAACATGTTTCCTACAATTTTTAGCCAAACTTCTTAGTTTTACAGTGCCCATAAATGCCTATTTCATACGTTAATGCTTATTCTGCTTATTAGTGCCCAAAACTGCATCTTTAGCCAAAATTTTCTGCTTGTAATTTGTGACAACAGCTTTTGCATTTGTTGGTCTCAACGTGAAGTTTTCGAGAACTAGAAATTTCTTACTGCGGCACATTGGATATACAAAAAGCGGTTTATTAAGGAGACACATCTGTGCAAATTAGCCTAAAACGTACAACAGTACCAAATTTAGTATTTTTCCCCTTAAAATTAATATAGACATACTTCATTAATAACGTTTTTTTTTTTTTTTCTAGCGGCACTACAGAAGGCGTCAGATGAATATTTAAATAACCCTACACCTATATGGTAGCTATTACATAATTTTAACATCAGTTTTCTCAGATTCCATATTTTCTACGTTTTCCCAAATTCAAAATGTTCCACAGGATGCAGTTTTCTGTTAATTTGTATGAAATTCTAAACATGCCTGTAAGGGCAACTGCATATTAAGTGTACTCATTTACATTTATTGTGCTTTTGTTATTTGTATTGGAAAGGATTATAATGCTTACTCCTTACTGAAAACGCTTAGACAAATAAAAATTGTTATATAGTTATGACTTTTTTCCCTTCGTTGATATGGCGAAGAAAACTATTTCACATAGGTACAGGTGATCAATGGTTAAAATGGGTGCAGAAAAATATACCTCAAACATTATTTTTTGAAATTTCAATATATGGCATATTTTGAAAATCGCCTGTAATTTAGATACAAACTGTTAATTCCTCAGAAACTATTCTAACTAGAAAGCTCAAACTTGGTATTATCCCATTCTTGATCGATCACAAAAAATAAATTGTATACATTTGAAACAAATCTAACAAAAGCTTCAGATATATCAAATTTCACTCTTAAGCCCCGCCCCCCAAACCCATGTTTTTGTTTTTTGATATAGTTAATTACTCCACATCTTTCTGCAAATTATTATTATTATTATTATTATTATTATTATTATTATTATTATTATTATTATTATTATTATTATTATTATTATTATTATTATTATTATTATTATTATTATTATTATTATTATTATTATTATTATTATTATTATTATTATTATTATTATTATTATTATTATTATTATTATTATTATTATTATTATTATTATTATTATTATTATTATTATTATTATTATTATTATTATTATTATTATTATTATTATTATTATTATTATTATTATTATTATTATTATTATTATTATTATTATTATTATTATTATTATTATTATTATTATTATTATTATTATTATTATTAATATTATTATTATTATTATTATTATTATTATTATTATTATTATTATTATTATTATTATTATTATTATTATTATTATTATTATTATTATTATTATTATTATTATTATTATTATTATTATTATTATTATTATTATTATTATTATTATTATTATTATTATTATTATTATTATTATTATTATTATTATTATTATTATTATTATTATTATTATTATTATTATTATTATTATTATTATTATTATTATTATTATTATTATTATTATTATTATTATTATTATTATTATTATTATTATTATTATTATTATTATTATTATTATTATTATTATTATTATTATTATTATTATTATTATTATTATTATTATTATTATTATTATTATTATTATTATTATTATTATTATTATTATTATTATTATTATTATTATTATTATTATTATTATTATTATTATTATTATTATTATTATCATTATTATTATTATTATTATCATCGTCATTATCATCATCATTATCATCATTATCATCATTATCATCATTATCATCATTATCATCATTATCATCATTATCATCATTATCATCATTATCATTATCATTATCATTATCATTATTATTATCATTATTATTATCATTATTATTATTATTATTATTATTATTATTATTATTATTATTATTATTATTATTATTATTATTATTATTATTATTATTATTATTATTATTATTATTATTATTATTATTATTATTATTATTATTATTATTATTATTATTATTATTATTATTATTATTATTATTATTATTATTATTATTATTATTATTATTATTATTATTATTATTATTATTATTATTATTATTATTATTATTATTATTATTATTATTATTATTATTATTATTATTATTATTATTATTATTATTATTATTATTATTATTATTATTTATTATTATTATGATTTTATGGTTTACGTCCTTTAACTTTTTAAGCCATATCGGACGATGAATGGAATTGTGAAATGATGCTCAACTGGGCCCAGGGACAATGGAGATTAAAGTTGCTCGACATTCGTCTTTTAGGATAAAGGAAAAACCTGGAAAAAACCTTATCCAGGTAACTCACCCTGACCGTGTTTCGAACTCCGGACCTCTTGAGGCAGACGTGCTACAATCTACGCTACCGAGGCGGGCATTATGGTACTTACTTAATGAAGTGGATTTATATGTATTTTAATTATACGACAATATCTGTAATTTTAACTTGCTGTGGTGCCAGTTATGAAATTTGGAATAAACGTAGATTATTTCGCCCTGGGAACCGCAAAATAGTACGCGTTTAGCAAATTTGCTGCAGCATATGTTGCGATGTTTGTCATTTTGTTATAGTGCATTTTAGGAGCTATTTTAATGAAATGTTATGATACAATAAATTAATTATGATACAATATCTACATTTTTCTTGAACTCTATTGTGATAAGAGTTGTTAGCATCATTTTTGAAAAATTGAAAAATAATGAAGGTTGTAACAGTACTTTTTGGTGATGCTCAAAGTATGAAAGCTTTATAAATTTATAAAAACTAATTATGTAAATATATTTAATAATTTAAATATATAAAAATGTATGTAATAGTGTGATTGGCCGAAGTAGTAGTGGTGTGACGTGGTATGACGTGATGTGGTGACGTGCCAGTGGATCGGCCAATCACAGAATTTAGAAGTAACGATAGTTACGAGAAAATCAATAATCTTGAGAAAAGTGTTATAATCTTCAGTCTTGTTTCACAACGATGAAAAGTGTTGCGGTGAATATAATTGTAAAGGAAAGTTAATAACATTCAAAAAGTGTTATTCGATATTCGCAATAGTAACGAGTGGATAATACAATCAAATAATATATAGTTAATCAAATTCAATCATCAAGAAGTGCAATTTAACATGCAATGATTAAGAATACACGGTACAAATGGCGCCGCAACGTGTGGCCGAATAGGATAAAGAAGAGGAGATTAAAACATCGTACAACTTCGTGGGAATATAAAAGGAAAGAAAAAAGAAGAGAGAAGAAAGAAGAAAAAGAGAACTGGTTTAAGTGAGTGAAATTAAAAAAAAAATAGTAGTAGATTAATGATACTGAGAAATCAAAAGTTAGTTAAAAAAAATGGCGAGTAAGAAAATTACAATGGAAGAAGAAGCTAGTGACGATGTAGATTCTAAAATGGAAAATGTAGGATTGAGTAATGAGTCAATGTTGGAAAGAATAACGAGAATGTTAAGTAATTTAGATTCTAAAATGGAACAAAATGCAAATGATTTAAAATTAGAAATGGAACAAAATGCAAATGATTTAAAATTAGAAATGGAACAAAATGCAAATGATTTAAAATTAGAAATGAGTAATTTAAATTCTAGAATTAGAGATGTAAAATCGGAAATGAGTAATTTGGATTCTAGAATACGAGATTTAAAATCAGAATTGAAATCAGAGTTAGAACAAAATGTAAATGATTTAACTATGAAAATGAATGATTTAGATGTAGGAGTAAGACAGGAACTAGCACAAAATGTGAGTAACTTAGAAATTAATTTATTATAGAAGCTAAAACAGGAATTAAAATCCAAAATTTCACAGGAGATTAGAGAAGGGAGAAAAGAGTGTAAGGATAATATGGAAAGGCTCATGCAGATCATAGAGATTAATAAGAATGAGAATAGAAAGGAAGTCAATGAGTTGAGAGAGATAATTCAGGAAACTAGTTTAGGTCAGGACATTGTGAAACAAGAAATAAGAATGGAATTAAACAAAGAGTTAGAAACATTTAGGATACAACAGGCAGAAATAACACAAAAACAAAGAGAAGAATTAGGAGATAAAGTAGAACAAGGAATCAATGTAATTTGTTCTGAAATGCAATTACAACATAATGAAAGTAAGACACACCAAGAGGAAATAAAGTTACAAATTGATGAGATAAGTAAAGCAAAAGAAGCAGTAATTTTGCAAATTAAAGAGGTAAAAGAACATTTTGAAAAAGAGAGGGATAACTTAGGAAAATTGACACAAGTTGTAATTGCATTACAGGGTAGTAAAGTAAATAATGTGAAAGAAATGCCTAGAATTAGAAATATAAACGATTGTGACTTACCAGGTGAATTAAGCAATCATCAGAAGTCTGGTGATGTAGTAAGTGAATGTAGTGATTTTGTGAGTCCAGATAATGATATTAATTATCACAGAAACACGCAAAACATGCCCTCACACATACAGCTTCACAGTCTAGGTCAAAATGAATGTGTACATTATTCACTAAATGATATTAGTCCACCAAGTTTTGATGAGGAATCAAAAGTATTTCTTAGGGAACTCGAAGAATATTTCCGTATTAAGAGAATTCCGAATGAATTTCGGATGCTAATAGTAAAACGCTGTTTGAAGAAAAATGCTCTTGAGTGGTTGAGGTTAACTTTGGCTTCACATGAAACATACAGTACTTTCAGAAATCTGTTCATAAATCGATTTTGGGGACCTGAGAGACAAAGAAGAATAAAAGTTGAGTTAGCAACGGGTAGGTTTGAGTTTAGAAAAGGGATTTCTATGACTGAATATTTCTTAAAATTAGCAAACAAAAGTAAGTTGATTAATCCCGAAATTTCTGAGACAGAAATTGTCAACATGCTAATACGTCATTATCCACCACATATCAGAAATCATTTAATTGTGGCTAAGCCTATCGAATTCTCTGATATGATTGAATTATTATCCAAATTTGAAGCACATAACCTCATTAATGATACCATATCCTGTGATGGTAACTATAATAACGTCCATATTGAGCGAGGAAGAAATCGACAGGAATCACAACCTACAAATAATAGGAATAATAGGACGAGTTTAAATTGGGGCGGGGCACCCGTGAGAAATCAAAGATTTGAAGGAAGAGGTTATGATCCTAGACGAACATATGAATCTGTAATTCCCGGAACAGGAAGTGGAGTTCAAAATAATTTACAAAGGAATTATCATAACAATCAGTCGACGAGAATTGGAAGAAATGATCAAATAAACCATGTAAGATTTTATCGAGGAAATAATCAGCGAATAGGTGAATTTAATAGGGGTAGAGGTACTAGTTTATTTAGTGCAAATCAAAGAGATCTTAGGGGTTTGAGATTTGAAAGAAGCAATCAAAATGAAAGAGTAGAAAATACACAAAGCACAGAGAATGATGTGAATATAAACGATAGTACCAACCTAACCAACAATGAAAGTAATAATCAGAGGGAGACGGAAAACTAAAAACCAAATCATTTTGTGCTCTGGAAAGTGGATCGGTTAGGATGACACAGGGCGAATTGAAAGTTGAAGATAACGGAAATAAGCTCACTCTCTTGCAGAAAAACAAGGAATTAGTTAACCCACCTCAGATAATTATTTACCTATGGGATAAAGAATATAAAGCCCTAATTGATATTGGAGCCAGTTCTACTGTGATAAGTGAGGAATTGTTTAAAAATGTGTTAGCTAACTATAAAGTGGAATATTTAAATGTGTGTAATGTTTACTGCAGTACTGCAATTGGGAAGAAAAAGGATAGAATTAAATATCAAGTATTAATTAAGGGGCGAATAGGTGAATGGAATTTCGATTTCATTTGGCAAGAGACGTAATTGTGGTTAATGATTTATTATATGAATGGCAAAGTGTATTGAATTTCGAAATGCATGAAATGAAGGTTAGGACAGAAAATGATTTATTAGTAATAAAATTATTGGAAGAAGATGGAAGAAAAGAAGAGAATAGGGATAATATAAATAATGAAAGTTTTTTTGTGGAATATATACTTTTGCAAGAAGATGGTAATATTGAATACGACGAAAACGAAAATTGCGGGAAGAATTTATTTATTGATGGATTGCAAAATAATGTAACTGACCTTGAAAAGCATTGTTGCCAATTATATACACTACAAGATAAGAACGGCGGAAGCCAAATGGAGGAAGAAATAGAATTCCAGAGAATATTACAAGTAAAGGTAGAAAACAGATTAAGTACAGACCAAACGAGAAAAGAACAGATGAAATTATGTATATTAGAGAACAGAAAAGCCTTTAGTTCACAACCTGAACTGTGTAACAAACACACACACACATTTAAAGTGAATGATACTGCTCCTTATACACATAAAGCCGACCTTTACCCATAGATATAGTGAGTGAGTGTGTAGTGTTTTAGGGCCCGTCGACAACAAGGTCATTTGGGCCTCCCATAGCTATAAGACAAGCATTTCTAGAAGCATGTGTGGATACAAGAGATATGTAATCAATTGAGTACTTATTGTTAAAATAGTTAAATAATAATACAACATATATATTATTGTTAAATGTCAATATATTGTTGTATTTTAATTAATGTTAATTTATTGTTGTGTTTTATGTATGTGTTATAATAATGCGAAATTGTTGTTAAATGTTCATTTAGTATTATGTTTCATTCAATGTATGTTGTTATATCTTATGTATGTTGTATTGGTGTTATGTAATATTGTTGTAAACGAAATTGTTAATTGGGGCTGTTCTTCGAAATATATGGAAAGAGATTGTTAATTCCTTTATTTGGTTATTTTCCATATATTTCGAAGAGGGGCATTTTTAACAGTACTTTTTGGTTATGTTTAAAGTATGAAAGGTTTATAAATTTATAAAAACTAATTTTGTAAATATATTTAATAATTTAAATATACAAAAATGTATGTAGTAGTGTGATTGGCCGAAGTAGTAGTGGTGTGACGTGGTATGACGTGATGTGGTGACGTGCCAGTGGATCGGCCAATCACAGAATTTAGAAGTAACGATAGTTACGAGAAAATCAATAATCTTGAGAAAAGTGTTACGATCTTCAGTCTTGTTTCACAACGATGAAAAGTGCTAGGGTGAATATAATTGTAAAGGAAAGTTAATAACATTCAAAAAGTGTTGATGTGTGATCTTGGCTTCCGGTGAAGGCCGCGTCATCTTGGTCGAAATTGCCGACGTTTCGCTCATCTTGTCGTGAGCTTCTTCTGGGCTCTTGTCCGCTCTTTGCCATGCCATGTGGTGCTGGCTGGCTGTATAAAGCCAGAAGGCTTTTGCTGCGTGCCCACCCGTTTTTAAGGGTTTTACCGCAGGTAAGGTAATATCGGGATGTTGTAGGATGAAATGTTGATTGTTAGGATGATGAATTTTTCTGAGATTACTAGTGGTACCTGGGGGTTGATGGACAGGATGCAAAACCTTGCACCCTGGTGTTTTATTTATTTAAATGTTGGGTTTAATTTTGATGCCAAGCAGCTTGGAAGAATTATGTGGAGCTCAGCTTTAGCTGCTGTTCGGATTAGCTCCTTGGTTATCTCGGATGCCCGCAAGCCATGCGGGGTAACCGGTGCTGACTAGAGCGACGTCTAGTGCGGTCATAATCTCCCAGGGATCTGACAAGGGCGCTTCTATGAGATGGTAAACTTGCGTAAAATTTTGATGCCCGGCGCCTGATTTCATCCTCCACGTATGGAAGACTCGAGGCCTCGTGTAGCAACCTGGTAGGAAAATAAGGACCCACAGAATATATAGACCTGAGTCCTCTATTCTGTGCACGTTGGAGCCATGCTAGCACGCTGTCTGCGGCCATGCCCCAGATCTCACAGGCATACAGCATAACCGGGATTACCAGTGCTCGGAAAAGGTATAACTTCATGCCAACTGGCATCGAGGTTGACCCCAGCATTGGATACAGTGAAGCAATTGCTCCCTGTACCTTAGCCGCTCGGTCCCTGATGTGTTGGCGAAAGGTTAGACCCTTGTCCAAGTTAACACCTAGGTACTGGACAAAGTTAGTCCACTCTGTCCTTCGACCTCGGTAGCTGAAATTGGGGCAGTCTGCGGGGGTGTGGCGCTTTGTGAAAAGTATGGCGTGGCTTTTGTCCGGATTAACGGACATCCGCCAACGCCTGCACCACTGCTGTGTGAGACGGAGATGTCTTTGTAGGGGGTTGAAGGCTCTGAGGATGTGTTTGTCTTTGCAGAACAGAAGCACGTCGTCAGCGTATTGTGCCATTTCGACTCGTGGCTCTGTTGGGAAGTCTGCCATAAAGACGTTGAATAGTGTGGGGGATAGTACAGAGCCTTCGGGGACTCCGCCTCTCACTGGTCTGAGTGTAGATGTTTTCCCCGCGACTGTGACTTTGAATGTGCGGTGTCGCAAGAAGCTGTGTATAATGTTGAGTAGTTGTGTTGGTAGCCCCAGGTGGATCAATTTGTAGAGGAGCCCGGCGTGCCATGTCGTGGAGAAGGCCTTCTCGACATCCAAAGAAACTGCAGCAGTGAAGGCGCCTTCCTGGAATCCCAGGGCAGCAGTCTCCACCACCCGCAGCAACTGTTGGATTGTCGAGTGCCCAGGACGAAAACCAAACTGATGTGCGGGAATGGCTTGAAGGTCTCCCAATATTGGGGACAAGCGGATGAGAATCAACCTCTCGAGAACTTTCGAGAGGGTGGAAAGGAGGCTGATGGATCGGTAGCTGGAGGGGTGAACCGGATCTTTCCCAGGTTTCAATATGCAAATCACCCGGGCTTCTCTCCACTCTCGTGGAAAGTACCCAAGGGTGAGGCACATGTTGAAAATCCTAGTGAGGAATAGAACCGCGTTGAAGGGGAGATGGCGGAGCATTAGGGGGGGTCAGCCCGTCCGGCCCCGCCGCCTTTTTTGCTTTGAGACGCTGAAGTGCGCCCTGGACTTCACTGGGACGAATGGTGCGGAGTCGAACCGCGTCCTCAGGAGGGCGACGTAGGAAACGACGCACCTCCCGGCGAACGCGTTCGGAAAAGTTATCGTCCTGGGGGTCATCTCTTGGACATAAGGTACGCTCAAGGTAGTCAGCGAAAGCATCGGCTTTGGCTTGGGGATCGTAAGCCAGGCCTTGGGTGCCATGGATGGGTGAGTTGTATTGGCCTCTGTGATTTCTGAGGGCTCTGGCTACCCTCCACACGTCGCCATCCTCGACGCGCAATCTGGCCATCTTGTCCTCCCACGCTTGCACCTTGTGCTCGCGCAGTCGGGCACTGACCTCACGACGCAAGCGTCTTAGAAGCGCTCGATTATGTGGCGTGCGGTGACGCTGGTATAGTCTCCGTGCAGCCCAGGATCTTCTGATGAGAAGGATGATGTCCAAAGGAAAGACATCAGGGTGGAGAGGAGCCGAGGAGTGGACTGTCAGATTGTGGGTAGTCCGCTTCACGATGGATGTGAAGGATGAGATTGCATTCTCCAGGGTGGCTATGTTTGTGATCCTTGGATTTGGCGGGATGGAAGTGCGGAGACAATTCCTGACGCCTCCAGGGTTTGCAGAGGTGGGAGCTGCATGGGTTGATGGAGCACATTCTGCCGTACCAGGATCGCAGTTCCGCCACCCGGGCGTCCCTGTCGATCCGTACGATGGCAGATGTAACGCGGAAGGCGGAACCGGGAGTCTGGACGGAGGTGCGTTTCGCTGACTAGGATGACGTCCAGGGCATGAGCTCTAGCAAAGTAAAGCAGCTCGCTCGCCTGACCGGCTAGGCCGCACGCATTCCAAAATGCGAATCGAAATGAGGTTCGAGACCTAGTTCGATACGCCATCACGGAGTTGCTGCGTACCTGCTGTCAGGAGGGCCATCGCCTCCATTGCTACCAGCATCTTGCCAGCCGGGTCGGAAGAGGTGAAGAACTTCACGACGAGCTCGCAGATCTTCTGTCCATGCGTCAGCAGCAACTGCTGCAGCCACGTGAACACATCTGAGAGGTCGAGTGTAGCTGTGAGAGGAGTGGTTTGAAGTGTACCCGGCTGGGCGACTTGGTTGGGTGGCGAGGGTGTGCGAGTGCGAATGGGAGCAGGTCTTCCTCCCGCCCTCTCATCCCTTAACTGTCTAGGAGGCATGGGTTTGCCATGCTTCTCCTGATCAGTAGGATTTCGGGGCTCGCGAGAAAGCCTCCCACCATTCCTACTCTGGTTGGTGTCAGCGTTTTTAGGGGCTGGGGTACGCTTTTGTTTGCTTGGCTGTGTGGGAGTATTGTGTGCCTCCCGTGACATTTTTGGTCCATCAGAGGCCCCTTGTGCTACTTTAGCGTAGGACGGTCTCTCACTTTCCTGTTGTTCCTGCCGGTGGTTGGGCCGGGCGCTGGTGGTCGTTGTTGGGAGCGGTCTTTGCTCCACCCTGGTTGTAGCTGGCTGCTGCTGTCTTGAAGGGTTCCTTCGATTAGCAGCTATGTCTGCCTTACGGGCAGGACATCCGCCGTAGCAAGCCACATGCTTGCCCTTGCAGTTGGCACATGTAGGCTCATCGGTGGGTGACCTGGGACATACCTCTTTCTCATGAGGTCCACTGCACCTCAAGCAACGGGGAGTCCTCTTACAGAAGTGACTGGAATGGTTAAATCCCAGACACCGGTGACATTGGGGGGGACCGCCAGAGCTCCTGACTGCCTCTATCCTCACTCGGAGGTAGCAGATGTTTGTGACACCATCTAGCTTCCCCTACGGATCGTTGGCACGTTCCACTATCACCAGGAATAGGGGGATGGGGACAGGGCCGGGTTGACCCTGTGGAGCTGGTTTGGTCAGCTGCCTGACCAAACGGGGCTGGATGCCCTGGCGGCTGAGGTCGTCCACAATATCACCCACCGGTGTGTCCACTGGTAGGCCTCTGATGACCCTCTTGATATCACGGCTCTTGTCTAGGCCGAAGGTGAAGTAGGGAATAGACTTCTTGTCCAGTGCCCTGAGGAGGAGTTGGTAGTCTTCGGCGTTGCTGGCCTGGAAGACAAAGCGGCTCTTCCGCCAGGTAATCCTGCACGACACCGACAGGGTAGGCATGACTTCCTTCAGGTAGCCTACCATACCCCGGAAGTCGTCCACGATTATAGGTGGAATGTGCTTCCTGGTTGGTCCAGATTGACTGGGCCCTCCAGTTGTCTCCAAACGAGCGGCCCGTCTTTCCCTACGTCGGTTGGTTACTCTTTGAAACTCAGCCTCGTCAACATCCGTAGAGACGTTTGACGAACTGAGCTCTTCCTCGCCGACGTCTTGTCCGCTCTTTGTCCGGTTGCTCCCGTTTATATAACGGTTGCGAATCTCTGCTGGTCCCGCCCCTTTTGTCCCCGATTGGTTGCCTGTCTGCCAATGGGATCTTGCACCGGTGTCACCGCTTTTTGTTGGTTTTGGAGATAATTAATATTGTGTTTTGCTGTCTGGTTCGATTCCTTAGGGCTTTTTTTCCCTGTGGTATTCTTCCCTAGACCATCGTTTTGCAGAGATTGCTGTGGCAGGCCGTCGGACGCGGGATGGTCTGTTCGCTCCGCCCCTTGCTTTTCATTGGCTGATCTTCGGCCAGTAGCTGTACTAGTAAGCAGGGCCTTCCAGGTGTCGTGTAGCTGCCTTCCATGATCTCTGTTGATGTTATTCTTTTCTTTGAAGATTTCTAAACTTTCTCGCGTCAGTCTGTATGAGAAATTTTTGCAGGTGGCTAGAAGTTCGGTGTTATCAAAGTCGATGCTTACAAGGTTTTACATGTTAAGTTTTTTTTTACATTTAAGTTTTTTGGTTACGTAAAATCTCTCGAAACCTTCACCTTCTGAATCAATGAATAAATCAAGTGTTCAGATTTAATGCTTATCTTTTCAGACAGAAAACATCCTCCCACGTACTTTTTGTAAAAAAATTTATTTATATAATGTTTTATTAATCGATCAGCAGTACAATGCTTTACAGATCAGAGTGAAAAGAAGGTAACAGTACAATAAGAACAATAACACTTAGGGGTAGGCTAACAGGCCGCCCCCTAACTACATTAAGTTAGCACTCCTATAATACTCTCTGTGTCAATATTGAAGATGTAAGTTGGACATCAAGCACTAGAATCACTCGAATCACATGTATGACTTAGAAGCAAGTCCTGTGGTGGTCTTCTCTGCAAGCGTGAGGGCTGGCGCGTGCGGACGCCGATGTTATAATACACAGCTCCTAGAACTTCTTGCAGCGTGGAAAAGAAACAACGAGCGACCCTGCGAATGTAGTCCTGAAGAGGTAACAGTCCTAGTTCGTGATTGAGCTGCTGATTACGGGTGAAACATGGAGCGTTGGTAGCGATGCGCATGAAGCGATTCTGTATGACCTGAAGACGACGCAGATGACATATGTGTGCGGTTCCCCACACTTGGCAGGCATATGTAATAAGCGGACAAACGAGTGATTTGTAGAGTAACAATGAAGACTGTAGGCTGAGGCTGGAACGGCGATGCAACAGAAGTGAGAGTTTTGAAAGGTCGCCCGGAGGCCTGTGATATAAGACGATTGATATGAGCACGCCAGGTCAGTCGAGAATCCAAAGGCACTCCAATGTATTTAACGGGAGTTGTAGTGGGGAGCCAAGGAACATTGTTCCCGAACAGACACAACGCAGTAAGCGGAGTATGTCGGCGAAGAGTGAATATTTTAGCTTCGGTTTTCTGAGGGTTCAATGAGATCCGCCAAGTGCTGAACCAATGAGTTAGGCGATCTAAAGAGCTGTACTACTTGTTGTCCGTGCTGGAGATTAACATGAGAATAATATAGTAATGTGTCACCAGCGTAAAGAGCTAAAGCAGTCAGGAATATCATAAATATACATTAAATAGAGTCGGGGCCAAGATAGAACCCTGTGGGACACCAGCGGTGATATTACGTGAGGATGAAAGCTTTCCACCAATGCGTACTGAAAAGCTGCGGTCGTAGAGAAAACTGTGGATTAGATGTGATAAGTAATTAGGAAGACCGATGCGGTAGAGCTTAAGGAGCAAACCTTCATGCCAAACCCTGTCGAATGCCTGTGCCACATCAAGGAAGACAGCCGTGGTATACTGATGGGCCTCGAAGCCGTGAACAATTGACTGAGTTAATCGTAAAAGCTGATGGGTAGTGGAATGTTTGTGACGAAATCCAAATTGATAAGGCGGAAGAACATGGTTATGATTAAGGTAAGACAGAAGACGGCGATGAATTACTTTTTCAAACATCTTGGAGAGGATCGGCAACAGACTTATAGGACGATAGCTTTCGGGGAGGTGTTTGGGTTTATTGGGCTTGTGGAAGACTGCTATATGGGCAAACTTCCAGCTGCGAGGAAAATAGCCGAGGCGTAGAAAGGCATTGAGAATGGATGACAAGTATGCAACTGCTCTTTTGGTGAGCTTCTTAATGTTAGGAACCAAGTCGTGCCCGGGAGATTTCTTAAGGGGAAGGGCTCGAATCAGGGAAGATAGTTCCCGTGGACATGTAAATGAAATCCTTTGTGAGACTGTGGGTCGAGTGCGATAGGTATATAGGTCCTTTTCCACGTCTGCAATAGTCTCATCATCGGCTGATATGGCAAGTGCAAACATACGCTCAAAGTGATCGGCCAAACTTTCACACTTGGTGGGAATATCTGTAACCAGTCTATCAGCTGCAGACAGCGCCGGTACAACAGTCGGCTCACGAAGAACACGTTTGGTGGCCTCCCTCAGCGTGTGGACAGAAGGAGAGAGTGACGCAAGATAGCGCTCATAGGACTCTAGACGATGTCACTGCAACTCCAGTCTCACCCGTCGAATGAGTCCGTTGAGCCTTCGACGGAGCCAGGGTTGTCAGTCCCGTTGCCACACGACGAACATGGTGTATTTCTCGGATGAGACTTAAAATGGAGAGTGGTAAGAAGGGGGAAGAATGATGTCATCTATGTGGAGAAGTGGAAAGTCGGGCGCAGCTGCAAATGGTGTCAGCGGAGTGCTGCATCGCGAGATCCACATCGTGATTAGTGGCAAGTTTGTACGAAATTGTGAGTTTTGCATCCAGATGAGACTGAAATGTTTCCCAATGAATGTAGCCGTTGAGCAGCCTAGGAGCTAATTGGTGGAAGGCAGGTGGAATAGAAAAGGTGACAATCACCGGGCAATGATTAGAGTCAAGCTGCGGGTATGGAAAAAACAAAAGTGGGCAGGTTTAGATTACGGTGTATACCGATATCTAGAATATCAGGGGCAAATAAGGGATTGGGAGGAAAATGAGTAGGATCTTCGGGTGCCAATATCGATAGGCCATAAGTAGCAAGAGCTGTAAACAGAAGTCGGCCATTAGGATTTGTTGTTCGCTATCCTCAGGAGGAATGCTTACAGTTGAGTTCACCTAGAAGAAGAGTGTTGTTCCCCGCAGGGAAGAGAGGTGAGAGGTATGTAGTATTCAGCCTGCGATTCGGTGGTTTGTATGCGCTAAGAATGACAAGGTCTGCACAATAGAGTTTAATACCCACCACTTCCAAATTGGGCACATGTGGGAGAAATATCTCGCTGTAAGTCAGAGAACGTCGGATGAGAAGAGTCCCTCCAGAGTCACGGTTCTGCTGGTAAATGGCGTAACCAGGAACAGTGAAATTCTCATTGGGAGGAAAATGTGTCTCTGTTACATAAGCTATATCAAGATTGTGATGCGTAAGAAATGCTATGAAGGAGGAACATTTAGCCCGTAGACCGTTAGAGTTCCAATTCGGCAGTGTGAGCTGATGTAGAGATGACAAATTACGGGTGCCCACTGTGGAAGATTGGAGAAAGAAGGGAACGAAGAAGCTGCAGCAGTTGCGGGAGAACTGGAGAAAACAGATTGCACAGAAAAGTACCTAGTGGTGCAATCATTTCTTTCAAGGAAGTCCAAGACAAGGGTGCAGATGCAGAATCCTCTGGTGCAGGAATTGAAGAACGTCCTTGAGTGGGAGGTGAACGCCCAGTCAGTACCTGTGAATAAGTCCGTGATGGCGGAGAAGGAACAGTTGCGGAAGGAATATGACGTGTTTGTTGTTGCTAATGTAGATGCTGTGCTTGTTGTTGCTGAACCAGTGGCTGTTGTTGAGGAGCTGAGGTTGGTTGCTGTGAATTGTGAAGGGATGGTATTGCCTGCTGCTGAAAGCGCCGAGACTGTCATTCCTTCAGCTGTAAGTAATGAGAACAACCGCGATAGTTTGCCGGATGATCTTGTTGGCAATTAACACACTGAGCTGGTGTAGTAGAGGACTTCGTGCACTGAGAAAAGTGATGGTTGCCTGTGCAGCGAACACAGCGGGGCTCTAGGTGGCAGTAATTTTTGGTGTGTCCATAGTTTTGACAGTTAGTACACTGAGGCAGTTCCGTATTGTGTCGGCGATGTTCTACATTGACTACGCTATACAGTAGTCGGGATAGATTAAGAATATGTTTACCTTGGTCATTGTTAAGGAGGTCAACCACACAGATAGGCATTGGTTCCTAGTTCTTACGTAGTAAACGTGTAACTTTACAAACAGGGAAGTTCTGAGCACAAAGTTCATCATAAATTCCTTGGTCACTGAGGGAGCACGGTAGGTTGCGTATGACGACTGAAAAAAGTTTGTCTGAAGGGTTGTGAAATGTGTAGTATTCTTGCTTAATTGATGTCAAGTACGAGGTAAGGTTGCGGTAGTCTGTGGACGTCGAAGTGTAGACCTTAAGAATGGCACCCCGTAGCTCAGTGTGAAATTCACTTAAGACACATTTTTTTACATCTTGTAGTAGCAATTGATAATTGTGAACATTGCGGACACATATAGGAGGAATTTTCTCTTTCTGAGAGATGGAGGCTGTGTCAGAAGAATCGTGGTCTAGTGCTTCACTTAAAGGATTGAAGCGATTAGATGTAGGAATTGGGTATGCATAGCGTGAGTGAGTAGGTTGTTCAGAAACAGAGGCAGTGCATCGGCGTTTGTTTTGTTGTGAACCCTGGGTGAGGGAGGGCTGCGAGCGTATGCTGCGCTCTGAACAGTCAGATGGGGCACATTCTGCCATTGTATCATCGTCGTGCTGCACGGAGTGATTTAGTGTATTAAGGGGCTGAATTCAGTGAAGTTGAGATGGTCGTAGTGTTGGTTTACTTACTGTATTATCCCCGGTAGCAGAAGACAGTTGAGATTGGTAGTGCTGATTAGTTGACGTTAGTTGTAGCGTAGAATTGGAGCATCCCGGAAGTTCGTGTCGTTATTTAATACATTTAGCGCGTTTGTAGAGCTATGTAGATATATGATATATAACAATGAAAAACATACTAAAACTAGCTGACACAGCTAACTGCAAAAACACGTGATTTGTAAGCAGAGCGTTCAGAGACAACCTGCGTGCTCGACGTTCACTTGTCGACTCACGTTTTCTAAAATATGTAATGTTTGGTGATTTAGTGAACCTCAAACCTTCTGCCTATTTCCTGTAAAAGGTGCATATTGAATGTATTGCTTCCTATGACTAGTGCATTTAAGTTATATAGAAAATATACATAGTACCTTTACTGCTATTTTGTCTTAATTTACTTTTCCCATTTTCTACAATTTCTCTTCTGCTGTAGAAAATATGTTAATATTTCCTTGTACTATGTTCTGAAGCATGATCCTGCTTTTTGCGTTTGTCAGGATATTTACTCTTGAGCTATACTTATGAAACAAGTTAACACCAATTTAGATTCCAAACTATATTCTTTAAAATTAAACGTACAAAGATCGTACTGTTGGGAAATAGTCAATCTACTAGAACGTTAATTAGTTTTATCAAAATTCAAATCCGTCCTATAGTTCAGTACAATTTCGTCCTCTATCTTTACCAGCTTCTTGCAATTCAGGTAGATAAAAGTTTGTGCTGGCTGTTTCATGTTCTTTAAATTTTAGTTTTTTGTTTTTAATTGTTCGGGAAAAAATAATTTGTATAAAATATTGAGAAATTGGGTAGGCCAGGGAATGATACAGCGCAAGTTAAATGTTACATAATATAGTTGTTTTTGGTAATTGTAATTACATAATTAAGTGACGTAGACCAATAAAAGAGAAGTAATTTAGTTGTTCTAGAAACATCATCTGATAGCTTGGCGGCACCCTGCAAACAACGGTCTTGATGGTAAGACGTGCTTTTTGTGTCGATCGTGCAGAAAACGTTTAGTTGTAAAAGCATTTGTGTTGCTCTAGTGACTTGTCCAGATATATAAAGTTCATCAATACAACAACAATTGCTTGTGAAAGGACACCATCTAAATTATTTAAAATAGTTACATAATTTACTAATTGTTTTGTTGAGTAAATACCAGAATATTCAAAAGAGAGAAATTGTTATCTACAAGATCTCCACCAGATCGTCACTAAAGGTGAGAAACTAATCAGCATTTTCCATCACTCCCCTTTGCAACAAAAACTGTGGCCACGCCGTAGCTCAGTGGTTAGACCACTTGGTTCTCACCAAGGCGGCACGGGTTCGAAACCAGGCGACCGCAAAGTGAGATTATAGTGGACAACACGGCGCTGGGCGGGTTTTCTCCGGGATCTCCGATTTCCCCCGACATTTCATTCCACCGGTACTCCATCTTCATCTCATGTATCATCAGTGTCATCGCCTTAGGTGCCCTATGTGGCGTTAAACACTACACACACATACACAAAACAAAAAGTGATAGCAGAATGATCGCCATAACGCGAGGCTTCAAACATCACATTTTGCAACTCACAGTATCCCGTTGCAAGTTATACCATAATTTAGAAGAAAATCACATTGTGCATTTGAGCTTCTCAAACTCACACTTTAACCCAAATTGTTATAGACAATTTTGAGACAAATAGAGCAAAACTTTCTTTTTACACGAAAATGTCTATATCTTGACAAATTATTTGAAAACTTAACCTTTCACCCTTAAAAGCTCTTAAGTGTGAAATGTATCCCAAATGCTGCACAGACAAATTGGTGCACAGGAACTTTTATCTGTTTTTTTTTTTTTTTTTTTTTATTATATCTTTCTATCGTTGTTCTATATCTAATAAGGTACTGCGATTCCGGAAATGACAAAGAGGACACTGAATTGGAACATATTAGTCCATTTATGAAATGGGTGAAATGATACTCAAATTATTCCGGGGTACATGGAGCTTAGAGTTAATCGACATACGTCTTCAGAATAAGGGAAACCCCCGGAAAAGTCCTTATCCAGGTAACTCACGCTAACCGAGATGCGAACTCAGGACCTTTTGAACTTGAGGCAGACACACTACCATCTACACTAACGAGGCGGGAAAGCTCTGAATATGGTTGTAGGTTAAATCTGAATGGTCAGACCAGAAAATCTGTTTTATGTATTAAGTGTACCTTTATGTGGTTATTGTATTTTATATAGGTCTTTCTTCATTTTATTTGAAAAACACATGCATAGTTATATGTATCTAGAATTCAACAAAGATGCTTTGATTCGTTTATTTTAAGTTTGATAGTATATTTGTCATATATTATCATGCAACGCCACTAAGGAAGCAGGTTTAGGCAAACACTCGCACAATTATCCTGAAAACAGTAATATGGATGATGATAGTAATGCTAATATCAATAATAATAAATAAAAAAGCCTCAAAACAATGAAAAACATAGTACACATAAGTTTTGATATCCTGCAAAATGTAAAATAGATTATCCATGGTGCATTTCAGTAAAACTGCACTCAAATATTTCGTTCGTAGTATAAAATGTGTAGTGTTTAACGCCCGCTTTTACTACAGGCGCACCGTGATACATGAGATGAAGATGGAGTAGCGGTGAAATGAGATTGCGGGGGAAACTGGAGATCCCGGAGAACCGCCCAGCGCCGTGACCGCCCAGCGCCGTGTTGTCCAACATCAGTCTCACTTTGCGGCCCTCCTTGGTGAGAGTTGAGCGATCTAACCACTCAGGCACAGCGCAGCCCATAGTAATATAAAAATCCTTAATAGTTAACCTTTAAGTAAATAATATTCTTTTAAAACTTAAAAAGCCATGCGTCAGCTTAGTAACAGAGATTTCTTAAATGTTCATAACTTTCGATGTGCAATAAAATATTTTATTTAATTTTTTAAGCATCAAGTCGTAATAGGATATTTTTTTATCATGCAAAATGTGTTGAATCAAGGATTCATGCTTACTTATACTTACATGAAATTATCTGCGTGTAGTAAATATTGCGCAATTAAAGTTATCATCGAACTGGCAAGCTCATTCTTCACAGTTCCTCCACTAAATATTGCGGAACAAACGTCGGTAAAATACTGCTACTTTCTTCGGGAACCTATGCAATGATTGAAATTCAGACAAATATGCATTTGTCGTATTAAAAACTAATACAATTTAACTGATTTCTTGATTAATAAATAGTGGTAGCGGTTTTTATTTAAAGCGTTTATTTAAACCGTAAATAATTTATATGTTTATAAAATATTAGCATACAAATGTTCCGTACTGAGGTCTAGTATTTCAGTGTAGTTTCAAATTTTGAGAATGTTACACTTTAGTCGTCTTCATTCAGAGGAGTTCATTTTGAAAAAAAGAAATAACTCGTTGAGAAATATCAGTATTATTAAATCTGTTTAAATTAAGCCTATTTCACTTAGCTAATCCACTTGTGGCAAATTAAAACATCGCTCTGCCGATAGAGAGTAGCTGTAACACAAGTTTATATGGACTCCTTCAAGATGAAGGTAGAGTCACATAATTAGCACCAACAGTTTCCAAAAACTTGTACGGAACCTATTAAGCGGGAAGACTGGCCAAGTAAACAAACATAAAAGGAACTGTCAGAGATTTAGGCAAGCACGCCACTGAGCATGCAAGATTGTTCCTTTTCTTTTAGTCGTGCTCACTCTGTCTTTCCGCAAATTCTCCCCCTCGCGACGGTGTCGGTTGGATGGGTTTCTCCTCATGGCCTACACCACGCTTTGTACACAAAGCAAACGCCAGTCTGTGACGGTCTATATTAGGCTACGGTGAACTAGCTTCGTACGTCAACTCTTTACGTTTTTTTTCTGCGACGTCTATGATTGTAAAATGAAACATGCATGCGAGGGAGAGTGTGACTGATGGTGGGGGAGACACCGTAGCTAGGTGGGGAAGGAGTGGGAGGAGTTACTGTCGCTTTGTGCGTGCGTTCCGGTGTATAGTGCACGTTAGTTTCCGTGACTGATGGTCAAAGAGGCAGGTGGTCTTGGCGGGTTTCCCCATTCACCAGCGCTTCGGAGTAAAAAAAGAATGTGACATTGTGGCGTGTGCGACTTGAAGTCGGTTGGTGCCGGTGACATCTAATCACCCTCATTTGGTGAATATAAAATACTGGTTTTAAAATCAAAGTGATAATAGTGCTGGAGTTATAAACCATTAAAGATATCCTGTACTTGTGCAAAACTTCAACTCTAACAGCGTGGAGGAAAACATACATGGTTTTATACCTAACAATTGTTCTGTTTTTGCGTATTTGCATGACTCGTTAGAAAGTAAAACACAGTACGTTCTCCAGCAGTGGAATTGCAAACCTCCACAGCAAAGAGCGGAATAGTGTGTAACTCTCATAAATCGTAGTTTTTTCGGCAAACCGGAGTAAATAAAAGTTACTTTGAGTGCGGAAAAAGAGGAAAGGTTTAAGTGGCGTATACCTCAAGTGCAGTGAACTGTCGTGAATGAATATGCAAAGTGTATGAGCGGATAACAGAGTGGAAAGGCCCTTTGTGGCTTGAAATCGCCGCCTGTTCGCCAAAGGTGAGTGACACAGCTTGAGGGGGGAAGTAATCGAGTCAACAGAGGACGCTGTGACCTAGGTCAGCGTTGTAGCTATGGCAACTGGTCCTGAGGTTCTAAAGCGGGAGAGCAAATAAGAGTTCTCTTAGGAATCCATGCATGTAAATATGGAATATTACCTCTTCTGCCAGAGGGCATATTTCTTATTACATTCTTAAGGATCGGAATCTCTGCAGGTTCTGTTTTATGATCTTCCCAGTTGCCTCTTCATCTGGTTTACTTATCAGAGCATTAGTCACGTTTTAGTAGACTATAAATTACATTCGCATTTGATGCAGACTTTTTACAAATAATTTTTAAATTTTGTTGGTCTAAATGAAACCGTAATTGTGTAACTTTTGGATGTAGAACAGATGTACACACAAAAACAATATAGCGATCGTATAAAGTTTTAAAAGTTTTATCACCACTAGTGTATGTAAATAAGTATTTTTTCTTCTGGTGATTCTCATTCTTTTACTTATTCTCACTTTTTTATATTATATATGTAATTATCAGTTTTTTCCTCAGGTTTTCTCTTATCCTGGTCGGGTAACTCTAAGCTCCATTTAAGAATTATTTCACCCATTTCATTCATCGTTCGATATGTTTTAACATTGGAGGGCGTAGACTAAAAAGTAAAAGAAGCTGTTATTTTTTTTTGCCAAACATTTTAGGTTTTGCTTTTTGAAGTTAATTTATATGCAGATTTTTAATATTGGCATATCCCACATATATTTAAAGCTGAAAAAGAGATACTAGTGGGCTGGCGACTAATTAATTTATGCTTATTTCCTGATTAATAATAAAGTAGAAATGCGCACACATCTTGCAGAGAGTATTTTGACATTTAGTTCACTTTGCTATAAGCGGCGATGGGTTTTCAGCTATTCCTGCACATTGCAAAATTATATCGATCAAATTTTCGGACCGCAGAACACAGATAAGGCGTGGAAAGCCTTACTAGAACACACAATTTGTTCCACAAGATATATCCTGATTAAGAAAATCACAAATTTATTTACTCAAAAAACTTTAATGACATTTGGATATCATTTCAAGTACAAACTATACATACAGAAAGCTATTTCTTTCTTTTTTTGGGGCACAGAATGAAAGCATTTAAACATTTGAATATTTTCCGAATACTTAAGGTTTATAAATTGAAGAACATTGAAAAACGTCATTAGTTTGATATATAATTGTTTGTTTGTACGTGTTTAAAATGAGAATGTCGTCTTTATTATTTTTTTTTAACTTTTAAGTGAATTTTATTACTTATGTATGGAAAGTAGTTGTATGCTTCCTGAATTAATTTTTCTAAACGAGTGGTTTTAGAAATTACGAAGTTGATAATCTAATAAAGCTATTTAAAAAATGAACTTTGAAATGGACTAATAATGAACTTTGTAAGTTATATATGTAAGTTTTGGTATGTATAAACGACAGAGCGAGGTGACGCTGCGGTACTATATCCGACATTGTAGGGGTTGAAATCCCTGGGCTTCAGCAACCTTACCGAAGGAATTTTCGTGGTTTTCTTCGACCTTGAGGCGAATTCTGGGTTGGGTAACTTCATTCGCCAATTTTTTGTCATCCTGGATATCATATGCTACAAACTTTGCTTACTTCTCTACATGCTACTGACCCACATCTTAGTTTTAAAAAAGAGAATGTTATTATGTATGCAGAGTGAAAAAACAATGTTGCATTTTACCTTTACTGCCGTCTCTTATCCATTTTTAAACTTTATCCAGATTTATCAACCTTTTCGTGAGTGAAATTTATTTTACTAGCATTTAGTAATGCATACGTTTTGGAATAACCTGTTGCGAAAATTAATTTTGATAAAAAAGTGTGGAATATAAAACACAGAAAATATTCATTGACCCAAAAAATCTGTAGTATTATAGTGCTGCTGGAACGCTTTCCATGGATTTATCTTTGTTAATAGAAACCTCCTTATTCTTGTAAGAGTGAGAGGGGTACTGATGGGCCTCCCGGTCATGTGCTAAGCACCACTGAACGCATCACTTCCACCAATGGAATTCGCAGGAATCGCAAATGACGGATATATGTTTACTCCACGTGGAGTAATCAATGCGTTATCTGAGAGGTATCCATTACCAAATAAAAATCCATGGAAACCGTTCAAACAGCGCCACAATACCTATTTCATCCTTATATCTAATAGCTTACATCATAACGTATATATATTCAACATTTTTATAAACAGGCAGCGACACCACTGGAAAAGCTTAGGTGTACTGCCTTTCCACCAAGAGAGGAATGAAGGGGAGAGGGCTTTGAACTGTTTATTTGCTTCGTTACTAGATTTGTTTACTTGCAATGAGCGTATCAAAATGAAATGAAATGAGTAGTGTTTAACGCCCGCTTTTACTACATACGGCACCGCAGGCGATGACACTGGTGATGCATGAGATGAAGATGAAGCACCGGTGGAATGAAATGGCGGGGGAAACCGGAGGTCCCGGAGAAAACCCGCCCCAACGCCGTGTTGTCCACCACAAATCTCACTTTGCGGTCGCCTGGGATCGAACCCGGGCCACCTTGGGGAGAGCCAAGCGGTCTAACCACTGAGCCAGGGCGTGGCCAATGAGCGTATCAGAGTGTATATGTGTCACCCATGTTGCCACATATAATGACCATTGCCGCGATAGGTATTATGAATGGGCGAGTTGTCTGACATCACCTGTAAATTTTAAATGAACCTAGCATCTTTGTCATACTCAGAGGGCGAGCATAAACACCGTACGGGCAGCAAGTGATTACGTTTCAGATTCCTCTAGCTTGCCTTCTTGTCCTCGGCATACAGTAAATGTAAAGTCTGTTTAGTTAAGCGTGTGCACGTCGACCGACTCCTTTGAGGAACCCTAATAATCGTTTTACCATCCCGGCCCTCCTTCTCCCAGTCCGTGAGGCCGCACCGTGGCTCAGTGGTTAGACCGCTTGGCTCTCACCAAGGCGGCCCAGGTTAGATCCCAGGCGACCGCAAAGTGAGATTTGTGATGGACAACACGGCGCTGGGCGGGTTTTCTCCGGGACCTCCGGCTTCCTCCGCCATCTCATTCCACCGATCCTCCATCTTCATCTCATATACCATCAGTGTCACCGTTGCGGTGCCGTATGTAGTAAAAGCGGGCGTTAAACACTACACATTTCATTTCCCAGTCCGGTATGCAAGGTTGCCATCTATCTGGATACGTAATGGGTATCCTACGAGGTTTCGTCTAAATAAATTATCTTATGTCCATTACTGCGAAACTTCCTTAGTTTTGACACACACACACACACACACACACACACACACACACACACACACACACACACACACACACACACACACACACACACACACACACACACACACACACACACACACACACACACACACACACACACACACACACACTCACACTCACACTCACACTCACACTCACACTCACACTCACACTCACACTCACACTCACACTCACACTCACACTCACACTCACACTCACACTCACACTCACACTCACACTCACACTCACACTCACACTCACACTCACACTCACACTCACACTCACACTCACACTCACACTCACACTCACACTCACACTCACACTCACACTCACACTCACACTCACACTCACACTCACACTCACACTCACACTCACACTCACACTCACACTCACACTCACACTCACACTCACACTCACACTCACACTCACACTCACACTCACACTCACACTCACACTCACACTCACACTCACACTCACACTCACACTCACACACATATAGTACTGCGAAACTTCCTTAGTTTTGACAGATTTTATGTATATAGCCAAGCTATAATTCTACTGGATTCCATAATAACCCTCATCTTATTCAAAGTGCGGTATTTGAAACCCAGCTCCTTTAAGAGGCCACGCAAAGTGCAGTACCCATAAGGAAAATCACAAATTTCTTGCAAATGTGCAACCAATTCGTGTAAGGTGGGTGCTCTCCTTTTTACATGGAATCTATAAATTTCTCGAGGAATTAAATCACATGTGAAATTATCTACTTTAGAGAAAAGTTTTCGTTTGTTTTCACACTTGATCAGCGTCTTTTGGTATTCCTTTCGTCACAATATTTCTTAGTGTATTTCTGTGAATACCCAGAATTTACCATCAGGTACCAAAATTATTTTTCAGCACATATATGTGTTCAAAACAAGCGCTTGATTTTGCTTAGAAACAGGCTTTTAAGGCTTTTCCAGTAACATAACTCGGCCCAGCAACACTTTCCAATTTATTCATACTATTGTCATCACTTCGATTATTTTAACTTGACAAAGTTATCTACTACTTCATTTGCATTTACCACTGCATTTCCCTCCCACGGTCTCCACATATTGACACACAACGAATTTCTGCACATAGTGAAACAGATCAACTGGAAGTTGGAACTTTGGCAACTGAGATTCCACGTGGAGTAAACATGCTACTGGAATTTCCAGAAAATCAGGGTTGTTATTGGTCCTCAACGACAGGGTTCCATTTCTGATGTGTGACGGTCATTAGTGGGCGGTAGTATCAGTTTCCTTTGAGTCGGAACTGCACACGCGCCGACTTAGACAGACTTTACTATACATGTTGTTAGGGACATCATGCAGAGGAAGCGAACGGCAATTCAAAACAAACCGATAGGAACGCGGCGTAACCCTCGACGTACTATCTTACTGTTCACGTTTTTAATGTCTGAATAATAAGTATACACTCTGGTGTGTGTGTGTGTGTGTGTGTGTGTGTGTGTGTGTGTGTGTGTGTGTGTGTGTGTGTGTGTGTGTGTTTATCACAGAAATATCAGAATATCAAAGCTTATTGTGAGATATAGTGATTAAGGATTTAAATTATTTAATGAGTGAGATTCATGTTCATGACCTACTTTTATGTTTGCAGAATTAGCATTGGTGCTCCACGGTATATTTTTTAAAAGTCTCAAAAATAAATTTCCTGATATTTCACTTATATACTGCCTGTATTAAGTGTGCGCATGATATGACAGCGAAATGAGCAATTCATGTTATTTGTTATTCTCGAACGAATGTTTCCCATCAACAGACACGTGATTGCACACAAAGTTGGAAAGGAGCAGGACAGCCACTCAAACAATGCTACTGTACTCTGGAACACAAATAACCTTATACCATCCATCTCCCATAGGTGATCAAATTTCTTTGCTTATTAATGTATATGATGTCGTTATAAAAATTAAACCTACTACTGAAGTAAACGAACAAAAAAAGTGCACTTAAACTTTATCACAATAAAGTATTAGCAAATCACCATTAATACTGATAGCCAATATCCACAATAAGGCAAATCAAGTTGTTAGCTATTTACTAATAAGTAAGTTTTACTGGTATTGTGCTGCAAATGTATTGGTACCCAACGCTCAAAATCCGGATGTATTGTACTCACATGTCTTTCTCTATTCTTATACAAGTTATTCTTACAAAAACTTAGGAGTAATTCATGTTAGTAGTTCATGTTAATCGAAATAAACATTTGAAATTATCTTACTACTAATTTTCTTGTAAGTACAATGGAAATAAGTGAAAATACTTAGTAGGCTTAAAGTGATTATCAAATCGTTTGAGACTGGTCGCTACGCAATGTCCATTAACTTCCATACAATGTGTTAACGTTGTAATCTCTCTGGTCTTATTTTCTCTCTATTGGTTCCTAATGGTGTCTGTGGTGCTTCCTACACTATAACAGATTAAACCTGTATCATCATCATAATCATCATCATCATCATCATCATCATCATCATAGGCGGCGACGTGGCTCAGTGGTTAGACTGCTTGGCTCTCATTAAGGCGGCCCGGGTTCGATCCCAGGCGACCGCAAAGTTAGATTTGTAGTGGACAACTCGGCGCTGGGGCGGTTTTTCTCCAGCACCTCCTGTTTCCCCCGCCATCTCATTCCACCGGTGCTCCATCTTCATCTCATGTATCATCAGTGTCACCGCGTGCGGTGCCGTATTTAGTAAAAGCGGGCGTTAAACACTACACATTTCATTTTCACATCATCGTCGTCATCATGCCCACCTCGGTAGCCCACATGGTAGCGTGTCTGCCTCACTTTCAAGAGGTCCCGAGTTCGAATCTCGGTCAGGGTGAGTTACCTGGATAAGTTTTCTCCGGGGTATTCCATTATCCTTAAAGATGAATGTCGGGTAGCCCCTAAGCTCTATGGACCCTGGACACACTTGAGCATCATTTCACCCATTTCATTCACCGTCTGATATGATTTAACGTTGGAGGACGTAAAATTAAAAAAATCATCATCGTCGTCATCATCTTCATGATGATTAATTTATTTATTATTAGTTATTATTACCATTTTTAATTTTTGGAATGGTAATCGTTCGCCTTTGGTTTGTGATTCTTGCTTATTAAACTTAACAGATGCAAGACTAACTAATCCCGCCCCATAGAAGTTCTTTGATGTAAGAGATCATTAACCGTATGTAATGGTCCCTGACCATCGGTGCAATGACCATAGTTCCGCTACAAGAGCAGTGCCGCATGAAATCGCAATGAAGAAAGAGAAATAACGATGGAAAGCACAGTAGCTACTTGTCTTTGAACTTACCTGAGGTTAATTGACGGTTAAATTGTATGAATAAATATAACCAAACCATTATATTCAACAGAAATATTCTACTCAATATCATGTTTTTGATAAAGCAGCTATACAAAGCAGCTCAATAAGAAAAATGCATACTTTTGAAGGTATTTTCCTAAAATTCTAGTTAATTCTCCTCCCAAGAGAAAGTTATTTTACCTCGAATTTGTTAATTGGTAATATTAAGAGCATTCATTTTGGTGCAATAAAACTGGTTAATTGTTATTATTGGATATCTAAAGAGAAAGTAGAGAGTTCAAAACCGGAAACTAAAATAAACAGTAATAGTACTGCTGTACTTCGTTGTATGTTGTATTCATCTGAGAGTCCTACTTTTCTTTTAACCTAAGCTTGAATAATTCATTATTTTATTATTAGCTCATAGAAGAGTAAGTTTTTTAAAGAGTAGTGTATAGAAGATATATTCGTGGCGGTTGCCGATTAGAAGCGATACTTGGGAAAGGATAGGAAGAAGAAAAACAATATATACATATATACAGGATGCTAACGAACTACACCGAAATAATTTCAGCGATTGCAGACGTGACTATATAATATAACCAAGCTGAGAGATGGGCAGTATACGATCTACGGCCAACCATAACGCAGCAAATTGCGTTAAACATAATTGGCATCAGATTCTGATAAATTGTAATTAAACAAGATGGCTGAAATTATTGTAATAGAATGTCTTTAAAATTGCTTCCCGAGTATATAAATATGGATTCTTGGAAGATCTTTACTGGCGTTCTCAAGATTTAATGCCTCAAAAATCTCTCAAATCTCGAACTATCACCTGCCACTGCGACACTGAACAGTGATTAACTCCTTGCACCATGCAGCTTACTTTAGTGATATCTCTGTAATTGTTCTGGTGGCCCAATCTGTAACGCTAGAAACTAGTGTTTCGAAGTTCATTGGTTCGGTTCTTGTCATGTAGTTTTTTCATCGTCTTTTTAATTCGTATCTAAGAAGAGGACCAAGTACCGACGAATATCAATATGAGAGATTTTATTTCGGCACACACAAAGAATTTTGGACAGACTACGACAGACGTTCCTTCGCCATGGTCAACTTTGCATTGAATAAGCAGTTTCAAGCTTATTTCGAGCAGTTTCTACAAACCTGACACAAAGAGTTGCATTTAATTTCTATTTTATGTATGTTTGTTCACCCTTTAAATCACCATCCATTTAGACGTACAGCATGTGAAAGTATTAAGCGGGATTTTGTTAGAAATAATCCTAATTAATTGCCCTGACAAGGTGAAATTACTCCGTAAAATGAATACATTTATACAAGGTTTGGAAAGCTTAGCCAAAATATTTAAAAACTCTCGAACTCGATTACCTTTCATTTGAAAGCTGTCATGGCCGTTATGCCAAAGGGAGTACCACAACATGTCTCTTCATTTTCGTGTCTTGTGCACTCAAGTGGTATCATCATTAGTCGTGGCGTACTGGTACTTTAGGAACTTATAGCCGTAACTTCCGCATTTGAACCAATAGACCGTAAGTCTCCTATCTCAAATTATTTAAGATATCTCCAGTTACCGTGAAAATATTTCGATACAGTTCATTAACATCTTTTATATATATATTTTAAGGGACATAAGATATTTAAATGTTTATATGTTGCACCACGGCAACACTCACACAAATTTAATGATGCTTTTGTTGATTTATTGATTAATTTACATATTTGCACTAACCTTCTTACAGTAAAGAACACATGGAATATTATTAAGTGTTCAACCCAGATTGTTAACGTACCATATTCATTATACCCTTCTACTACATAGGTACACATTAATCTCCCTTAAAATTATACCTTGTTCTTCTCTTTTGAATGACCGAATCAATTTATTTTTAATTTTAATTAAAAACTCTTCAGCTGAAATATTTAATTTATGCAATCTTTCTATTCATTAATACATTTTTATTTTCTCCATGACTCTGTCCCTTTATACTCAAATATTATGTGCTCATGTCTTCTCTTCTCCCGTATATTGGATATTATTTTTTGGAAAACCCTATTCTCACCCCTTTTAGTCCGCCTCGGTAGCGTGGTGGTATCCTGTCTGCCTCACGTTCAATAGGTCCCGAGTTTGAATCTCGATCAGGGTGAGTTACCTCGATAGGGTTTTTTCCCGGGCTTTCTCTTATCCTGAAAGACGAATATCGGGTAACTCTAAGCTCTATGGACCCTGGGCTCATTTGAGTATCATTTTACCTATTCCATTCATCGTCCGATATGACTTAACTTTGGAGGACGTAAATTACACACACAAAGATAAATCTTCCCTTTTTTGTCTCCATCCACCAGCGATCATCCACGCTATATCTTCCCTCTGTTCTTTATTTAGATTAACATATATTTCTCTTTCAGATGCTTTTTACAGTAATATGCAATTCAAACATCTTCTTCCAACTATATCAGCAAACTCTGTTTGCATTTCCATTATTGCTTTCCAAAAACCCTTTACATTGTTTTCCCTCATTCCCCAAACTTTTCCCAGACATTGGTTTTCCAGGGTATATTGTATACTATAGCACCATCCATTATTTCTTAAACCCCTTTCCTGCTAATCTGAGCATTGTCTTAGCAGGTGTTTATCATCTAAATTTAAAATTCTAAACCAAAACTTAAATGCTCCCCCTATGATCATACCTTTCCCTCCCACTTTACCCATTTCCATTTCCGTAAATTCCTTTGCTGTGGCGCTTGGTAGCCCTAAAACGTCTCTATAGAACATCCTGGTACATCCGCAACTTCCCATCCATCCTACACAACCCAAACTTCACTCTCATATGCACTTTTGCTTCCAGTTCCGCGATGTATATTTTTTAGCCACCTGACATTAATATATTATTCTATGTTTACACCCCCAAACTGTTGCCAATTCGCCCTTCTCTTTTGCAAAGTCCAACTTCTGTTTCTCACATTTTCCACCCCATCGCTTTATGTTCTTGGTTTCCTTTCTACCACTTTTAAAATTTACTCAAATTTTCTCTTTTCTTAGATACTAATATTTGATTCTTATCCTGGTTTTCGTTCAAATTCCATTTACTATTTATTTGCTGCGAACCTATCGTTTTAATGGATCCCACCACTAAATCATTTGCAAATAATAATTCCGTAGGTGTCACCTTATTATTGCTGACAAACAATTGTAGTCTTTCCTAATTTAGTTAGAAAAGCGTCGATAAAAGATTGACTAACACTGGACTTGTTTACACCTTTGCGGTAATTTCTTATTTTGTCTGTTATCCATCCCTCCTCTACTCTCTCGCAAAAAGTACTCCCCTTGTGTAAGAATTTAAGGATATTCAGTTATGATAACTCAGATCTTGCTCAAAAGCTAATACCGTAGCACATTTAGGTCTGTTCTGTCTTGTGCTTTCTCAAACTCTAGGAATGCAATGTACAGTTCCCTCTGTTTTTTCTCCACTAATGCTTTACTATTAGCAAATTTTTCATAGTATGCATACTGCATATAATAGAACAAACACATTAATTACTACTACATCTTCACCCTCTTTCGTTTTAGCCTCATTTCCTTTGATTCCATTAAGGGTTCCAATTCCTGGTCTGTATGTTTCCTATTGTTATATGCTCCCTGCTTTCTAAGTCCAAGAGGTCCTCTCTCTTTCACTGCTTGATAATATAGTTAGTGTCTACGTTTTATTTTTTCTTTTTTTACTGTCTTGAAACAGGTTATGTTACAGAAATGAATTAGGAAAATCAAAGGTGTAATTTCTATTGTGTACTAAACATGTAAGGAAATATTTTAAAATCAGCAATGATGTACTACATCAATTAGATATACATCACAAACGATACTTCAAACCATAAAAGAAGTTTCTCCCGTTTATTAAAAAAACCTAACGATGAGTTTACTTATGCTGTTTCTGTAGATTGATATCTTTAGATTATTGGTCATCGCAAATAACCAGTGGTAATGTCACAACAGGCCAATACTTAGTAGAGTTTCTTTCATTTTAGCAATACATGTGTTTAAAGAAATCTTAATAGTCCATTATCTTAACCATTCGGTTTTACAGTGTAATATTTCTTCAGTTAAATTAATTTGAGAGTAGGTTTTAATAGCACACGTAAAAATATTAAAGAAGGGTAATTTCTTCCAAGGATAGTGTTATTTCATTTATCAACACTTTTTCATTGATCATGAAAGTATTAATAAACAACTTTATGCTAGTGATAATTGAAAGATATGCTTGAGGCTTGGGTTGTTTTCTTTCTCTTCATTTTTCCCCTCATTTTTGTCAATTCTCAGTCATAAGTATATTCAGTTGTAATAAGCTTTACTTACTTCAATGAATGCATAGACGTTAAATGGATACTTCTGAGGCCCCATATTAAAACGGCTTTTGTATGCGTTTAGTGTGTGTGTGTGTGTGTGTGTGTGTGTGTGTGTGTGTGTGAGAGAGAGAGAGAGAGAGAGAGAGAGAGAGAGAGAGAGAGAGAGAGAGAGAGAGAGAGAGAGAGAGAGGGAGGGAGGGAGGGGAATTATGAACAACATAAGAAAACGGAAATCAAATAATTATAAAACTTCACGTTTAAGTTCTTCTACTTATTAGGATTGCTTATACTTCGGTTTTTCTATAAACTAAATACTCGTACATACGTAATAGAACGTTTTGCGTTAAATTGGGAAGGTTATCATCCACTGAATTATTGTTCCTGATAGGAATTACAATAATGTGCTAAGTAATAATAATGATAATGATAATAATCATTATCATGAAGATGATGACAACGATGATGATGATGATGATGATGATACAGGTTTATAAAAATAGTTGAACAGTAAGCGGTGTATAGTGGAAATTAGATACAGTGATAGGAGGAGAATTTTGGTTATCAAGAATCATTTAGCCAGGATTTTCTATTCCCATTAAAGTTATACACAGTTTACTCCCTCACTCATACTTCCATATTCTAAGGTGGGTGAGGAAAAGTACTGGTTGAAGAAAAGTCCCATATTGCAGCTGGGACTCATGATTTGGAAACCAGCAGACTAATCACCAGACTACACAGATAGTCCTTTCAGGCAAAAGGAAAATATTATAACGGAAAACTAAAAATAAACACACAAATAAAACAACAGAGTATGCAGTAGTATTTACACAAATAATAAAGCTGAGTTTGGTTCCTATCCCTACAATACCTTAAACTCCTTTCGTTGTCTAAACCAGTGAAACCCCCTCTTCTTGGGGTGAGGAGGTTTCTCTTGGATGCTTGCGAAGCGTATCCTTTTTATAATATATAAGAGCATTCTAAAGTATACAATGAATTAAAATATTTAAATTTTCATCCGTTTTCCGCCTTATAAGTTCACTGATTTCTAATACTGAACTTCAATGCATGGCAAACACTATAATGTAGTGTATGTCGTTCATTTAACCTCGTACACCTACTAGTATTTGAAACCTTGGTTCAAACTCAGGGTAGCATTAAAACAAGAATTTTTAAGTGACTGTGTAAACGTGCATATACAATCTAAAAACAAAGTAGGTTAAGAAATACTTAACTCTTATATCTCTATCTTGATGAGCGAATGAATGTTAAAGGAGAGTTTTTCTGAAAGTGAATGACTAATTATGTTTTCTCTAAGTTCACCATGCGCATTTATATAGTTTATCCATTTCATCTTTACCTGCAAAGAGAACATTAAATATTGAAGTGCAGCGTGCTCGCTTTTAGTTTTTGTGGATAACCCATATATGGACATGAAAAATAAACTCATATCAGTAATCTTACGATGTTATAAATTAGTTATCGTCTTAATTAACAGTCTAAGATATATTTTATTCTATCTTCTCTTCACTAAGGTATAACTTACAGCGGCAGGTTCATGGGAGTTAAATTCCTCTTAGAGTTTGTGTAAAGACTAAGTTAAGAGGATCCGCATTTAATGACTGTGATAAGTTTTTACGACTGTGGGTTTAAATATCACCTTACGTGCATTTATCTATAAGGTCTTTCAGCGTATGTCGTCCTAAACATTTTAGTATGTTAAATACGGAGCTATCTCGAACCAGTAGGTTTAGTGTTTTGCTACACGTTTCCTTTAAAAATATAGTGATGTTACATTTTCTCCTATCTCCTGGACGTATGCCGTAATTAATGGAAATGTGTGAGTCTGAACGTTTTATTCCAATTTCTTAATCTTTTTGCTTAAAATTGCTTGAACAGCACGGTTATATCGCAACCTCTCTTTAGGATTACAAAACCATTAAATTAACAACGCAATGTGCAGCATTTTCTCCTGACACTGCGGCCGTCTCTTGGCAACTCACTCGCCAATCGCCTCGTCTTAGTCTGCCGCCGAAAGTGGTATCATATTTCCGTAGCCATTTCCCGCGGTCACAGCTATGACATGTTGGAAATGATGTCCTCCTGATCAACATATTTCTGGCATCTTATCAGGAAGTATGCATTGTGTTGAATATTCAAAATTAGCTCAGTTTGTCGCATCATGTCCCTCAGTTCTTAGAATATATACGGCTCTTTTGTATATTCCATATATTTCAGTTTTTTTAAGCTTAAGATCGTACATATTTAAATTAGGGAATCGCGAGGGTCGTATTCATGTAATAATAACCCAATGGTCATAATGGCCCCCTTCGTAGTTGGCAAGTTGCTGTAGCAACTAAGCTATAGAGCCAGCCATTTCGATCGACATAATCAGTAGAGTGATAACGAGTAGCCGATATTAAGATTCTCCGTCTAATTCTTCACAATGGAAATGATAAAATATACACTTGATGCTTATTATTTCGAAAATATGTCAAAGTGACATAGAAACCTAATGAAGCTGTTTGATACACATTCTCGTGAACCTATTTTACATCCTTACCAATATAAAAAACTAATTAAGACTTAATGTTTTTCAAAGTTTTTACCCCCTGGATCTGCTTTTCCCAAGTATTATTCTTACAAATACATATATATATATATATATATATATATATATATATATATATATATCGAAGCGGCCTTAATGTGAGACTTGTTGCAAGGTTGGTGCCCCTTAGTTCAGCGCCATTATGTTGCAGGGGTTTTACTCCTTGGGTCGTCAGCCTCGCCAGTGGTAATTTGAAAATGCCGATGTCCTCGGCCGCTCTCGGAGTTATCCTAAAATTCACGAATATAGGATCTGTAGCAATGATCTCCTGATTCAGGGCGTTTTTGGTGGATTAATTAGGGTACTTGAAAAGAAAGAAAGTTTAATTCTCTTATGACGATTGGTTGTATTTCAATTACTCTCGAAATACATGTTAACTAGACGAAATCTGAATGGTAGGCTTCGCGGTGACGTGGTTGTACTCCCGTGTGTATAACACGACTCATCGGATTGGCACCCAGCTACTAACTACCTTTAATTGAACGCGATTTCCTTAGTTTACTCGTTCGTTCAGTTTGGCCCACAGTAGCCAAGTAACCTTAATGAACGCGATTTCTATCCGCGTGCTTTCGAACGACGACGTTTTAGGTTGGCCCTCAGCCACCAACTGACTTTGGATATTTATATATAAATATATATATAAATATATATTTATATATTTGTTGCCAGATAGGTCATATGACACTTCGCTTTGCCCTTCAGTTCATTATTTTTAATTAGTTGGTCGGTAGAACGCATATGGAGTTCCTTTTACGAGAACCTCACTTTAGACCACCTAAGTCAAAACTATGCTTAAAAATAAACACCGGCTGGACCCTTAAAATTTATGGTTGCGTCCGTCCTTCCTAGGGGAGAAAAAGTCCTACCGCTTCAGAGTCCATAACAAACTTGACAATATTTGTTTCAATACATTTATATATTCCTTTAACATTAAATTAATATTCCATATTTTCCTTAACAGTTAATTAAGCAACTCGAGGAAGAGAGTACCGTTTCAGACTTTTGAACCTACTTTTATGCATTCTTCATGTTTCTACTGTTTACAGGACGTAACAATGATTCGTCTTCATCAAATCTCTCGCAGCACATGATGCGTTGCATTTCCAAATTCACCATCAATGTTCTTTGCTTTTTACCTACTGGCTTCAAACTTAAGTTACCTGTTGTACTTAGTTTTAAGACTGCTCCTCTGTTTTACTCCTGCAACAGTACGCTCTTATAGTCTGTAGAGGTTAAAACCTCACTCCGCTGAGGTTTTCTTTTCGTGATATATTTAATGGGAAGTATCAAATCAACTTAGAATTCTTAACTGCAGCTGCAGTATCTGTAGTGACTATACATTATGTGGGGAACTTTTGGACTGAGATAATGTTGAAGCTTTCTCAACAGCTGCAGCACTGAGTCCACAAAACCAATGTTCGCATTCACTTTGGAGAATCTACTTTGAAGAATCTACTTGTGTAAAATCGGTCAAATTTGGTCTGTTTCCATTCAACTCGGTAAGCTGGATTAGTAGATAATCTAATTAAAAATTAATATTTTGTTTCTTAACGACGTTGTCTATTGCCAGTATTATGTCAGCGGTGCCGGAATGCCGGAATTTTGTCCCACAAACATTCCTTTACATGCCAGTAAATCTGCTGTCGTAGGTCCGTTGCTTTTAAATGCACTTACAAACCCTCGATCAGGATCTGGTTTGAACTCGTGACCTTATGATCTGTGGACCAGCGCCTACCAAGTATACCACTCAGATCAGCTAATCCAGTCCAGCATAAAACTATGCATAAAACTATGCTATCTACTGATAATTCTGTAACCTAAATAGCTGCCTGACGTTCAGCGGTAACAGCCGTTCACCTTAACAAACAATTTTAATTAATTTGCTTCTGAATAGGTTTCTCTCGAGTAACATGAAGATTGAAAAATACATTTTAGAAGAATATTTGGTGCAAGCTATGTGAACATAAATTACAATAGCATTTTTAAATAACGCTTAAAAGTTGCTCAAAGCACCTTTCAATTCCATGCTAATATAAATGTCTGTATATCAGTTTCTGTTATAAATACCGGGTGATTCAAAAGTTTCTTGATATTTTCATCCAAACAATGTTTTATGTCAAACTTTTTATAAAATATGGAAAGTAATAACTAGTGCATGTTAAACTCAATACATTTTAATTTTGTGATCCTTTAACTCATGGCACAGACTCCATCTTTGTTGGTAGATCAAAGTACTTTTGTCAGCTTAGCTGGCGTGACTGCAGCTAATCGATTTCTCAATTGTTGTAAGATGTTTGTCTTCACTTCATACATTCTGGACTCGACTAGGCTAGTGGCTTCAGAGGTCTAGTGGCTTCAGAGTGGGCCGTTGAAATTCTCGATGAATTACTACTGATACACCTACCATGGAAAACTACGTTGAGGTGATCAGGAACAGTGCTGACAAAATGGGTGGTGCACCAACTTGGTGGACAACCAAAGTATCTTGTACTGGATCCTGTGCCAGCCGTGCTTCCAGGAATTTTATGGCATGTCAATATACTCATTCCAGTTCCTTTTAACACCGCGAAAATGAAAGGTCCGTAAAATAATAGTTTTTTTTATTCCTAGTCACACATTTACTTTTGGTCTGGCTCTCTGGAATTCTTGTATGGCATTTGGTTGCTTTTCTGCCCAAATCCCACGGTTAACACATATTGACATGTTCACACTGATTAATCTTGCCTCATCACTGAACAACACATGTTCCTTGAGGTCTTCATTTTCAATGGCATTTAACAGGTCATCACACATAGGATGTCGAGCTGCATAGTCTTCCAATTCAAGCTTATGCACTATCTGGATGTGGTAATGTCGTTTGTGCAGTTTGAGGCGGAGGGTACGCCATACAGAGCGTGGGACATCCAGATGTTTTCTGAGACTTGTGGTTGATGCACCGGGACTGCATGTGTTGGCATCCCGTATGGTGTGTACGTCTTCTGGTGTTACAGCCGACCTCCAATGCGTGCTTCATCAGCGGTAGATCTCATCTCTAACAGCTTGCCTGCTGGGACCTGGTTTCCTGAACTTTTTAGTGAATTATTCTTTCACCTGCTTGTAAGTCAATCCGAGCGAATCTTTGATCCACTGACAGAATAGTTCTCAATTACCCATAACAAAAATGCAGAAATTAACATTATGAGTAAAATGTCAAGAAGCTTTAGAACCATCCTTTATTTAACCAAGTAGATTGCTTTTTTGATTAATTGGTTATAGTCGTAGTATACGCTGCATCTTTCTAGTGAAAAACAACAAAATATACAAAGAAGTTGGGCAAACTTCTCATTACATATGTCAAACCTACAACGGTTAGTTTGTTTAAAGCTATAAATAAATGTAAACGTAAATAACAGCTCAGCTTCAGTGAACTAAATAACACAGCTTCGAGACTTCTCGCCTTGATGCTTTAGACTCGGCTAATTTGAAATAGCCGTTCCTATTTCTTTTCAGGATACACAAAAAGCTTTTTTCTCGGAAACGTATATCTAGCTACCGAAGCGAATGTGTGTGGTCGGTCATAAAAACAGTCAGTGTGAGGCATCAAGGAAGTTTTTTTATAGCAATGTGGATTCACGCCTTCGTCTTGTTACTTGTCCTTATTCCTCACTCCGATTTATAAACAAAGTGACTTGTCTTAGACGTTTCATCATTAGTTTGAAATCACTGATTAAGACCTCCCATTTTTATCAAAACTTATAAGTTTTGAGCACCAAAATATTCTCTTCGCCCTAAATGAATATACTTAATTGAATCTAAACCAAAGTTAATGGTACATGATGTGTTCCATTCACATGACTTTCGCAACTCCTTACACTTAAATTTATCCAGTAGGTATAAAAAGGATGCAAGAAGCTGCAATAGGCTGCAGATATAGTCAGCTATGAACCTCGCAACACTGTACTTATCTACTTCTAATGGTATCTCTGTGTTAATCGAGATATCCTAGATGACATGCATAGGCGCATGTAGAAACAATGTATGTAAAACAGAAATCATAATAAGTATGATCTTCAACAAATTTGCAAATAAGTGAAAATTCTATTAACCATTTAAGGATATGTGACTAAAATTTCATGAAAATTTTAAAAAAATCGCCTATTCCTCTTTTTGGTCTATAAAATAGTGTAAGCCTTCCTGAATAAGAATAATGTTTAGATAGCATCCGAAAGCCAATTTTAAATGCTCTAATCTAGGTTTAAAGTTGCGTGAATGCTAGTGTTAGATATGAGTTCTAATTCTTTATTCTTGTATTCTCGTTATTGAAATTTTCAGCATTTTTCATAATTTAAGATGCTCCTTGCGTCGCAATTTTAGTGTTAGATTAATGAAACTTGTTACCCACGTTTATAGAGACACAGTGAATAGACATTGCCCAAGGTTTTATTGCGAGTTCCACTTTCTTTACTTCAAAACACAAAAATTTCAGATATTGGGCACAAACAAAAAGAAAAAAAAAAAAGGAACATGCATAGCTTTAAAAATTTCAGGAGCCTAAAGTTATTTAGACACAGGTAAACCTAGGGTAAATTAAAAAGTTTGATGTATTGCAAACCTGTTGTTAAAATATTAGACCAACATTGTAGTTATTTTGTCGCAAAGGATTTTTTAGGTAACGTAATCAAAACTAAATAAATGTAACCATATTTTCCAAACTACCAAAGTGAAGTTGACAAAATTTGAGCTGTATCATATTTGCACTAAGCTATATCTGTGGTATAAATCTTAAAAAGCTAGCGTTATTAGTTCAAGAGTTCAAATTTTCAGTCGTAGGTAAATTAGGAATCCCTGTCATTTACGTACATAAACACGTGGTGGAGAAATGGATGCAAGATACTGTGCTACAAAACTTAGCTTTATTTATTTTAATTCGGAATTTATTATTATTACTATTATTATTATTATTATTATTATTATTATTATTATTATTATTATTATTATTATTATTATTATTATTATTATTATTATTATTATTATTATTATTATTATTATTATTATTATTATTATTATTATTATTATTATTATTATTATTATTATTATTATTATTATTATTATTATTATTATTATTATTATTATTATTATTATTATTATTATTATTATTATTATTATTATTATTATTATTATCACCATCATTATTATTTAATTATTAAATATAGTCATACAATCTCCAATTCATATATTTGCCACACACTTCTACTAGCTCTTCCAAAGTATGTTTATTTTTTATCATTTCACACTTTCCTTAAAAACTATTTCAAATTATCTACAATTCTAAGCGATATAATATGTGCTGGATTATGTGAACTATCATCTTACCTAACATTCCACAGGTGCATTCTATAGTTACAGGGTTAAAAATAAGAACGGGATAGTCTTATTCTTAAAGATGAATTACAGTTTTCTCTTGTCATATGTAGTCTACAGCTTCCGTTGGATATTGTGGTATAAGTGTACAACGCTTTGGCAAAACACAATACGAATTAGATATGGAAACTTCCTCTAAAGAATCAGTAGTAAAGACCGTAAGCCTCCCCTTTTACGCGTTTGGGCAAAGTAAATAAAAAGTCAAAATATTCTAAGAAATCATATTCATGATTTAAAAAATTCGAAGATCAGAGGTTTTATATATGTATATATACATGTGTATGTATATATACATATATCTGTGTATATACATATATGTATATAATACACACACATCCGCGCCGTGCCTGAGTGTTTAGACCGCTTGGCTCTCACCAATGCGCCCCGGGTTCGATCCCAGGCGACCGCAAAGTGAGATTTGTGCTGGTGAACAACACGTCACTTGAGCGGTTTTTTTCCGGGATCTCCGGTTTCCCCCGACATCTCCTTCCACCGGTACTCCATCTTCATTTCATTAATCATCAGTGTCACTGTCTCTCCACAGACCATATTCTGCACGAGGTGTGCCTGGTAGAGTACTTGTGCCCACGAAAAGTGGCCCAGAGGGCGCTGAAGGGCAGAGGAGCTTGAACTGTTTGTCTGCCCCGGTAGCGGACCTGTTTACTAGGAAATGAGTGTATGAGAGTGTATATGAGTTACCCATGCGGCCACATCTAATACTTGTTGCAGTAAATGCAGCGATATGTATAATGCTTGGGTGAGTTATGTGACAACACTTGTGCATTTTAAACGAACTTTCCATCCTTGTCATACTCGGAAGGGGAGTATATACCCCGTGCGGCCAGCAAAAGTCATTACGTTTCACATTCCTCTAGCTTGCCTTCTTGTCCTGGGCACACAGTAACGTGAGGGCGTGTACCTGCCTTGAAGCGTCTGTGCGCTGCCCTATTATAGGCCGGACTATTAACCAAACTCGAGCAGCGACACGCTTGCAATAGCATCATCACATTGATTCACCGTATGTGAAGTATATAATATACTTATACTTAGAATAGTAATGGCGTATGCAGCAAAAGCTAGTTTTGAGAAAAAATGCAGTTAAAGTTTTACTGAGCATTTTATGTAAAACTAATCGATGAATGCACTAAGAAGTATTCAGAAACAAATCTAACGCAGTAATAGACAAATGATGATAGTAAATGATATTTGAGATATATTTAGGGTTGCTAAACGCTAATCTCATGCACATTGTTATTTAAAAGGTATGCATTCATGTGTGTTCTGGCAAAAAGTCTCTACTTGTAAAATAGTATTTGAAAGACATACTGCAACTAATCTTACTGCATATATTTTGATACGTGTAATACATAAGAAAATGAATATAAACAAATGAATAATGAAATATACAAAGTTCACCAGTTCACCGAAGATGAATAAGCGCTGGTCTAGTTTGGGCTATGCTGTGAGGAGCCATGAGTTTGTTAATATTTAGGGTATCGTCATGCACTAATGCCTCTTGCTCTCCCTCTCTTGTATGATTCATATTTTCTTGTTCAGCAGAAATAGTATTGAAGTGTCCTATATGACTTGTAGGAATGTAAGGAAGAAGTTGGCGAGGATCTGCAAGTATTTCTGGAGAAATAAGTACAGGCTTATTGTACTTACTGGGTACACTGACTGCCGAAAGGTTGAAATTACAATCATAGTGCTTCATTCGTCCCTTTTGTAGATTTACCCGGTAAGATTCACCGCTGTAAGTAGGCTTAATTCCAAATCCTATTTTGTAGTTGCTGGAAGAAACAAAAGTCCGTCCCTCTGAAAACTTAGCGTCCAGAACTTACCGCTTTGTTAGGTGAAGTTGCAGAGCTCCTGTGGCTTTAAACTGCTCTAGGTTTTCCATGATGACGTCAAAAGGGTTCTTCATTCTGCAAATCCTTATTTGTTGACCATATTGAATCCCAGTAAACACTTCTCTTCTAAGACACAGTTGTATATTTCCAAAATCACATTTACGGGAACATAGGGATGTTCGGGAACCATAAGGACATGTTCAATTTTTTAGAAACGGTCTGCATGGACGCATCTGAGACAGGTCGAAAACCTGTTTAAATTTTTATTCTGCCCACTTCAATTATCGCTGAAAAAGTACAATGCCTTTATTTTTGGTGGTATCTTAGTTTCAATATAGTGCATGATGCAGCTTGAAATTTCAGCACAGCCTCGTTTTGCAGTACTTCTGGCCCAAAGATACATAGAAACTGACCTGTTCTTCACGCTGTGGATATCCAGATTGAAAGTCCACAACTTTTTCTTGTAAAACTGAATTCCAGAATTTATTTTTGGTGTTGGAAGCGCTGGTTGCATGTCAGTGGCAATAGCATTTAACAGAGTTTGTGCCATCTTAGCTCGGTGTTCATGCAAACTCATTTCTTAACAGTTACAGTTAAGTATTGCTTTAACATTGCTAAGGATTTTATGAGGGTTAAAGGCAGAAAATAAACACTACCCTCCGGTGAGGTAACTGATTTGTTAAGAGTCTGTCTAGTGAACGCGAGTGCAGTTTGACCCTCAAAGGAAACTCACCCTCCCGCCCACTAATGACCGTCATAAATCTATCTCCACACTTCAGAAATGGAACACTGTCGTTGAGGACCAATAGCAACCCTGCTTTTCTTGAAATGACAGTCCAATGTTTACTCCACGTGGAGTCTCAGTTGCCAAAATTCCAACTTCCAGTTGATATGTTTCATTACGTGCAGAAATTCGTTATGTATAACGATGTGGAGATCGTGGGAAGGAAATGCAGTGGTAAATGCAAATGAAGTAGTAGATAACTTTCAGTCAAGTGAAAATAATCAAAGTGTTGACAATAGTGTGAATAAATTGGAAAGTGTTGCTGGGCCGAGTTATGTTACTGGAAAAGCCTCAAAAGGGAACTGTTTCTAAGCAAATTCAAGCGCTTGTTTTCAACACATATAAGTATGTGCTGACAAATAATCTTGGTAAGGGGTCGTGCAATTATCCTGATGATAAATTGTGGGTATTCACAGAAATACAGTGACGAAAGGAATAACAAAGACGCCGATCAAGTGTGAAAACAAAAGGAAACGTTTCTCTAAAATAGATAATTTCACATGCGATTTAATTCGTCGAGAAATTTATAGATTCTCTGCCAAAGGGAGAGCGCCCACCTTAGAGGAACTGGTTGCACATTTGCAAGAAATTTGTGATTTTCCTAATGGGCACTGCACTTGGCGCGGTTTCCTACATGAGCTGGGTTTCAAATACCACACTTTGAATAAGTTAAGCGTTATTATGGAATCCAGTAGAATTGTAGCTTGGCGATATATATATATATATATATATATATATATATATATATATATATATATATATATAACTAAGGAAGTTTTGCAATAATGGACATAAGATAATTTATTTAGATGAAACCTCGTACGATACCCATGATCTATGGAGAAAGGTGGCAACCTTGCAGAAAGGTCTGGGAGAAGGAGGGCCGGGGTTGTAAAACGATTATAAGGGTTCGTCTACCAGTGCTGTTGAATAACAGCTACGAGCATAGTTACCCGGCTGGCACTCTGACTCATACGACTTTGCTGATCTTGAGATTCAACCGCAGCACGTAAGGCCGAACTTCATGCTGTTTTCAAGTGAAGATTGCATTCACTTCCAAGGCGTATTGACCATTCATACTTTCAGGCATGAAAGAGTATGCTTCACACAACTTGTTGCAAGAAAAAACAAAAAAGCATATTTTGGCGCATGAGCCCCTGCTATTCTAAGCCCCTCATGTTTATATAATTTCGGTATCAAGCGACATTTGCATTCTGATATATAATTCCTTTTAAATGTGAAATGATAGTTCACTGTGTATCTATTTTATTCATAATTGCCCTGATATTTCTAAATGCAGTTACCTATTTCTTTCGAATATATCCGACACAGAGAAACAGTTTTACATTGGGTATTCCACAAGTATTAGCTGTATATTTGCATTTCCTTTATGGGTTTTGTCAAGTATTACAATAAAACCTCCTTAATCGCTACATAAGGAAAATTATGATAATGTAATCAAATAAATATCGGCCTTATAAAACTAACATTTCCACGTTTCAAATATTCATGTTTCGTATATTATTCACTGCTGTTCTCCAGTATTTTGGTTGCTTCGAAGTTCAGAGAAATGCGGGTTTTCAACCATTATCTTCAGTTCCCTGAGAGCTTATTAATCATCAAACACGACACTAGATCCGGCAGATCCGTTTAGATTCGAGTACAATATCAACAGCAGGTAACGTCAGAGCAGGGCCAACCATTCACGGGTGCCGCTCTCTTACGCTAGACGTCTGAAACACACACACACACACACACACACACACACACACACACACACACACACACACACACACACACACACACACACCACACACACACACCACACACACACACCACACACACACACACCACACACCACACACACACCACACACACACCACACACACACCACACACACACACCACACACACACACCACACACACACACCACACACACACACCACACACACCACACACACACCACACACACCACACACACCACACACACACACCACACACACACCACACACACACCACACACACACACCACACACACACCACACACACCACACACACCACACACACACCACACACACCACACACACACACCACACACACACACCACACACACACCACACACACACCACACACACACCACACACACACCACACACACACCACACACACACACCACACACACACACCACACACACACCACACACACACACACACCACACACACCACACACACACCACACACACCACACACACCACACACACCACACACACCACACACACCCCACACACCACACACACCCCACACACACCACACACACACACACACACACCACACACACACCACACACACCACACACACACACACACCACACACACCACACACACACCACACACACACCACACACACCACACACACCACACACACACCACACACACCACACACACCACACACACACCACACACACACCACACACACACACCACACACACACACCACACACACACACACCACACACCACACACACCACACACACCACACACACACCACACACACCACACACACACCACACACACACACCACACACACACACCACACACACACACCACACACACACACCACACACACACCACACACACACCACACACACACCACACACACACCACACACACACACCACACACACACCACACACACACACCACACACACACCACACACACACCACACACACACACACACACACCACACACACACCACACACACCACACACACACCACACACACCACACACACGCCACACACACACCACACACACGCCACACACACACCACACACACACCACACACACACCACACACACACACACACACGCCACACACACACCACACACACGCCACACACACCACACACACCACACACGCCACACACACACCACACACACACCACACACACACCACACACACCACACACACCACACACACCACACACACACCACACACACACACACACCACACACACACACCACACACACGCACACACCACACACACACCACACACACACCACACACACACCACACACACGCACACACCACACACACACCACACACACACCACACACACACCACACACACACACTCTCTCTCTCTTTATAATATTCGTATTCTCCATAACCATAGAACCATTCTATATTTAAACAGATTATACCCCAAGTTTTGAATGAATGTTGCACATATACGCCGTATATACGCCCTATCAAGCTGTAAATTACATGTTCGGGTAAGGATACACATAGTCGCAGCGAACCTCAGTTACCGTCTTGTACCTGGTTTACTGATTAAAGTTAATCGTATAATCTCTCTTTGAGCCGGCATTTCCCTTCCTTTTTAACAAGATTAAGACCATGTAAACGCGGTTTAATAGTTAAATACAAGTACTCGTAGCATTTGATCCATTAAAGTCTTTACTGATTAACAGCAAGTAAAGCTAAGTTGATGCGCAGCGCTTTTAGGTATTCTCATTTAAGTTAAAGCTATTGATCTCTATTAAATTTGCTCTCGTTATAATTATTTAGTATAATATGGACAGGAGAAGTGACCAAAGTTCTAAACAGCTTCTCTGTTTTCTTTAGTTATACAGTATCCTTGAGGTTTCCGCTTTAGATTGTTTCGTGAATCATGAATCCATAAGCTACACTTCACACAATCTTATGCACGCAATGCCGCATTTTGAATATAAGTTTCTATTAATTGAATTTTGTTAAGTTCAAAGCGATGTACTACTTCCATTTTTTGTCAGATTTTAAGGATAAACCTCAAACAAATAAAATGATATGGCACACTCACATTTTTATATTCAATCTTCTACAGACTATTCTTACAAAATCTTAATCTTCTGTCATCTAATGTTAATGTAAACATTGGCAGAAATTACTTGATTACACATTTTGTTGCAGGTACAACGAGAATAAAGTAGGCTTAGCTTTTAGCAGTACTAAAATTCAGCGCTATGAGTACAGTCTGACTTTTAAATGAAGACACGTGAAAGTCATCTGTTTCTCCACGTGGGAAGTGCAATGTTGCCCACCAGATCCCCTTTCTTTATCCTCTCAACACTCGAGACATAAACAAGGGTTCGAGTTAACTCAGCTCAACAAAAATATGCACAGTTAATCTGTATTTGCGTACTTAAAAAAACAGAAATAAGTTTTTCGGACATTCACTGAGTTGCAGGGTCTTCACATGTGTGAGTTCTCTTAAATAATTGTTTGCACTATGTAACTAATATTCCATACTTACCGTTATTGTTGCTATGCATCCTAAGTAAACATTCCCGCACAATGCGGTATTTCTCCATAGAAGCACATATACGAGATGCACATTCTGAAATCTAACATCTATCTTCAATTATATTTATTAATATTTCACCTAATATCTTAACTACTAAAATTCAAATTCATAAAAATACACACAGTGGGGGAAAAAAAAAAAACGTGTAACACACATGTGGAAAACACATAATGGTATCTTGAGAATTGAAAGAACTTGGTGCAAGCGGCTCGTTTTTTTTAAACCTTTCCTCGTTCCGTATACATGCATATCTCAATATACGAGGTACGTCCAGAAAGTAAGTTCCTTTTGGTAATAAAATTAAATTGTGTACAGATACAGAAAAATTATTTATTACACAAAATTCTACAACTTTTAAACTACTTTTCCACATAACTGCCGAAATTTTGCAGGCGTTTGTCATAGCGAGGCACAAATTTTTGTATACCTTCTTCATAGAAGTTTGCCGCCTGTGTCTTCAACCAGTTGGAAACATTTTCTTTCAGCTCTTCGTCATTGTTGAAGTGCTGACTGCCGAGGAAATATTTGAGATGCAAAAACAGATGAAAGTCGCTAGGAGCGTGGTCAGGGCTATACGGGGCGTGGTCAAACACGTCCTAGCCAAATCCCTGTAGGATATTTTTCGTCGCATCTGCAGTGTGTGGTCGCGCGTTGTCGGGAAGAAACACAACAACTTTTGACGTCGCAAATTTGCCGATAAATTTCAATTGGTTTCACTTTCCTAGCATTCAGAAAACGAATCACAGATCTGATTTCACAAGCGGCGGGATTTTCAATCAACACCGACATTGTAAACAAGCACAACAAAGCGTACGTGGCTGACAGCGATCTCACAATGGCGTACGTTTCTTCTCCTTGATACAGAGCGTCTACCGCGTATGTGCGGAACTGCGATCGCAGCGCTGCAGCGGAGATAAATTGAAACAGAACTTACTTTCTGGACGCCCTTTGTAGTATTATCAACGCCGCCGATATACGGGAATTTTGACCCGCAGGATTTCTTTAAAGTGCAAGCATATCTATTGACATGGGACTGTTGCTTTTGGATAAAAGGAATAAGCTGTTCATTGATAAGGAGCAAACTCTCGTCTTCCTGTTGGAAGAATTCTCTAAGAGAACAGACAAATTTTCTAGCCTTGCTATGCAATGCAACAACCTGACCCTAAGCTGATCTTTACCTTGGGGCATGATTCCCCGCTCCACCTCTAATCCTACCGCCACTACGTCTTGCTTCCATAAAAACGCATTTTAATTGTGTTTTAACAAAGTAGGCTAGCAATACACAGCACGATTAGGCAAACTGTTTCACGCATACAGCTAGCGATGACTGAGCTGAGAGTATGTGATTCACCCACTTCACCAGAGTATCCAAAGTGGCAGTATTGCAGATGTATGTGGTAGCGCATTTTTTTATTTATTTTTTTATTTATTTATATAGTTATTTATTTTTTATTTATTTATTCATTTATTTATTCATTTATTTATTTATTTATTTATTTATTTATTTACTTATTTTTGTTTACGTTACCAAAGCAACGACCTTCCCTTCTTAACCTTGGCGCCCCTTGCCTGATGACCTTCACGTATCTTCCTTTAGAAATCAGACTGTAGTTTTAAAATGTGCTCTTTACTTTACCACGAGAGAAAAAGAAGAGTGCATATATATTTCAGACATAATACTTGTGCCTACGTTTAGCTGTAGTGCTTTATTAAAATATATTTACCTGAAACTCCAAATACTGAGAGGATAGAGAATCTGATGGTAAGAATACGTGGTAGAAAAAAATGATAAAGAAGTGCTCAAATGAAATCTATTCATTGGGGATATCTAATGTAATGGAAAGGAAGCGAAACTTATAAAGCAAATTCAAAATCCGTTATTTTCCTTTCTGGCCTCTGTGTTATAATTGGAAATTAATTAGATTTATTATTATGCTTTCTGTATCCCTTACACGTTAGTTTCATTTTGTTGCTCGTGTTTATACTGTATGTTACAGACATTTCACGTTGACACAAGAGAATTCATAAATTAAATATTACAACACACAAAGAGAGGTTAATTTGATCCAAGAGCCGTGGGGTGTGACAACTAAGAAAGTGCACTGACATTAACTAGTAGATGAAATTACCTAAATTACTACAGAAAAAAAGAAAGTAACAGACGGAATTACGTAATTCGCTAGAGGAGGGTTCGTAAGTTTCAAAATAATCAAGCAATATTTGTGGAAATGTAGAGTTAGACTGACAAGTTCAATGGCGTAGCTGGGACTTGAACATGGGTGTTCGACTGGTTGCTCTAACCACTGAGCTGTCGTGGCAGTTTGCGAGCACGACATTAAGGGTTACGTCAGCTGGAGAATGTAATGTCGTGCTGGCATCTCATCAATGTAGCTTAGTGCTTAGAGCATCCGGATGGAGAACGGGAGATCCCTGGTTCAAATTCAAAGATAAAATGGATATATGGTCGTCCAAATACTTATTTGATGTCTTATTTTTTACTCTTACACCACGTGTTACGGCTTAAAGTTGGAAAGGTGGAAAAATTGAATGTCGTAGTCAGGATTTCAAGCACAGAACTTCGGCTTTCCATAACTTTACTCTAACCCTCATATCATGCGGGCAACATGGTAATATTGCCTTTTAGATTATAGTGCTCGTAATTGCATGTTAGATCACGAACATGTGCAAGTATTTCATAAAGCAAATTGTAAACGTAGGTTTTAACATATATTTTTTAAAGTTAAGATTACCAAAAGGGCATAAGAATTTTGCGTATTCTCCACGAATGCAAAGAATACACTGCATGCACTGTAGAATATTGAAATGGTAACATTCATCTAAGTCTAAAATAGTATCTATGGTAGAGTAATTAACAATAACTCACGAACTCAGATAAAAATAATGAATTCTGTGCCACAGAAGAGTATATTAGCGAATGAGTTAAGTTCTTCAGTGATTGTTAAGTGCATTGCAGTGAATTTTCCCACAAAAGATACAAATTGTGGGAGATACTGAAAGTAGTCCTAAATTAAGGTATTTAATAAACATCAATCAAGTGTATTCTGTTTAAGCTAGGGTTACATTAAAAAGGTGAACTAGTTTAAAGTAATTGATGACGGAGGACAAATTGAAGCTCTTCTGAATTGTATTAAAAGACTGGCATGAGTTACTCGTCTTTCAAACTTTGCTTGTCTTTTTGCTGACTGTGAAGGGATAAATCTCTTAGAACATTGAACATCAACATTATTCGCATGTAGTTTTTACATTTCATGTTGCATGCCTTTGCACAATATTTAGGATACGCCACTGGTAAGTTTATTAATGTTGGAAAACTGTCCGCAGAGGCCAAGTTTTATACAAATAAAGCAAAATCCAGTGAAGAAAGTTGACCGTTTACAAGACCTACCAGCTGCAAATCTTTTGTTGACTTATAGCAGGGTGAAAATCTTTTGTATGACCAAATGCAAGAGGGAAGGCTAGCCACTGAATATTTTCTGGAGCGAACCATCGCCATATTGGAATTGAGTCAAGTGATGAAGGCAGACATACGCGTTAAAGAGTGAACACATTTCAGTTAAAGATTTTCCACAGATGGTTACCATAAATATCGAGTTAAATGCAGGATTCATAGGAATCTCAAAGAATCATCGTCTAAGTGAACATATTACGGCAATTAACCTGCAGACATAGTGATAAATATAATACAGAATGTATCTTTGCGAAGAATTTTTTCTTGATTTTTTCCTACCACTCACGCAGTAAGTAGAGGAAATGTTGCATTACATCCGGAAACTCATTACCAAGTTCTAACTGGAAGTGTGTGTGTGTGTGTGAGAGAGAGAGAGAGAGAGAGAGAGAGAGAGAGAGAGAGAGAGAGAGAGAGAGAGAGAGAGAGAGAGAGAGAGAGAGAGAGAGAGAGAGAGAGAGAGAGAGAGAGAGAGAGAGAGAGAGAGAGAGAGGAGAACGACATAACTTAAAAAAAAAACATATAGCTGTTAAGCTATAGTCCGAATTTAAATTCAGCATGCTTCAAAGATGCACGACGAAAATTTTGAAAATCTCCCATCTTAAATTAATCCTAATATTGAAAATGGTTTATTTCTAAAATTGTCTGTAATGTGTTTGATTAAAGTACCTTATGTTTCAGGTATTTTCCTGAATAATGAAATGCATATTTTGAAATTGGTGTGAAAAACCTTTGGAATCCTCTTATTTGTAGACGACTTTTGCGTAACAAGTAGGTAAGCCCTAAGAGATGGACAGAATCTTACTATACAGTTAACTATAGATCTCATTAATGTTTACAAAATATATGAAACCTTTTTTTATGAAAATTACCCTATTTGGGATATCCCTTGTTTTTTTAACTTCAAATACTTATTCCTTTCTCAAATAGGAAGTTATTATTCGATTTTATATATCCTGGTCATGCAAAGTGAAGGATATTACGAAACCATCACATGGCAGTCAGCTTTTATAGGATCTCACTATCGTTTATGTACCTACAAGAAATATCTGATAACAATATTTCAGACCTTTATCTCGATAAACCGAAGTAGCTAGAAGAATAGTGCTTTAAGAAATAGTTTATACATGAGTAAGTATGGATTTCTTTTCCTTTTTTTCGATTTTTTTTTATTTACGTCCTGCAACTTAAGTCATATCGGACGTTGAATGAAATAGGTGAAATGATACTCAGATGATTAGATGATTCCGGGGTCCATGGAGCTTAGAGCTGCCCGACATTCGTCTTTCAGGATAAGGAAAAACCCGGAAAAAACCTTCAAATAATAACTCACCCTGACGAGATTCGAACTCGGGAACACTTGAACGTGAGGCAGACTCTACGCTGTCTACGCTACTGACGCCGGCGGATAGCTATGTGATGCACACATTAAAGTTATAAATTTATTATTCATTGCTTTAGTTCAAGATTTGAAACAGTACAAGACAAGATGAGTGAAGACAGAAATCAAATAAGAGAGTGCCATCATAAAGGATGATGAATTATAATTCCAGTGTTCAAGGTAACAGCTGTCAATGAAAGTGAGTGAACTGAGGCAGTGCCTAAATTCTCGGTCCTTTTGGATCAAAGTTCTCCTTTGCTAAGGAATTGAGTCCCCAGAATCCTGTTGTAAGACCAAGTTAGAAGATAACTTCGGCACCTCTGTTAATTGGAGCCACTGGTAATCATAATTAAATTTACCATCGGTCAATCACAGTGGAGCGAGATATTGATTCCGCTCTAAATTGATTCGCAAATTTTTCCACGTGACGTTCTTATATTAATTTTGAGATAACATAAGCTCTCCAAAAGTAAATATAAATATCATAAGTACTTTAAGGTCGTGTTTTCGACCCCTGTCAACTGTGCACTAGGATTACAAGCGTGGTTTCCCCTTATCACCATCGTAGTTTCCCCTTCCCACCATTTCCCTTCATTCCAGTTCCGTACTCTCTATTACCTTTTAGATGCGCTTTAAGGCATGTGTTGTATAGTGTGTGCTTGCGAGTGTGCGTTCGTGCGTGGTTGTGTGTGTAACCTTTTGTTAACTTGTTGAATTTCAAGTTTAACTGCAGCAGTAAATATTATACTGACAACTTCCGTCAGAACGTGGGTAAGTTACACAGTCCATTTGAACACTGGACTGACATCACACCTGAAAGTATGGGGCGGTCCTGCTTTATCAGTTGTCCGCCACGCGCCAGTTTTCTCTTTGTAAAGGGTTGTCCAAATTCGCTTTTGGTCTCTCTTTGACAAGGTTCTGTGCCGTGTGTTATTTATTATCTTTGTCTAGTGTTGCTTAAAGGCCAATTAAACAAAGGAATTGTACTGATAATGGGTTTTATTATAATTGTACTGCACAGAACAAGGTAAACTCACGTCAGAAAACAAACTCTAATATATTTAATGAACAAACTAGACATTTTCCATTTCAATGAAATGAAAGTATATTATATACAGATATCTGACTCTTGTAAACCAAAATCACTACACGGTTATTGTACTAGTATAACACACCAAATACCACATAAATTTCTAGAAGTGTGCTTTAAAGCAATACCTACTCATACTCTCTCTCTCTCTCTCCGCTCACCTCGGTAGCGTAGATGGTAGCATCTCTGCCTAGCGTTCAAGAGGTTCCGAGTTCGAATCTCGGTCAGGATGAGCTACCTGGATACGGTTTTTTACGGGGTTTTCCCTTATTCTGAAAGACAAATGTCGGGTAACTCAAAGCTCTATGGACCGTGGACTTATTTGCGCATCATTTCACCCATTGCGTTCATCGTCCGATATGACTTAACGTTGGAGGACGTAAAAACAATCCAAATCCCCCCCTCTCTCTTTTCCTGTCTCTTTTTTCGCATAAATTCCAACAAACTAAAATGGAGTATTACATATAATTTTTTCCGCAAGGGTGGTACTAATTTTGCATTGCAATAGGGTAAGTATTGTAATCTGCAATGTCCTATAACTTCGAATTTATTACTACACCTTTCAGAATCCCATGATACACCCTCAATGCGAGAGGGTAAACAAATTAAATGTATTTTAATAACCAATTCTAGATTAACATAAGCACATATTTACATCCAAGCCAAGACATGCCTTCCAAATTCGTCAATTTTACAGAATCTTTTCTTTAACTTTTGGTAACTGATTTTAATGGTTTCCAGTGTATTACTTCAGTTATTCTGGAAACAGTAACCATCATCTTTGCTACTTGGAAAACATTTATCTATTTCTGATTAAAGGCCCGTACCTATTCTTTGTTTTTGCTTTAAACGTTTTCAATTGGCAAGTCACTATTCTCACTATCGTGCAGCAGGTACGGAAGTCATCACATAATGATGTGCTGTTGAATCGGTTTAGCAAGCTGCGTCTACAGAAATGTGTAATGGTGATTTATTACAATGATAGAGCTTTAGTACGAATAGTTTGCTGAACAGTGCGTAGAGAAAACCATATGAAATGAAGTGCACCAGTTTTTTTTTTTTTCTTTTTCTCGTTTATATTTGTATAGGTAGTTTCTGGAGAAATGTTTAGCCTAATACTTGGTCATTTAGAAGCATTAGTGAATCGAAATATTCTGGCACGTTCGGACTATGTTAAGCATGCCAACATGTTAAGTGAGCTTGGTGCTGCCTTTGTTTTTTTCACTTGTTTTCTTTTTAATACAGGAGTTAGATCAGCACCAGTTTTGGAATGCAGAACGCATACCACTTGGCAGTAGCCGGTCACGTTCTTAAAGTGATGAATCACTGAAAGAAAACACTGTTAGGATGATTATGAGAAACGTTCTTGCTGATGTAGAGCCGCACTTCACGTCTCACCTAACACTGTGGGGGGGGGGATGGCAAGGTAACTTTGGCGTGAGATTATCGATGATATCTGAGACACGTAAAGTTAATATTGAAAACAAAAGCAGTTGGACTAGGCAATACGTACAAAGAGTTCGCAGTATATTAAACAAACACACTTGCTGATGGCTGAAGTTGAACAGGTGCCATTACAGAGATAAGTAAACTAATATATTATTATGTATCTGGTTCATATAATGAATATGCTAGTAACATATCCATATATAAGGTTGTTGACACCGAATGACATGACTCAGGATGTTATGCTTGGAACTCGCATTCAGAGCGATCTGTGTTCGATTCCGGGACGTCTACGTATCCAACTTTTTTCTAGGCAAATACTGGTATCTGTGACTTACCGTCCATCCATTTCATTCATTTCATTGCGGTCTTTTCAGGGTCAGAAGCGTCGGTGAGAGCAAGTGGCGTTGGCATGTTGCGACTTCACGCACCGTAACTTTGTTCTCGTAGGGGTGGCGCTGAAGACGGCTCTCCTGCTTAGGGGTGTGTTTCGAGGCCCGTGCGTCTTGGCGGTTGCGCGACCTAACGCCAAGATGAATCTCTAGTTCCCGCTAGGGATATCACCCCGCCTCAGGTCCTTAGCCTGAGTTCCTGTACACCCATAGAATACTCCCAACTCTTCCCTTCTTCCAACGAGTCTAGCATACTATAGTATGCCCATAGGCTCAATGTAGCTTTCCCTTCACTTCTAATATACTCCAAGACTATTGATTGTCTATGAATACCTACTCTCTGACTGGAAACAATGATTCGTGGATCATAAATGTGACTCTAGGAATGTGGTTACGTTTCATCATGATAAAGTTTATTCATTATCTTACTCGCAATATTAACACATAACTATATAAATAACACGATATTTGATAAAATACTCATTAGTTATTTTCTTATGGTTTGATTAAAATGCTCAACATTTCTTATTAAAATTAGTATGGCACACTTTAGGCGACTTTTAGTGTAAATTATTGCCTTCCTATTAATTAAGGAAAATAAATTTTATTTTTCTGTATTTTAGAGTTGGAAAAATAGTCATTGTTTCTACAATAAACATCTGATTTCTTGTAATCACACGCCTTTTTCTACACACTCTTCCAAATTTTATTCATGCAGTTCTTGTTAATAGAGATAAACCAGCATCATGATTTACAGATTCATTATAGGTATAAGAAGCACACATATACTTCTTAAAGTTTACTTGTTGAGTTTTTCTTCTAAGAGGTTCGCCATTGGTTATATACTTGTTTCTTAAAATATGAAGTTGCGTCGCTATAAGGGATTTCTATATCCTCTGTTCTTGATTTAGTTAATTCCGTTGCCCTCTTAGCTGCGTTATCGGCTTGTTCGTTTCCAGCTATGTTATTGTGTGAAGGTACCCACAGAAGTGTGACACTCTTTTCTATGTTGAAGAAGGTTGTGGAAAGATGGTGTATTTCTTACACAATACTTTTGGTGCTGTACATGTCTTGAAGAGCTTTTAAGGCCGACAAGGAATTACTTATTAGAAAGCCATCATGAGCTTCTGTTTCCAATATATATTCTAGTGCTTTCTTTATTGTGTACAGCTCACAGCTAAATACAGAGAATGAGGAAGGCAGTTTGTATTGAAAAGTGTTTTCATTGCATACTACAGCGCACCCATTTTCTTTTTCGTTTTTGGAAAAAACATATGAAACATCATGTGTGTATAGAACATCATCTGTCCGTTATCCAAATAAGAACTTGTAGCGCCGAAACCAAATTGTAATCTCACGACTGCGACTTGGTCATACAAAACTTACACATTCGTAAATTCTGAACAAAAGCTGTCCTCCAATGTGTGATATATGGCAAACAAAAATAACAGTACTTCACATTTTTGTCATCTGTCCAAAATTTGAAGACCAGAGCAGACAACTCGGCATCCCGAAAACTCTTTCTGCAGCACTGATCGATGTATCTCTCTTTTACAGTTTTATTACTTTTTTAAAATGTAATTTTTAACATTATATTTAACTTATTTTTAAGACTTACAAGTATTCTTGGCAACTGTATAAATTTTGTTCTGTTGAAAATGTTATTTATTATGTAAATGTATTAATCAATGTATTCATAATGTAAATGGTCGCGATAAATCCTTAAGGTTAAAGCGACCTTAAATAATGATTTATTAAAATAAAAGGAAGCATACATACTGATAAGCTAATTACCTAAATTTTAAATAACGCACCCCTGTCATAGTTTTGAAACTCCGTGCGCCTTTCATAGCCACGAGTAGGAACAAATGGCAATTTAACACTTGAAAAAATATATGTTTTTAATTTTGGGCACATAGCAAAGCTTATTCCAGAAATGCTTAACGGAAAACAAAAACAAAATAACTTTATACACTTTATGTGTATGTATCTGCTACTGTTTTCCAGCTGATCAAGCCAATCAGAACGATGACGCGATGTTTTCACAGAAAATTCAAGATATGCATTTCAGTTGTTATTTCATATCTTGAATATTTCATGGCGTTTTAACTATTGCTGTAAGTTTTGAGAAAATACATTTCGATACACTTTCCATACAAGTGGTGTCTGAGATGCAGGGAGTAGGTACTTATTTAAAATTTCAATTTGTTTTATATCACGCCAAAACTGTTTCCTCTTCTATTTACTTATTTAAGCATTCGGGGTGCCTCAAAATACTTCTGGCACACCTCGATATCGAGTTTTCCAATGGGTTACATTTAATATTTCCTTTACCTGCTAGGTGTGTCAAAAAATCTCTCTTCGTTTATTCAGTTTTATGCTTCTAAATGTCATTAAAGAAGCTATAAGAACAGCATTTGAGAAGCTAGTTACAGATTAATTTCACTGTAACATCATTTTCACCATCAGCAGCATGCGTGTGGTTTAGGTATTCTTTTCTCCCTAGGCGCTTCTATGGTATTTATAATTTACGCTGAATATTTATTTTTTTCTCCTGTTGACAGAATTTCGTATTAATTTTTAACAAATTTATTTCAAACTCAGTGTTTTCTAACGTAAAATTATAAAAGCTTATCTTTATGTGTTTATATGTTTATAAGCTTGGTACTTTCGGGTATAGTAACTGTTTCATTATGGTGCGTTAACGGTTATTTCTTACGATTAAGTTATTGGTTTTCATGGTTATTATGTTCACACTTACGTAATGTGCCTTTAATATGAAATATGTGTATATACGCTTACTTAGTGATTTAATGCCATCTAGTATATTTAGTTGTGTCTTTAGTTGCGATGGCGTATAATTCCAAAATACATTCTAACTTACACTTCTACATTCCTGTATGTTATACGCATTAAATTGCATTAATAACCGCGCAGTTGACTGTCCTTAAACGCATATCCCTTCTTTATACTCATTAAACAGATGAAGGAGCTAAACTCCACATGATGTAGACGCAACAAACGAAAAATACAGAACTACTGTTAACATAAATATAACTGAAGTTAAGCTTGTAAATACCAAGCGGTATGCTAAGGCGGTTTCAGGAGGTCCGGGGTCGATTCCCGTGGCTGACCTACCTAATACATTGGTTTTTTTTTCTGTTTTTTTCCCGAGTCTCAGGCGAATGCTTGGTAGGTAATCTCCTGAATCTCCATTTCATTTTCATTCTCATTTCACATCATCTGGCGTCTCTTTCAAAGTAGACGTGTCGGCGTGTGTCTCGGCGCTGTCGTGATTCCTTGGATCCGCTGCCTTATTTCTCCTCTCGCCTCATCCTCCTCCCTCCCGGGGATGCCCCACTTCGTGCTTACGTAAAATTGACCACAGGTTTCGGCGCCGAATTCCCCCGTACTAATCCTAATCGAAACTACTTAAATATTCACATAGGACTTTACATAAAGCATGTTAATGACATTTTGAAAGGCGACGTTACTATGAAACAATAACAATGACGCTTAAAACATTGTTTACCAGCATAGTATAGTTTGCTACATTTAAGTAGCAAAGCTATAATTAGTTGCTATTTCGCCCACCAGATGATATATATCTACAGTGGCATTCATGATTACTTGCAGTAGCGATCCTAGCTAGTTCCTGATTAATGATAACAAAATTCATAAAGATAATAATGTCTCCAATCATTGGGTAATTGGTTACTTAATACTCGTTACATTTGTAGTCTTTAATGGGAAAACGCTTACTGTTTCCATTAATTTAGCGGCGTCATAGAACATCCCCTTCTAGCCGCACCATGCAGATCTAGGCTGCAGTATAATAACTTTATTTTTTTGTTTCTGGCTTTTAAGTACAGTGATTATATCGGTGGCCTTTTACCATATGACCTTTTACGTTTCCAGACTGGTCTTATCAGTTTCAGATTTTTCTTTCGATTTTCTACTTTAACTCACACCATTGACATTTCCAGAATCTGAAGAAGACGGGAAATAATGTAGGCTACAGAAAAATTCCCACTTCCAAGAACGAATCTAACCGTAGCTCTTAGAACAGCAGGTAATGTTTTATCGACTGAGCTATAAGACTAGTTGGCAAAACCTGCAAAACAGAAAGTGAGAGTATGTACACTGTTTTCATTTTAATTATGTATCACGGAAGTCCAGGGGAGCAAAAAGTGAAAAGTATACCGAGAAAACAAACAAGTTGGGCAGACTATAAAGATAAAAGTGGGAAAACGACGTGAATACTGATAATGAACATGAAAATGGGGGACCGCTGCTTGCTTTCTGGTGTTTGCAGGTACAACATAATAACATCAGATAGGTTAGCGCCTTAAATTTACTCTGTAAATGGGTTTGTTGATTATTAAACTCCCGTATTAATCAGAAATAAGATCTGTTTACACTCTTACACGAATATGGGAATATGAATAATTTAACAGTTTTAGTCACATTTTCTACACACACTGTTTGATTTTAGTTTTTTAAAAATGTACGGTCTACTTTACATATTCAAACATGTGCAGACAATGTGTGTGTAAATTATAGCTATGGGGTAACTGACGCAATGTGGTGTTGCACGATATTGCATTGTGTCGGAGAAAATCCGTAAAGTTTTACCTAAACATTTTTAAACTTCCACCCGAATCATAGACTTGTACACACTTTTGGAAAACTAATTGCTTTAAATAGATTTCATCCTTGTATTCCTCAGTTGATAGTTATAATAATTGAAACTAAAGCATAGCTGCAGAAGGGTATAGGATTTTTGACTTATAGATATATACAAACCTTCAGGAGATTCAGGCAATACGATGTAATCACGTGCTTTATCCCCTATTATAGATATCTATTTTCATTTAACATTGCAACAATGATATTGTAATCCACACGTCAATGTTACTTGTTAAAACACGTACATATAAGTAGATGAAGCATGTATTTACAGTAAAAACTTCGATATAGAGATGGAGAATTATATCTGTATATTCTATCCATTTCTATCTGAATTCAAATAGATCACAGAACAAAAAGGAAGGTTTGCTGTGTGTGTGTGTGTGTGTGTGTGTGTGTGTGTGTGTGTGTGTGTGTGTGTGCGTGAGAGAGTGAGAAAATTTTATGACAGAAACGCAAACTTGCGATTAAATCAATGGTAAGTAAGTTCAGCGCCTTCCAAGGATGTAATTCGATATTCTTTATTCTGGTTTTCTTAGCAATTAATCTAATAATTTTGGTTAAAATAATATGATTAAATATATTTGCCTGACAAAATAGTATCTTCAACTTTCTAGGAATTAAAACCTCTTTATTGTCCACTTTGTATAAGTAGTAATGTGCAAAAGATACAACATATACAACATATACATACACACTTTCTTTGAAATAATACTTTTTAAGGGCTTATTTATTTCGTATGTATCTTTTATTTGCAAAATGGTTTGAATTTGGAAGTATTTATCCTCTTTTCAAAGGACTTTTTATTTGTTATCGGATCATCCAAAGAACCTGGCACTTAAAAAACACCAGGCCGGTATAAACGTCCCAATATCAATTCAGCTTTTGTAGAGCGACGCTTCTTCTACAATCTACGCCACGTCCCAGGAGCTGTGACGTATAACATTGGCGTCTGAAGTCGCCGGCCAACGCGACTGAAGCGACGACTACCACAGGACCTGCTTTACAGTGATGACACGTCCACTTCAGAATAATCTACTGTTTCAATTTATCGTTTCTGTTATTCTGTTCTACTATGTAAATTCTCACTATGGAAGTATGTATACCATTTTATTAGTTCAGTGCCACATTTATATTAGTGCAATAACACATTTGTTTTAGTTCAGAGGAGGCACATTGTCCTACCTCTACAATGTTATTACTCTGTGATTATTTTGTATCTGTTCTCTCAGATCTGTAAAGCATATATTATTGCTGACCGATCTAATAAATATATTTAGAAAAAAGCTTTTGTAGAGTTAAGTTAACCACTGGGGCGACAGGCCTAAGAGGCCTAAGAGGGCCAAGGCCTACCAACCCGACTGCCGGCCTCACGCCCACTTACGCAAGCTAAGCATAAGTGAGAGAGAATATACCCCGAAAACTGTGAGTTAATTTGTCCCATTTTAACATATGTACCACTTGCTGTGAGCGGGGTTTACCTTCGTTTGCTAAGAATTTGAACACTGAATCCCTCCAGGTCCGTCTACCTGTCAAATAAATGTTACAGTGGTTCCTAATAAATTAAAAATCAAGTTGCGATGACCATATGCTACATTCGCATTACTTTTTTTACTTACACTTAAATGAATTATTATTCTAAGGCTTATTCTTTCATCTGCCTCTGCTATTTCAGACAAACACAATGCGTATTTCGTTGTAGATATGTACAAGGTAAGTTAAACGATACTGAAATCTTTACAAAATGGGCCACTGTGCAATTCCATTTTCTTTGCATGACGAGAAGAAAATGAATAGCAATATAACAGCTCTAAAAATAAATTCTGTAACAGGCATCCGCGTTTAATTTTCTTGGGTGAGAAATATCATATATCGATGAAGGAAATATATATGGAATCTGAATAAATTCAACTACCTAACTGGAACAATCAGACGGAAAAATAAGGTAACATCAAAATCGATTACTAAACTGTATAAGTGCATGGCAATACCTACAATCACATATGGATCTGAAACATAGACTAATACAAAAGAACACCTGAAAAAAGCAGCAAATGAGATTTTTAGGTCTATAGCAGTATATACAAAATTACACAGAAAGACATATGTAAGTATTCGCTAAAAATTAAAAGTAGAGGAACTATGTACAGTGCTGTTAGTTTAAGAATCGGCGCCATCAAAGTTCATCTAAGGTGCGTGGATTATTTGCATACACTTTACCTTTTACTGCTGCCCAGAAATAAAAATCTAAAGGTGTCATCAGGAGAACGGGCCAGCCATAGTCCGCTGCTTATAATTTTATTGCCAATGATACGGCGTAGCTCTGTCATGGATGCCCCAGCAGTATGCGCCGTCGCATTATCCTGCTGAAAATACGCATATAATCTTCTAAATTATGTAAGTTCGTCACACAATGTATAGATGAATTTAAAGAAAACATTTGTAAGTAAATTGGTAAGTAATTGGTGCACTGGAATTGACGAAAGGAATACAAGTTTTTACGATGGTATGACTTGTGTATAGCACAAAATGTACAGCATTTACAGCAGCTATTGTGATTAGTGTGAGTACCGACTTCTGTAATTAATATAGCACAGTAAGTTACGTTGTTTTTAGTTCCGTGAGTTAGAGCTCCGTGGCGAGCAAGCGGGTGACTGCCACGGAACAGCAAATGTTGCAGGCGCCGATTCTTAAACTAACAGCAGTGTAATATAAATACGAAATAACATTGGAAGTTTAACTTAGACAGAATACGAAACAATAGTTAAAATAGTTTTAAATTATTAGCCAAAAGTTTAAAGGAAAGCCAGGAAGATTCAGGAAACCATGATATTAACCATTTGGGGCCGAAACGGACTGAAGCCCAAACCGTAAATATAAAGAAACATAAGAACAAGAACAAGAAGCAGAAGAAGAAGAAGTGTGTAGTGTTTCACAATTCAAGCCAACAAAAGAATAATGTGTCAAAATGGTTAACACCACAAAAGCTATTTGACTGAATTTTAGTTATAGCGAGATCTACATATTTTGTATGTTATGCCCTTCTCTTGTTTCTAACGGTTCATGAGCGATTCAATATGCATTCACTCCGACAAAACAGGTTCAGCACAAAAAGTTGAAGATATACGTTTTAATTTTATTGTAAGAAGTTTCTACAAATAATATTTTAATAAATTTCTTTACACATTTTTGATAAATTAAGAAAAACAAAACAATGAAGAAGAAAATGAGTGCCATCTGGATGGCAGTTTTGAACATGTTTGTGTCACATCCTGGAAGGCTCTGAATTTCAATACTTTTTATCCAACATTTCATTTGTGTGTTATTCCGCTTACAGAAAAGAGTGCGCACGCATGCAGAACTTAAAATTTTTTCTAAAAATTATTTTTTCTTTCTATTTTTGGATAGACAATTTAGTGCACCACAATTGCTTGAGATGGATTAGGATTATATTCCTATTATCAGTTGTTTATTATGAAAATGAATAATCATAACGTTGTATTATCATATCGCCATATATCATCAAATTTATCAAATCGTCAAAAATATTGTTATTCCAAACACTGGTAAGGTTATTATTATGTCCCCCCCTCCTCAAATAGGAAGGGTTCTGGTATACATTTGCAAGGAACCACCTCATTATCTCTACTTTTTTATTATTATTATCTATCGATCAGCAAGTGTGCTTTACAGATGTTTGTTATTGAGACACTTAGTAACAGTACACATAACAATTGAGGTAGCCATGAACGACTCCTCTGGCTAAATATGGCAGGATCACTATAACACAAATCTGTACTGGAGAGGTCACCCAGGAGAAGATCTTGTGACAGTCTGCGTTTGAGGCGAGGTGGTTGGCGAGTGCGAGCGCCGAGATTGTACCTAACAGCTCCAGGGACCGCCTGGAGATGGTAAAAGAAAGGTCGTGCCAGCCGGCGGATGTACTAGTGAACTGGTAGAAGACCAAACTCGTGATGAAGTTTTTGGTATCTGACCAACCATGGAGCATTTGTAGCTGTACGCAGCACCCTGTTTTGTAGTAACTGCAGTCGGCGGAGATTTGTCTTGCTGGTGCCACCCCAGACTGGAGCTACATAGGTAAACATGGGACGGACTAGAGATTTGTAAAGAAGAAGGTAGGATTCATAACCAAGTGAGGTGCGCCTGTTGAGTAAAGGGTACAGTTTTGAGAGCCGAGCAGAGACAAGTGTAACAGACCGACAGATGTGGGCGTTCCAATTTAGTTGAGTGTCCAGTAGCATCCCAAGATACTTCACTGGCGCACGGTTGGTAACCATGAGAGTTGTTCCCCAAGCAGCTCATTACCGCTACTGTTTTCATATTTATCTCTCTCCTACACTATGCTAGAGCACACAATTCTCCTTAGCTCTAGACATCCAAAACTGAATTTTCCAAACCTTTATAACATTGGAGCTCTTAAAATCAATATTAACAAAGGAATGTTTACTTTTTAAATTCTATGATTTAATTAACGTTTGTGAATTACGTGTTTTTCTAATGCATTGAACCTACCAGTGACTCATCCATAACCCTTAACTAATAATGTCATCTAATTGTCACGAGAAAATTAATCATTTTCGTTGCCTTCGTCGTTTCAGTCTTGCAAATTTACGGCAATACTCTAAAATTTATGACGATAGCACTAGCACGCCATTTCTTTCCAAATGTCTTGTAGTTTTTCCGCATTTCTCAGGTAGTCTCCGCAGACTTGTTGTGTCATCCTGTCAATTTCTTTGTGAATAAGTCGTTAAATGTCAGCCACTTTAAAACTGTCCCCGATTACGAACATATCATTGACATAAACATATCATTGACGCCTCACGTTCTGCAGATACAGCATTGTGCTCTCTCGAAACTGACAAACAGCTGGGTTTCTTCAAGGTTTTTGCGCACGTTATCAGGGCCTAGTAATTATAAATATGCAAGCATACACCAACCAACACGGCAATTAAACTGCTTACTTCGCCTTATTGGATTCTGAAAAGTATTTGAACTAAAAATGTGAGGTCACGGTTGAGTTATAAATGCTAATTTCTCTCTTCCGCTTAGATCATATTTTGCAAAATTTGAATTTTGGTCGTAGCCAAATATTATTCATTAGAGATGGATTAACCTCGTCACACTCCACTTAAGGGTAAGGCGAATGCAATATGACAACACCACAGGAGTCCAATTGGTTGCTGGAGTAGAGTTCAAGGACAAAAATCATCCCATTTGAAAGTCTCTGTAAACTAATATCTCCTACACTAATATACTTACTATTGAGTTTTGTGTTTAATGCAATACTCTAGCTTTTGGAACGTGGCATAGAAAGTTAATGACGGTTACATGTTTAGATTTGCCAATATAAAAATCTAAATAACACCTATCATTTAATTGCACATAAAGAAAGCATAATTAAACGGAAAAATTTGAAGCAAAACCGTGCATAATATTGAATACTATTTCTGTGACATAAATAATGCCCGTAGGCTATAACACAGCAAAAAAGTGTATTACGTCGACAGATATGAATGTGGGATAACCAGTTCCCGGACATATCATGATGGATGATAAGTTTATAGAAAGAGCACGATCGCAAAAAAAAAAAAAAAAAAAAAAAAATCAACAAAGCCGCATACCGTCAACATATAAGTACGAAACTAGAATGTTCTGTAAGTATAAGTTGAGATATATATTTTTTTTTTTCTCGAGAATATATAAACATGAGGAAAATGTTAGGTCATGTGACACAAAAAAGAAACTTGTTCTTCTCGTAAGAGTTAATGCACTCTACTGTTTATAGCCTTGTCATGGCAATAAAATGGTGATAAAGTTTCAAAATGAGGAAATTGCTCGAGTTTTATTTTATATTATATGCTCATTGTGACTTTTTGTGTTCGTAGAATTAAAAGTCTCAGTTGCAGAAATTCAAAATGTTCTTTATTTCCATAGAAATACAGGCACAGTAGCAGGATTACGTCACATACACAATTACAATTTACGAAGGTCGTTCACCACAACAAAGAGTTCACTTCCAAAACACCAGTTCAATTACCACTCTCTCGTTACGTCTCTTTTTACAACGGTTTACGACTAACACTTGGCGAGTTGCAGCTTTCTTATATACCACGACTCATGTTACTAGATATTTCTGCAACAATCAAGAAATCGAATGTTCTGTAAGACAATCAGGATGTCACTAGAACGTTCCGTTTATCTCTTTATTTATTTCCGCAGACCTTTATCTCCGTGCTAAGTTTATCTGAATAGGCAAGCTCTTTATCTTCGACAAACACCATCTGTTCCTTTATCTCTGTGCAGCGCACTATTGTAAATATTGGGTTTGCGGGAATATGCTATCGCGACTGATCATAACCATCTGTATTTACTGCTTTAAGCAAAACAGTTTTCATTTCCCCTACTGATATAGCATGTTTAAAAGGGCATTGTAGGAATATGAATGGGTCAACAATGAGAAAATTAAGATCTTTTATATGTTCAAACATACGATAAATAATTTGGGTAACTGAGCATATTTAATCTCCTGGACAGCATATTTGTGGAGTTTTCTTTCTGCCAACTCAAAGATTTTTCTTTCTGATATATTTACATTTTAAATAGGTGTTTAACCTCACTATCGAATTTTTCAGTCTGACACTATCTTTCCATGGTTTCGTCTTGCTGAGTATCTCCAGTTTCCCATTGGTTCGACTCCGGTCACGTCTATACGGTAGTTATCCCCTTGATGTCTTCCCAAGTTGCCATTCCAAAGCGGGTAGTGCGTATAGGGAGTGGGCAGGCCGCTTAAATAACCAACAGCTAAATATCTAATCCTTATTTTGAATTACTTCAAGTTATTAAAAACTACACATTTTATTCCCAACCACTTAGAGTTAAAACTATAGTATTTGCTTTAACTGAGCATATCTTTCTGCACTAGAACAATAGGACATAGTGAAAATTGTAGAATACCATACAGTTTGAAAAAGCTACCCATACTCATACTTTCCAATCCGTTATATTCAAATTGTCACTATTTCATCGAGCTGGATAAACTTTCAGCCACTAACAGACTAAACACCAGTAATACTTTTAAAAATCACTCCCATCCTTATTTTCAGTTCCATGTTTATAGAACGTATCAATGCAATCTCGGATAAGAGCCAAAAGCAAAAGGGGAAAGTAAATGTAGTTAAGCCCTGATTTAAATTTAAAAGGCTTTGGGTACATACCGGGTAAAATAGGAATTTAAAAAATTCATTTGGGTGTTCAACAATCGTGGTTGCTCCAGAATTGTTTTATTCTAAAATATTTTGCGCACAGCGTTTCTCATGAATAATAATACGCAAACGTTGAAACAAAAAAAAAAAAAAAAAAAAAAAAAAAAAAGCGATACATATTTTATTTCTTGCAAAAGCTGTCTAGATATAGAAGCGAACTTTGTTGGTCGTAATAAATAACGTTTTGGTGCTAATACATACAAAATCTGAAATCATTTTCACCAAAATTGTCGACTTCAGGAATTTCAACTTTGTACTGATTCCGAGTTCGTAGTAGTGTGTAACTATGCATGCTATTGTTGCACTGTTACAACTAGAATTTAGGGCCCTTCTGTTGTATTATTCTGTACAGCGTTTGTTGCACCTTAACGTATTACTCTTCAAGGATGTACACGTATCTATGGCTTAGGTCACTTTCTTGCTCAGTCACCATCGCTGCCTATCGCGACTATCTTCTGCTTTGAAACTTTTCCGCATCGTGACCCAAGGCATATCATCCATTCAATCACATTAAGGCATCACTCTTTTCCTTTGTACTGGTATCTATTCATGTAATGTCTGATATGCTATCAAATATTTTTAAGGTGTCTTAGGCATAACAAGTAGGCTCCTATTTTTCTTTGGCCTTCATTCATTAAAGCGCGTGCATTTTCTGAAAGATCTGTCCTGTTTACTATTTTGATGTCTTTGAAGGTATCTTACGTAAACAGCCCTTTAAACAGTGCAACATTTTTTTTTTCTGTGTAATTCCTTAGTTCTCCTCAAGTTGTACGTACTGCACGAGCACACCATGTTCAGCAGTTAAAATTAGCTCAGGGCGTTATTTCCATGCAAGCTTAACTGTAATGCATGGTCGTGGAAGTATGTTAAACGCTTTTGGCTGGCCCCGTAGCTCAGTCGGTACAGCACCTGCCTGCTGTGCTAGGCGTTCCAGGTTCTCTCCTTTTGAGGACAGTCTGCATATTTCAGTGCAACAGGGTAGCTCTCCGAGGTGTACCTATATCTTTATTTGCTGTTTGATTAAGCTTGTAGCTATCCGCTTTAAATGATTACATTCGCCGAGAACACAGTTAGGAAATGTAGAATGCTGCGCTCAAACCTGCTGCCCGAGCTATGGACTAAACTCATTATAAGATTTGAAACATCAAACATCTGTGGTTTCAGCAGTTGAATGAATTACCTACACCTGCAAAGCACAACTGAGTTGATTAAGTGAGACAAAGTTCACCCCTAGTGCTCGCTGATGTGATAAGTTCGTGCGTGGTTACTGCTGACCCTGGAAGTTCGTGTCATCGTAACAAACAAGTTTTATGACATTGTCGACGTCAGAACCCCGAACCAGGCGGTTCAAAAGTGGAAATGGAATAAGGACTTCGCAATCACTTCACAGAGTGAAATAGGAAATTCAAAATCAAACGTACAAATACTTCAGAACTATTCAAACTAAAGATATTAAAGAACTTATCACGATAAGATCACATCCGGAGAGAAACAATTAATTTGAAAATGTTAGAAGAAACTGTTACACTGTACATCGTAGTCATTGTCTTATAGTTGTAAGTTTCTCAAAACAGTTCTTACACCTGATAAAATGTTAGTTCCGGAAATTAATAATAAGAATTTCTTTCCTTTGAAGTTTTGAAGTTAAGATTTGTTTCATCTTAGGAACGTGATATATTTGTCTTTATGATTTATTAGATTTTTTCCATTAAGATTCTTTTCTTTAAGCTGCATTTTACACCCCCAATCAAATAAGTAAACTAAATTTACTTCGCATTGACTTAATATGATTCTAAAAGTAGAATGATTTATTTTTTCTAAAACTATATCCCAGTCAAAGTCATTTGGTAAGTGAGACAGATTCTGTGTACAGAGGCATGCAAGTTAGAATTTAGTTCGGAAAGTTAAGCGTTCAGAAGATTAGAATTAAGTGGAAATGCATTAAAACAACGGCTATAACATCCTTTTTCTGAGTAGCCTTCATTCATTTATCTCACAGCAAATGGCCTGCAGTTACCAAAATGACATCAAGCACAGGGATCATGGAAGTAAAGTAAAATGGGCCGAAGAAGAAATGAAACAATTGTTAAACAGACAAAACTAAACATTAGACTGCACAATGATCTCAAGACTCTCTCAGAGTTATAGATTATAAAGAGATCACGCAAAACTTTCAGATCATGTATGCCAGGCCAGGAGCCAGAAAAACTGTCCTAAACAAATCTTGAACTGGTGAACCTAAATTCCTCACGGTAAGGGATGAGAGCACTGCTCTTGCTACATAATATATAAACGAGCATACTGTATATCCCCTCCAATGAGAGCAAGTTGTCCTCGAAACAACTTGAGTTTTCAGTCCGACGGTTCATATTCTTAATTTTGTTAATCATCCATGGCCTAAGTGATCGCAATGTTCTGTCCATAGCTTTCTTTAAATTGATTCTATCAAGCATATTTAAACTTAATTACTTGATACTTATTGTCTCCAACTGTAAAAAAGTCATAAAACTTTTGTTCCTAAATATATTGTTTATTTATTTCTTCAAAACGTCTTTAAGGACTAATTAACCCATCCTTGATCATACACGAAACCACGTTTTGTAACAAAGGTTATTTGGTGTTTGTGCTCCTTTCATATCGAAAACGGTCTCCTTATGGTTGCCAGCAGAAAACCTCGGTATGCCTCAGTTGTGGTTCATCTGTTGTGTAGTTATAAAATAATGTATGGCAAGAGTAAAAGAAAGGAAAATGATAGAGAATAGTTACTACAGTTGCTTTGTTCAGTTGGATTGAAATCGAAGTATGTGCAGATAAGCACTACTTCTGAAGGTTGTGCTGTTATATATCCGATAAAGAGGAAGAAACTAATGAATCTTAAGATGAAAACAAACGAAAATTTAGAATTTATTCATGACTGAAGAGTTAAGCAGAATATACAAATGAACAGATAATGTGATAAAACGGACTCGCCTGATGATGCCTACAACTCTGGTACCAGCGTCGTTAGGTGTGAAACTAAGAGGAATTAAATATTTAGGTACACTTCTCGTCAGACATAATGATCCACTGCAAGATTATAAATTCCCAATATAGAGCTTTACGTATGTGCATCATGCCTAGAACTCCAATGAAGAACTCTTGTCCTCCAGGTTGCTGATTTTACGATATGTAAAGCAAAATTTTTCAGTAATCTCACAAAAACTATTTGGAAGGACAAATATGACCATGACAAAAGCTAACAGTAAAAGATAAACAACTAGAAAGAATAAAAGGTAACAGTAATGAAATTAACTACACTTAAAGTTTTAAGTGTTTGTGAGTTGTTTCTAACTAAACTCAAGGCCTTTGAGAACCCAAATAAGAATTACATTAACTGATGAGTCTTTCAGCAAGCAAACGCAATCACAATGGCTACACTTTTAGGCAATAAAATATTAGGAAACTGAATGGCGCAGGTGGCTGATGCACATGTCTGTGGAGTGGTGAAAGATTCAGGTTCTAATCCCGATGCAATTGCAGTATACTTCTTTCTCCTGCCGTAATGTTAGAGTTGTGTTAGGGTACCTCACAGCATGAACCTGAACTTCCATTAGACAAGAAGACGTTATCATAAGTCTTTACACCGTTACCCTTTGAAATGGCACGCTAACAACATCTGCACCACCAATTTTCACTGATCTGACTCGCGCGGACTATTTAATGAAATTACAAACCGAACACTTTCTGAACAACCATGCATCTCTACGGGTGAACAAACGCATCGCTTCGTTGAGACAAGCAGAAATATACCGGTTTAGAACAGCTGTTAGACATAAGAGGACGATCAACTATCCCAGCTCCACAGGAAACGTTTTGGAGAGTAAGACTCGAGCCGCAGGAGCAAAATTAGCAAACGAACATCTCGTAGACCGTCTCCAACATACATTTTCCAGCAGAACTTTGAGTGTAAAAATGTTATGCTTTTATGTCGCGAATTGCAACGACGATCCTATTTTTGTTTATCAAAGTACGGCGAGCACCTTGTGTGTTGGTTGAACAGGTTGAATCGCATTAGTGTCGCATGCTAGAGATTGAGGCGGTACTTGCCCATGAATTGAGCTCTTCCAGCGCTCAACACCTCATATGCTAGGATATGTGACGGGTGATGGCTACGGATTGGAGGTTTACAACACGTTGGGGCTTTTCTCAGGATTGCTCTGCATGGACACACTCGTCAGTTTCAGGGAGTGGGTGCGTCCTGATATTGTACGAGTAAGACACCACGACTGTTGAATCATAAATTTATTTCTACCCGTAGCATTCTCCACTCGTCACGTATGTGCGATACTTAGAATCTGCCCGCTGTTTGAAGCGCGATGTGACGGCTAGGTTGTAACATAGCCGTGACGTGAAGTTTCTGTGATGCGCCAGGTGCTGTGAGAAACTGTGTACACACGTCACTGTATCTGAATCTCGCGAGACCATTATATCACGCGCATGGGCTATTCCGGCAGAGTATCGACAGGCAAAGTTCTAATTCTTGCAGTCCTTTCCGTTCGCAAGACAGTGTGTTTGATGCATTTTTAATCGCTCCTTCCACTCGCCAAGACAGAGTGTTCTACTAGTAGAAATCCAACATAGGCCATTGCTCGAATTTCCACTCCGTTTGCCAAATTTTGGATATTTGAGGGATCATGTGATTCCTCGTTCCTCATAGATTCTCTTTTATGCCTACTTCTAAATTTAATCGCAATTTTGGGCTCTGCGGCTCACACTGCTTCACTTGCTAATTCCCATGCTCTAACAAATTTATGTGGCATCACGCGCGTAAAAGCGTCGCTGAAACCTCGACGTTCTTTCTTTACATCATGTTTGGTATATTCTGAATAGCACAGCGAGCCGAGATAATGACGCCAAGGCGCGGTGGTGCTTTCTACAATAGCCACCTGCCGGTTCCGAGCAAGAAACATTCATATAATCCCATATTAGGTCATTATCTACTACATTCGTTATTATTTTGTATACATTCATAATGTTACGTATATCTAATCGTAATTATGCGTTTAATATCATTTTAAGGTAGTTATTCTAACGTTACGCCTAACAGGAACAGTTTCATATGCGAGATGTTTGAACAGATTAATTCGCATTAGTGTCGCATGTTAGAGATGGATGTCACAAGAGAGGGCCCGATCTCTGTAATGTACATTTTGTAAAACACGGTGGTTCCCTAGGGCTGACAAAGATGCTGAGAAAGGATTATTTTGTTTCAGCGAGATAATCATTCGATAAGATTACCAACAGGATTCAAAGATGGTTTATAAGAATATACGATATCGTGCTGCTTGACTGTCTCTCCTCAACCATGTCTCACAGGATAGTCAGTTGATGCTATTGCTTTGTGGGTGGGGTACAAGCACTTTTGGTTTATGGGTTTTATTTATTTTACATTTTGCTCACATAGAAAACTTTATTTTCCTTCTTATTTATTTATATATATTGAGTCTTAAATTTTGCTTTAATGTTCCAGAAGCAATGGGAAATAAGGTTTTTATAATACATTTAATATTATACACCTTATGATAAAATGTTGTGCTAAAACCTTATAAACAGAAATGCTTAGAAGCAAAAAAGATTACAGTATGAAATGGGATTTTGATCTAAGTACCGACAAACCCCATAACAAGGACGCTACCTTAAGTCAACCACTCCTAGAGTCCTATTGGATACAAATACCAGAAATGTAGAAATAATGATATGCTATGCTGCAATGGCGCTTCCTGCCTGTCTATAGCGCTTATAGGAGATGAAAAAGAGTGCCTCATTATTTTTATGCAAACTGTATTTAAAGCATTCCATCCTGCTGATAGCCGATGGGACTATAATCTGTAGGCAATACTGTTTTTAAGGGAATAAGTATTGCAATTAAAGGAATTATTCATAGTATAAAGAAGTATTCATAAGTATCAAATAAGTATCCAAGTTTGTTCAAAATACATTCATTATAAATAAAGGTGTGGTACATAAAGTACATTAATTTAAGTGTACAAAGCTTCTTGTGCACCCCTTATGACCTCTCTGTGGTCCAATACGTAAATCCCCCCCCCCCCAAAAAGAAATTGTTTTAGCGAGGTTTGAAAATAAAACTTGAAGATCAAGTACTTCAACTTTCAGTTTTCTACAAGCAGCGAGAGCGTTGTGAAAGTAGGCTTTAGTACATATTAAAGTGCGTATCAGGGATTTATAACCCGCGTAATCAGCGCCGTTTATGTGAAGACTAGTTACTTGAAGTTCTCACCTTTCACAATGAAGGGGCTGTAAAATGTGAGATTCCCTCAAGTGCAGTGGAACATAAGTAAGCGTTTTATGGCAGCAGATTTACCGCTTTAGCACCGACATGCTTGACGTAAGACATAACTTTGTGATTTTGATAGTCCATTTGTCATGTCATAACGCTCTGCAAACTCCACCCTTTGGTTTTTTCCTTAACTAATTTGTCTCAACTGGTCTTGCTCTGGCTTGTTCCGGGAAATCTGCATTCCATTTAACGAACATTCTTTATTTTCATTTCTGCTCTTATACTTAAAGACTGATGCTACAGAGGTGGAAAATTGAGCTTCTCACGCGCGTAATGTCAAAGTCATTTTAAATTTGTCTACCATTTACCTTGTAGTTAGAGAAGATTTTTGTATTCTACCCAAAATTAGATTTCAGATACATTTTTTAATGCTCCATTTATTCCCCAAAAATCATTTTTAGGAAAGTCTGTTTATGTTTAAGAGTACCGTTGACTCTCACAGTGACTTTAACTAGCACATGTATGTAAATACATGAACAATCAGAAGAAAGGCTTGAATGGGGGGGGGAGAAGAGTACAAAAGCAATAGCAAATTGAGAAATCGGCATTGCTTTTATAGACATCTTGTATGATAAAATGAGGATGAAGAAATAATAAAGCAGATTAAAATAATGAGGAAAAAGAAATCAACTGGAATAGATAGCATACCAAGGAGTTCCTAAATGAATGGTTTACTGAAATAGAGTTAACAGTTTTGTATACCGTTTAATACAATATACCGGAAAATTAGGGGAAATCTATTAGTCATCCAATTTGAAATGGTAATGGCAGTGTAGGCAAATTAAACAATTACCAAAGTATTGTTTTGCTCTCATATGTAAGCAGTATTTTAATACCTATTATGGCAAGCTCGCTGCAAACATTGGTAGAAAAATATATTTTCTCAGAGTTTTAAATGGATTTTCGAACAGAGAGGAGAACGATTGATAATCTGTTTATTATAACACTGAAAAATGAATATTTAAAGGATAAGAGAGGAGAGTTATATATGTATATGGCTTTATGTATTCGGAGAAAAAATATGATTAAATTAAACTACAACTGTTATGTCACTGGTTGTTGAATAAAGGAGTGGCAACAAAGGGTATGCACGCCTAGATGCACAATGGAAATTCCTTTCTTATTTGTCTGTAGACAAATTCAGCAGGACAATGGCCTCAGATAAAAACACAAGCCCCTGTTAATCAGTATTATTTGAAATTGGGAGTAATAACAATCTTATGCCAATAATAAAAAATAGCCACCCATTTTTCTAAGGCAATTCATCCATCCATCATCCTCCGTTGACTAAGGGTAATATACCAATGGTAGTCTCTCGTTCCCAAGGTCGGAGGAACCTCGGAAGGGAGTAAAGCCCGTGTTATATATATATATATATATATATATATATATATATATATATATGAGGAAAAGTATATTTTTAACTCTCATATGCTACAAATATATTGCATCCCATATAATGATCATGTCTAGGAATATGTATAATATGTTGAGAAAAATGAAAGCTAAGGTTCTGAAGCAGAAATGTTATATGATGTAGATGTATGGAAGGTAAAGTAGAATTGGAAATTACTCATAAGGTGCTTACAGTTTTAAATATTTGGAACTATTAATTGCAACTGTTAGGCAAGTTGAACAAATTGAAAGAGGCTGAATGGCAAACAAGGGAATGATTATGGAAATACCTTTGGTGCGAAATCTTGATTTTAGAACAAAGTAACGTGTTAGAACTATCTAGGATATCAGGAGAGATTTTGAAAATATAAACTTTCATAAAAAAAAGCTTGGAATGTAGTAAGTTAGGAGAGAAAGAGAAAATAATGTTAATAATTTTTAGAAAATGGCAAGAAAGAGGTGTGAGGTTATATAACTATGAGGCTATATTTTCCTATAACTTCAAATTCTGCTATACCACTAGTAAAAATGTAGAATACACTTTAAATAAAGTAAATGATAAGTGGTTATGGACAATAAATACAGTTAGAATATGTTACAATGGAAGCTATTGCTCATGAGAAATTCAAGTCTGAACACCGGTCGAATTAACCCGTACTAATAAGTAAAATAAATAAAATTAAATATGTATGAAAAGTAAAATGTACATTTTCAATTTATTCGGAAAAGCTGTAGAGGTATGCAATATATACATAACACTCAATATTTATAGTGTCGAGGCACGCTCTTCTTTCTAAGTACCTAGTAAACTAAAACAGATTAACAAAATCATACTGCATAAAAATTTATACTTGTTAAATCATATTTGTGTAAAATAACAATTTTTGTTTTGTAAGACTTGAAGCTTTCACGGCGATGATTATTGATTAAAACTTCTCGGGTTACCAGCCGTGTGATGTTGATGAAATTGTTCGAGCTTTCGGCCATCTTGACTCTGTGGCCTTCTTCAGGATGTGAGAAGGCCTGAAGAAGGCCACAGAGTCAAGATGGCCGAAAGCTCGAACAATTTCGTCAACATCACACGGCTGGTAACCCGAGAAGTTTTAATCAATTTTTGTTTTGTTTAGGCAAAGAGAATGTAGTTTTAAAGCTATAAAATTTACAGCACTGATTAAAAATGTAACGAAAACGAAACAAGTAGAGAAAGTCTCTCTATATTAGCAAAATGTAGATTAAATATTCGCTCTTGCATAAATAGTTTATAGAAGTGTGCGCATAGGAAGTCACAGGAAAACAACGCGTTAGAATATTTTTGTGCGATTCCTTCAAGCCAATAATGATGCATGGACGAAAACGGGAAACCTTAAAATTAAGTGCCGTTGAAAATAATATGGAATCTTTTTTGTCCTAGGCTAGATTTGCTTCGATATCACCGAGAATCTATACCAAGAGTATCTAAGTATTGAGGGTGTAATAATGCGACTATTCATTTATTATATCTTGTGAATAATAATACCAGTATAACTCCTAAACGTTATGATGTAATGTTGTAGACCTTATGCATAACTTCACCCGCCACTGAATAGAAAAAGAAGTGGTGTGATCTTAAAACACAACACATCTCCAACAATCTGAATAATCAATATATTAGCTTTATCAGTAAGCCACTGAATGAATAACTGTTTAACAAAGTTATATATAAATGCTATATATAAATACTACAGTGTTAAAAGTATGATTTGTTTACGAAATTAGTGAACTACACAAAAATATTGTGATAACAATGTCTTGTTTCTAAAGACCATCCTATAGTTGCCAAAAGCCTTTGCTTTTTACTTTCTCCACTCCAATTATCCCAATTATTACAAAGTCACATTCATCCTCCAGTACTGAAAAAGAAAGTCTGTTTAGTTAACTCATGTGCAGTCGGCCGCTGCCTTTGACGAACCCTTATAATTGTTTTACAACCCTGGCCCTCCTCCTCGCAGACCTTTCTGCAAGGTTGCCACCTTTTTCTATACATCATGGGTATCGTACGAGGTTTCGTCTAAATAAATTATCTTATGTCAATTACTGCAAAACTTCTTTAGTTTTGACGATATATATCGCCAAGCTACAATTCTACTGGATTCCATAATAACCCTTAAATTATTCAATGTGCAGTATTTGAAACCCAGCTCCTTTAGGAGACCGCACAAAGTGCAGTGCCCTTAAGGTGAATCACACATTTCTTGCAAATGTGCAACCAGTTCATCTAAGGTGGGCGCTCAACCTTTTGCATAGAATCTATAAATTTCTCGGCGAATTAAATCACATATGAAATTATCTACTTTAGAGAAACCTTTCCTTTAGTTTTCGCACTTGATCGGCGCCTTTGATATTCCTTTCGTCACAATATTTCTTACTTTATTTCTGTGAATACCCAGAATTTATCATCAGGTTCATTGCATGACCCCTTACCAAGATTATTTGTCAGCACATATTTATATGTGTTCAAAACAAGCGATTGAATTTGCTTAGAAACAGATCCCGTTGAAACTTGTTTTTTTTTGAGGCTTTTCCAGTAATATAACTCGGCCCAGTTGTTCACACTGTCATCACTTTGATTATTTTCACTTGACTGAAAGTTATCTACTACTTCATTTGCATTTACCACTGCATTTCCCTCCCACGGTCTCCACATCGTGACACACTACGGATTGCTGCACATAATGAAACAGATCAACTGGAAGTTGGAACTTTGACAACTGGGACTCTACGTGGATTAGACATGCGGCTGTCACTTCGAGAAAATCAGGGTTGTTATTGGTCCTCAACGACAGTATTCCAATTCTGAAGTGTGGAGATAGATTTATGACGGTCATTAGTAGGCGGGAGGCTCAGGTTCCTTTGACTCCGAACTGCACACGCATTAACTAAACAGACTTTACTACACTCAGGCGCCTGTAGTGGAGAACGCAGCAGTCGGGCAGTAGGTCTGGGTCTGAACAGACGGGTAAACTTGTGATAAGGTGGAAGGATTATTTGCACTGCACTGAAAAATTCTATATCGAGATTTCACCATTGTTTCAAACTCCCTGAAGTAAAATAGCAAACTTTTACTTATAGTGTGTGTGTGTGTGTGTGTGTGTGTTTGTGTGTGTGTGTGTGTTTTGTGTGTTGTGTGTGTTGTGTGTTTGTGTGTGTGTGTGTGTGTGTTGTGTGTGTTGTGTGTTCTTGTGTGTTGTGTGTGTGTGTGTGTGTGTGTGTGTGTGTGTGTGTGTGTGTGTGTGTGTTGTGTGTGTGTGTGTGTGTGTGTTTGTGTGTTGTGTGTTCTTGTGTGTTGTGTGTGTGTGTGTGTTTGTGTGTTGTGTGTTCTTGTGTGTTGTGTGTGTGTGTGTGTGTGTGTGTGTGTGTTGTGTGTGTGTTGTGTGTGTGTGTGTGTGTGTGTCAGACACGGCTTTATTTTCTTGCAATAGAATAATTTTGATTAAAACACCATATGTTTAATACATTAACATGACAAATAAATGTATGTATTTTTCTGGAAATAACCGGTTAAATACTATATTGTAAATAACTTGTTTATAACTGGTAAACTGTAAGAAACAGACAAAATATTACTAAACTTCTCGTTGAAGCGCATATATGTATGTCAAATATTTTTGTGGCATTATCTATTTCTCAGATATTCTTTGTTATACGAATGTTCCAATAATTGAACCTTTTGCTAGAGGTAGGTTGATATTTCTGTTTTCTCGAAAGAATTTGAAAGCATAGCGATCCGGTTTTGAATATTTCTGTTTAATAAAGCATCCTTAAACCTACAAAACATGTGTAAATAAACGACAGTAATAAGCTTCTCATCATTAGTAAATAAAATGAGCTTCTGTTATATTGATTTTTTGGAGAGAACGTCACACATTTTTAACCTTTTAATCTGTTGCTAGATGTCGGAGTTTATTAACGGGCTATACGCGGTAAGGTACTGTAGCACTATTTCTGCCGTTATATTTTTCTAACTCGATTGGACAAGCCTGACTGTAAATGAGAATGATGTGACTTTTGACTAGCCATCACCTGTTGGCTGCTGTATTGTTTTACTAGATTGCAAATATATCCTGTAAAGCATTTCATTTAGAGACCCTTGCTGGTTTATATTTGCTCTTCTGGCAGAAATCATATTGACCAGTTAAATTTGTTGGAAGTCAACTCCAATAATCGATGATTTATCTCTCGATGAACTTATCGTTTCGTGTCATGAGGTATTGTACAAATTTCATGCACTGGTATAAAAATAGTGAGTTTTAGCCGAAATACTGGTTCTGAACGAAGATGGCATTTTGAGTTTTGTATTTAAGAGCTCTCTGTAGCCATAACACCCCAACTTCATTTACTCGTATATTGCCAACGATTATGTTTTATTTAGGATTTCTTCTCCAAAATATAAGGTATTTTTATTTCTCTACGTTAAACTCATCAGATTTTATGTTTTCAATTCATCATGTTACTTTTCGCTTTATTTTTTATTCATGAAGCTGTACATCACTTCAGATAATTGTAATAGGTATATCATAATTTAGTCCTGCGCCGTGGCGTAGTGGGCTAACGTAGCATGCCTTGGTCCCTGGCCACGGAAAGCTGCCCGGGTTCTGTCCCACCCATATGGTGGTGATTTTAGGTCCGGGGTATAGGACCGGTGCCCACTCAGCATCGTAAGGAAAGTGAGGAGCTTACGCTAGGTAAGCGGTCCTGGTCAAGAAAACCAACATTCCGGCTGGGGGATGCCAAGATGCTGACCACATCTCCTCCCCGTATCGGTTGGATGATCGTCCACCTCTGCCGTGCGTAAGTGGGCGTGAGGCCGACAGTCGGGTTGGTAGGCCTTGGCCCTCTAAGGGCTGTCGCGCCATGGATTATGTCATAATTTATATTCTGATATTCAGTAAATATAATTTATATTCTGATATTCAGTAAATATAATTTTTAAGAAGCCAATATAAGAGTATAGAAGGCACCAAATTAGGATAGGATAGAGTCGAATCTTACCTAGGGGATTCGTTGCCCGCCTCGGTAGCGTGGTGGTAGCGAGTCTGCCTCACGTTCAAGAGGCCCCGAGTTCGAATCTCGGTCAGGGTGAATTACATGGATAAGGTTTTTTCCGGGGTTTTCCCTTATCCTCAAGACGAATGTTGGGTAACTCTAAGCTCTATGGACCGTGGGCTCATTTGAGCATCATTTCACCTATTCCATTCATCGTCCGATATGACTTAACGTTGGAGGATGTAAAATTACACACAAAAAATCAACCATATTTGACCTATGGTGCATATGCACCAAGTGGGGCATCACCGGGAGGAAGGATGAGGTGAGAGAGACAGAGGGTGGCCGACCCCTGGAGTCACGACAGTGCAGAGGGCAGTGTCCAGTGGGAAACACCGCGGCAGGACATAGCCGGAACCCAGCCATCGTGCTCCTAAAAAGGCCCACTAAGTCCGGAGACCGACCATCTACCGGAGGAGATGTTTATCAGAAGCATATCATCCTCTCATGTAGCGCCGAGACTCCCGCCCACACCAGATGTGAGATGGTGTGAAATGATAATGGTGATGAAATGAGGGACAGGAAATTCGGGGATGTAGTTAACTTAGATTCGCCTGGCAACAGCGGAAAACCCGCGAAGAACACATGGGTCAGTTAGGCCGGCCACGGTAAGCGAACCTGGACCTCCCGAATATGGGCCACAGACGAAACCACCTGAGCCACCCTGCACGACAGGTCCAGACATAAAAGTAACACATATTTTATTAAATAGCGTTACTTAAGGTAACATAATGATGCAAATTGTCGCCGGTAAAAATCCTTTGCAAGTGAAGAAGATTTGCTGGTGTCAGTAGGATCTTTGGTTGTGTGTTGATACGATAATGAAGGTGGTGGCGATCAAGTGTTACCACAGCTCCACGTTGTGCACCAATTTGAAGCAATTATTATAGTGAGCAATGAGGTTGCTCTCAGGGTATGCGTGGATGTGTGTGAGAAGGAAATTTTACAACACTCGAATGCCCGTCTCCAAATTATTTATTCACTGCTTCTTATTTCAAACCTCGAAATGGAAGCTGCCGACCGAGGGTTACCAATCTCGGTTTATAGTAACTGAATGCTAATTATATTTCTCGATAACTTCTGATGACCCGACAGATATTCAAGACAGAACAAGTTGACCGCTCTAATAGGCTTGACGTCTCAGACTCCTCTCTTTTATCGGTTGCACGCCGAAGACTTTATAATGGCTCCCTAGCCGCGACACGTCTCCATCGGCTAAACGCCGAAGAGTGCCCCCCTGACCACAACTGCGTGCGTGTATATATCTCCTAACCTTCCCTTTTCAAACTCTGTTGAACAAAGTCCTTTTGTGGCTGTTTTGGTCGCCATTGTAAACGATCCAAAGAATACCCTATTCATATACGTCAAGTGACAATTCCTTTAGAAACCTTCTAAGGACATTGCTTCTTTCATTCATGGCATTGTTACAACACTTTCCCCAACTGGACTGAGCTTGGCCTTGGTCGTCATAAAGAACCAACATTCCTTCGACATCTATCATGACTGCTTCTGTCAAACCATAATTTCGGTATCAGTATTATGGTTAAGCTTTTAGGAATACGTTGCTTAGCTAGCACAACAACTTTAATTCGTGTTTCAGATTAATTTAAAAAAGCCTAGGTGGAGGGCGTGTAATATTTCTGTACCAATAAATAAATTCATTTTTTAAGAAGAGATTCCGTATTTGAAAATGAAGGCAAAGCATGAAATCCCCATCCAGTACAACGCGATCTCGTAAGCTTCAGCAACCTCCTGCACAGATCCTATCATCTTAAGGTCTGATGTCGCGAGCAGGCGTGGGCATATTCTTTCCCTTGCCTCAAGCTACACGTATCCATCCCAGTTTCCACCAGCAGCTAATAAATATTTCAGCTTAGACTTTAAAACAAAACACACTCACTCAAAGCCTGGCATTAGTAAGTGTCAATATTAAGCAACGTCACGTCCTTGAGAGCACAAAGCCTCGACGTCGCATTCACAGACCTCACTCAGAGTGAATGACTGCCATTACTTGAAGGTCACATTTGTTTACCTCCATCTTGCAGACGGCGCGGAGTGGGGGAAGGCGCACAAGGAAGCCTCGTAAATGAACTTCGAGCGTATATTAAATTTTTATGAGTCGGGTTTAAAGGCAGCCATGAAGTACTTTTAACAGCCCACTTTCCTTTCGAAAGCTCACAAATTGTATATACGGTAGCACGTATATTCTACAGTATTTCTGAAATGTTCTTTGATTGCTGCTTCAAGTGCTTTTGGCGCCGAGCACTGGACATTCCCACTGGGGCGCAGAACAAAACAAGAATTTATTATACACAGCACCGTACAGACGGAGATGTAATAATACCAGCAAATTTCAATATTTTAAAGGGAATTACAAATATGTATCCTGTTTATGGCAAATGAAAAGCAATCCAACTGGGATATACAATATAAAATTATTGCTTTGACCTGAACTCTGTGATGAATTACTTTCATTTTGAATGTGTGTGAACTTAAACAACCTCCGAACCTTATTAGTTGGTCCTCTAAAATTAACGCACTGTTTGTCTGAATGACTGTGTTTTGTTTTAAAGCGTAAGGCGATGATTGACAACCTCGTTAAACAATATAATTTTAATTGTAGATATTCCTATTTTTTTTTAATTTATTCAATGATCGATCAGCAGTACATGCTTTACACATCCTTGTTAACTAAATGAATCTTATATTTTGGTGCTTACTGATTTGTTTAGTTAGGTTTTAATTGTAGCTCTTGTGTATTGCATTTTATATTCTTATGCTAATTAGTTTTCTTAGTTTGATTTACTCGTACCATTTTAATGTGTATTGTCCCTACTATTTTATTATATTCTACTCTATTCTACTCTACCTATTCTATTATAATCTATTCTCATTTATTCTATTCTACTTCTTTCTAGAATTTTGCAGCCACCTAGAATAACAACAAACCTAGGACAACCTAGAATCTTATGTGCTGTTTTCGTGAAACGTTCTCGATACAATTTCCGAAATTTCCAGTTCATTTTAAACTATTAACAAATGCACAAAAGCTGGTGTAAAATATGAACAATTTAAACGTAATATGACGTATATGACTTTTATATCCTCTTTAGCTTATTTTTATGTGGCTTCTACAAAACATTCTTACGAAAATTAATTCTTTTACGCATTTCATATTAATCATAATAATCATTTGCAGCACATTTTCTAAATTAGAAAATTTGCAGAAAATAATCACATTTAGTTATAATTTCTAGGAATGAAAGGAATTGGTGATAAACAATTTTAAAAGTTTTCGCTATAAACTGTCCTTGAATTTCATAGCATTTCAATATCATGAAAAATGAATATCAGCACATTAAAGTATTTGAAGAATGCTAACTCTATTAACGTATATTTCGGAAATTGTTAATGTCACAAAGTAATTATTCGAATAAACTGTGCGCCTTAAAAGTTGTATATCAATGTAGTAAGTCAGTTGTACAAAATACTACAAATCTTTCCGAATGGAAAATAATTTGCAGGTTATTTTAGCAGAAATTACAAGTATAGATATATTTTGACATGTAAGTTGCTAAAACATTTAATAATTTAACCAAAATGGTTTAGAGCCATGTTCAGAAAATGAAAGGCTTCAAGCCCGCCTAGGTAGCGTAGATGGTAGCATGTCTGCCTCACCTTCAAGAGGTCCCGAGTTCGAACCTCTGTCAGGGTGACTTATCTGGATAAGGTTTTTCCGGGGTTTTCCGTTATCCTAAAAAGACGAATGTCGGGTAACTCTAAGCTCTATGGATCCCGGGCCCATTTGAGCATCATTTCATCCATTCTATTCATCGTCCTATATAACTTAAAACGTTAAAGGACGTAAATTAAAAAAAAAATCAAAACATATTCCTTACGAGGTTTTCTTAAAATTATTGATGTCACATCAGTGGAAGGAGCTTAATTTAAATAACAAGTGTGGTATTAAACCGAATATTGATTATAGTGATATACTGTTGATATACATGCGTATTTCTTTCCAAAATATGCTCTTTTAGTTTATCTATAATTTGTAAATAGGTCCATAAGTTCTTGCATTCCTCCAATATGGGTCGGCTGATAAGTCTCCGGCCTCACAATAAAAAATTAAATTTTTCTTCTTTATATCTCAACATAATCTCCAGAAAGTTTAATACATTTTTCATATCTGTGTTCTAATTTAATTAAACCATCTCTGTAGTGCGATTTATCAAGGTCCTCAAAATAGCTGTTTAGTGCATCATTGACCTCGTTCAGTGAACTCTTCGTCCTGCAATAAATATTTTGAGGTTCGGGAACAGGTGGAATCCACTTGATGCTAGATTTGCCGAATAGGCTGGTTGTTCAAGCAATTCGAAGTTTAATTCGCACAGTTTTCCCAGTGAAATAACTGAACGATGGGCCGGAACATTGTCGAGAAGAAACAAGATTTTATTCTTTGTCAAATGAGGCATTTTGTTTTCCTTTGTTCACTCAAATGTTGCAGTAAGCTTGCGTAGTAGTCACCAGTGATACCTTTAGACTTTTTGCAAGTAATTAATAAAATTAATTCCCGGTGCATTCCAGAAAACACTCTCCACAATCTTGTTAGCCAATAAAATTTACTTCTTTTGGAGTAGGTTCACCTGGTAAAATTCTCTGTTTTCACTGTGATTTAATTTCTGGAGTGTAGTGATGCATTGAAGTTTCATCCATGCTTATAAGCCGCCTCACAAATTCAACAGGGAGTTTTACGGTAGAGCACCAAATTATTAAGAGAAACAGATTCTCTTTGCTACTTTTGATAGGTGTCAACAAAAGCGGCACCACTCTTGCACAGACCTCGTGAAAAGCCCAAAACATTATTTAAAATATTACCTGCACGCTCTTTTGACAAGTTTAGAGCCTATGTTATCTCAAAAAAACTTTAATCTGCAGTCTTCCAGAACTAAACGATTACTTTTTTCAATGATCTCTAGAGTTAAGACTTCCTCAAGGTGTCTAGAGCGAAGCTCATCTTTAAGTGCTCGTACGCCCCATCTTAAGCTCTACAACCCACCTCTTAATCATTGTATTTCAAGAGGCAGAGTCCTTAAATGTATTGGTCATTTCCTCCTTGGTTTCTTTAGGCGTCAAGCCTTTCAAATGGAAGTATTTAATCACCGCTCGTTTTTGCAAGTCCTCCATTTTCGTGAAACCTACACTTGTCTTGTTTAAAATGATATCATTCAGGAACTAAACAAACTATTGATCTGTAACTATGAATATAAACTAGTCTAGAGTGAAACTATATGATGCTATCCGTCAAACTGGCACAGTGGCGCCATCTCTATGTGAGGCCCGGGACTTATCAGGCGTCCCCGGTGTATATTAAATGTTCTCTGTATGTCCTTATGTTATCTTCATTCATCATATATTGTGCATAACTGTTATATCGCAAATACTAAGAAAACATAAAATATATTACTGAACAAAATTGCAGACTCACACAATATATATGCTCTTTTAGTTATATATACCGAATTTAGTTATATATAATTTGGAAATCATTATTCGTTTTATCTCTTGACAAAAACAACAGAATCTCAAACGTTCACAGAGCGACCAACTTTAGAAAATTTGACTACCGCTAAAAGCTTACTGATTTTCCATATACCTGGCATTTACCTGAAAAGTAGTATTAATATTATTTTTTATAATTTCTCCTTGTATATAAAGTAGATAACTGTTACAAATATGTGGCGAGCAAAGAGTTCCACGTTGGGGCGACAGTTTGAAGCAATAATAAAATGTTTGATACAATAATGTTTAGCTCAGAGTAAAGCAATGAGGTTTCTTCCAGGGTATGCGTGAGCATGTATGAGAAGGATAGTTTTAATGACACTGGAATGCCCGTTTCAAACTTGTTTAATGACTGCTTCTTTTATCAGGACATCAAACTTAAAGTTGCCAACCAAGGGTTACCAATATCACTGTTTACGGTTACTATATGTGAAATGATTATTACTCGATAAAACTTACTTCGTTCTTCACGTGTATATGAACCGACAAATATCTTCTCTCATTACTTCTGGTCTGCCGTCGACCAAGACAGAAGACTGCCCTAATCGGCCTCACGCCGAAGACTGTATGACCACAGCTGAGCGTGGGTGTATGTGTGACTTTCACTTTCTCAAAGCCCTCTTTTCACACAAAGATTCTATTTGTGTCCATTGTGATTATGCTCCTGCCATTATTAAGAGTCCGAAGAATACCCTAATCACAAAGTCAAGTGCTACCCTTTAGAAATCTGCTAAGTACACTGTTTCTTACGTTTCTTTTGTTAAAACAACTATTCTCCCCCAACTGCTATTCAACTCAACTGCACCTGCATGCGTTCGACACAAATATACATTCCTTTGAAATCTATCATGATTCTTTACTTATGGCAATCCTTTAATTTCGGTATCATAGCGTACTAAGCGTTTGTAACAATAGTTTGTTCAAGATTAAACAAAGGCACCTTATCGCAACTTATCACACTGTCTTTAGTTCAGGTAACATTGAAAAATGCATTTCGTAGTAGCTTTGATTTAGAATGTTTAGATGAACTACAATACTAACTTCTCTGCTTACTACGCGAGAAATAAGTATTCCTTATTTGAGCCTCAAGACATGTAGTTGTGTGGAACGCCGATGTACAAGTATCAGTTGGATTACAATATATCCTCAGCCTGCCACAGAAGCGATAGCAAAAGAACAACAAAATTCATCTTAATGTGTTGCACTTTAAAAAACAACTAACATGATATAACATGTCTTCTTCCATTCAATTTAATTCCTGTTTGCCGTTATATGAGCAACAAAAACAATTAAATGGCTCTCGAAAGAGGAAAGAAGCCCATTTCTATCTTTGAAATTCCCTTTGATTTTTGTTATTTATTTAAGCTCGCTTTGGACTATGATACATATAAGCAAAAGGGAATACATAAAACGTCAAGGGTAAACACAGTAAGAGGGTTTTGTGCCATGGAGAGACAAATGCAGAGAGAAGGCAGAAAGTGAATACAAACAAAGAAATTGGATAAAGAACAGGGAAACGTTGAAGTTAAGCCTGATAGAAGGGCACACCAACTCTCCCATCATCCCCTGGGACAATTTTATATAACTTTGCAGTCCCTTGAGCCTCAGCATTAAGCTGTAGGAGGGTGTGGGACCGGGCCAAGTATCCTGCTCTAGAATCGATAGCACCTGTAGAGGTCGTTCTATTTGTACAAACTTCTTTGATTATTAGAAAAGGTCTAACTTGTTATATAAATGCATTACAAGTTGTTGCTTTTTAGACATTTACTTCGAGTTAGCCTGCATATTTGAAAGATTATGATTTTCAGCTTTATTCTTTATTGTAAGAACAGAACGTATATCTTTATTCTTTGATGGTGTAAAGCCTTTTAATCATTTAGGTCTTAATGGATGATGAATGAAATGAGTGAAATAATACTGAAATGACCGAGTAGGATGGCGGTTTCTTCTGTGGCCCGCACTCGGAAAGGCCGGGTTCGATTCCGCGTCCGACCTACCTGATAATGGATTTTGTCGGAGATTATCCCAGGGAATGCTGGTTAGGTTAATTACATCCCCCGAATTTCCTGTCCCTCCATTTCATCTCCATTACCATTTCATATCATCTCTCATCAGGTGGTCTCTTTCAGCGTAGAAATGTCGGTGGGTGTCTTGGCGGTGCATGGCAGGATGATATGCTCTTGATAAACTCTCCCTCCTGCAGTAGAGTGGTTTCTGGTCTCAGGGCCAACTCGGTGGGCCATTTTCTGACCACGGCGAGTGGGATGCCTTATGCTGGCCTATCGGGGAAGTTTCCAGCTGGTAAACAGTGCAGAACCTGCCATCCGCACTGTCATGAGGGCTAGCCGCCCTCTGTCGGGATGCTCCACTTAATCCTTACGTACAATAAACCGCAGGTTTCGGTGCCGAATCAACTCCGTAATAACTACTCAAATAAGCATAGGCTTTAGAGTTATCCAACATTCATATTCTTATCAAGGTAATTCACCTTAACCAAGATTCGCACCCAGGATCTCTTGAATAAGAGGCAGATACACCAGATATGTGGACAAAGTAGATACTGTATTCTTTTTAAAAATTCAATATAATTTTTTTTTTTTTTAATTTACGTCCTCCAACCTTAAGTCATATCGGACGATGAATGAAATGGGTAAAATGATGCTCAAATGAGTGGTGAGTGCGGGGTCCATTGAGCTTAGACTTACCTGACTTTCGTCTTTCAGGATAAGGGAAAACCGCAGTAAAAACCTTATCCAGGTAACTCAGCCTGACCGAGATTCGAACTCGGGACATCTTGAATGTGAGGCCAGCATCTACGCTATCGAGGCGGGCTTATTTGATGTGTATGTAGCAGTGGTAGTGGTGTTAATAATGAATAGTATTCAATATTTAAGTTCAGCCCCTTCCAAGAATGCGAAATCCCCATGAAAATCGCGATCCTAAGCTACTCCGCTGTGGAAATAATGTCGTCATATTTTTATTATATCAAAAATGACAAAATAACTTTTGATCTAAGTACACTATATTCATTTACATGAACATTGAATTATTTTTAATTACTGAGGAACTCTTCGTTCTGAATGACGTTTGCATGGCGTGAACAATTCCTGTCGGAACCGATTTCCTCGCGCGCGGCGATGTGCGTGGCTGTCAGCGCGGTTCAGATGACAAAAGTTCGCAGGAATATAGTAATCCGAGAGAGTTATTTGTAATCTACATAAAAACACTTAAAATGAGAAGTAAATAATCACTTATGTGTAGTTACATGAGGCTGTCACTTTTAAGTGCACTGATGTTGAACCCGCGACCATGGGATCAGTAGATCAGCACCCAACCAACGAGTCACCCAGACCGACTTCATTTGTCAGGTATTTCTGGCACCCACTTAGGCAATTGCCAAGTACATTCTACAGTTCCCTTTAAGAAATTAGAACTACAGCAGGTAGAGTTCCATAAATAGAAGTCCTATTTCTTTGTTAATAAATCTTTTATTCGTGATAGCAGTATTTTCGCAAACTTGCACAGTAAAACTGTTCCATCGCTTCTAAGCATATGGGTAAACAAATTCACTAACGCAACTTTGAAGTTACTTTTCTGTTACTTTTCTGTTAATTTAAACACTGTAACTAAATAATGCTTTATCTGTTTTCACGTATATATTCAGCAGATAACCAACATTGCAATACAAAGATAATCACATTCCAACAACAAAGATGTGAAGTAGGATCCTTTATTCAGAGTACCCTGAACGTAGCAGAAACATTGAAAACAAACAGAAGATATTTCAGATGATTAACAAAATATCTTAACAGGCCAGTACGAACAAAATAAACATTACTTCCATTACTTCCAAATACCACAAAGACAATTTTATTCATATCATTTTTATTTATTACAGTAGTACAGAAATTTAGCCTGGTATCCGGGCTTTACTCATGGGAGTAAAAGGTTACTAAAATGTCCATTGCTCTACAGTTAGGAAGACATAAGTGCAACAGCCTAATTAATTTGATTTACAGCCTTCAGTGGAAAAACATGTAGCTGATAGTACACACAATACTACATGTGCACTTTGGTCTTGCAGCGCTGTCATATCTATGCAAATAGCAATAGTATATGTAAAGTTCATTCCCCTTCAGTTACATTGCCCTCCTTAGTTTCCATGCGTCCACCCTAGATCCCTCCGTAAACAGCTTGAAAATTGCGACGACTGTAAATTATACTCGTAAATTGTTACCTTCATTTTAGATGATATTAAAGTGACTAATATTATTGGTGCTTTGTCAGTCATTCCATTATATATTTTAAAGTACGAGTAAATATAGTATAATCTAGCGTAATCACTAATGTTTTTGTGTTGAAATAACCTTGCTGAGTCGATTTAAACAAATTTCCAGGTGTATGTGCTATCTTTTTTATAATTATTCTTTTACAAATTGGCATTCTTCAATGCTGTAGTTCTCTGCGTCCCATTCTATATTGGTCCTGAAAGTCCGCTTAATTTTGCTCAAGGACTCTTGCTCATCTCTTCATCATTCCAGGCGTTGGGCTGACCCCTCAACCCTGGTATCTTAGGTCAATTTTTTTGGCTCCCTCACTCTGAGGGAACTCGAGGGACTCCTACACCAGCCTTGGTGACGAAGAGAGTGTATATATATGAATTATGAATTTTGTAAACAAGTCGGACGATTTTCAAGACACATCCCCATCTTAGACTGCAACTTACGTAAACAAAGTCAATTTATTCCACAACATATTGACTGAAGTAGCAATTATTGAGTTTCTTGATTTAGTTAACTGGTTTGAAGAATAAATTATTATCTATATTTGGATTGTATAATAAATAATTTTGAATTGTGACTAATTTAATTTTAGTTCTTACTGCAGGTATATTAACTGTAACTACAGAACCTGTTGTTCCAAAATCTGAATCGGTCACAGTAAATGGTACTTCATAACCTTAATATAATAGAAGCATTTCAAACCTTCACTTTAAGAATAACAACTCTTAACTTTGAATTAATTTTCACATAACATATTTTGTATAATTCAACATTATGACCACTCCTTTAGAAGCCTGTTTCCTCATGCTTGCTTTTTCCTCTACTTTTACTTTGGTGCAGAGACTTATGGTGAACAGAATATCTAAGATCAAAGGAGCGAAGCATTATATCCGAAGCTGTAGTATGATGAGAAAATATTTTAATAACCCAATTAGTAGCATCCTGCGCTGAAGGTCTCATAACCTTGGGATTGACACCGTTGATGTTTCCTCAACTTTTAACACTCTTGTTTGCATTTTATGAATGTAACAAGGTGGGCGATTGTGATCAGTTTCCTTCCCACGGGAAGCCTTTATTCTGTACTGTTATAACGAACCGTAATCTATCAAAGCTACGGATCATTGCAAAATTATTAATCAAGCCTTCTATATCGCGTGCCTTAAAAGTGTTTGCTCTTTTTACTTGCATTGACGTGAAAGCCTTCCATTCAATTAGTCCTTTTGTTTCTTCATTCTAATCGAGGTAGACTATAGGTATTTCAAATTTGAGCTGCTTCTAACTTTTTATAAGGCGCCTTGGATATTCATAACAAACTTCCTGAAATGCAATCTGTAAATTTCATTCCCTTTAAAAGAAAACGTAAAGGAAATGTTGACACCTAAAATAAGTTACATATCTGTTTTACTTCCTTCAAATGTATGTTGTTTTCTGAATGCATTTCTACCAGCACTTCGTATAAAAACTCCCATTTTTGTTTTAAACCAGAGACTATTCCATTGGACTGCCACTTAGTGGCATTCTAAATATCATTAACGAAGTGTCTAGAAAAGAAGTGCATGGGTCACTGGGAATTACAGAATCGCTGAAGCTGCAGGAAATATTTGAACAAATAATGGTTTTGGAGATATTACAGGGAGAGAAGTAAACAGAAAGTTACTGCTAAAATGTACTGCATTTGTATCTATGCTGTACACTCCAATGAGCCATGCTCCGTTGAAAGAACGTTTTTATTCATATAAATGAGTTATACAATAATTCATACAAGAATACCTTACGCGATAATAAGTAATGTTTGTGAGTGCACTGTAAAATTTGGGTGAGTGTATAGTCATTAACAGCAAGCACTTACAGAAGAAAGAATAACATCTATTCTGCGCATGATTTTAATGCATATCTTTGATAACGTAAACTTTGTTGAAGCATGTCATAAATAAATAACATAAAACTAAAACTTCAATGCCATAGCCGGGATTTGAACCAAGGATCTTCTGGTACAAATCCCGGCTATGGCATTGAATTTTTCAGTTTGACTCTACACTTCCATTCTTTAGCCTACACACTGTGAGTGTGAAAGAACAATTAATTTCCAACATAAAACTAAGTATAAAGGAAACCTTGTTGTACATACAAGGGCCGTTTTTTTTCTTTCAAGTTCCGATAGGCTATAAATAAAAGACAATTCAATACGAAGCAATTATTTTATTACCAAAAGTTTTTTTTTTAATTATGGTTACTTTTCAACGTAATCACCGAAAAGTTTGGGACATTTATCGTAATTGTGGACAACCTTTGCAATACCCTCTGCAAAAACTATTGCCGCCAATGATTTCAAATGAACGTTTACGTTGTTTTGAAGATGCATCCATTATTGTGATAGTCGTTTTTTTTTTCCGTTGTGGTATGGGATCCAAGTTTCACCTGCAGTAACAATTGATTTCAAAGAGTTCTCTCCTTGGTCGTGATAACGGTCAGCTTTGAATTACCTTGAGCGTTATCACGATGGAGAGAACTTTGAGATCCATTATTACTGGAGATGAAACTTGGATCCAATACCACACCGGACACACCGGGAACAAAACGACAATCTTAAAAATGAATGCATTTTCAGAACAATGTCAATGCTCATTTGAAATCATTGGCGGCAGTTTTTTTTTTTCCAGGGGGTATTACAAAACTTGTCCACAATTACGATAAATGTCCCAAACTTTTCGGTGATTACGTTGAAAAGTAACCATAATTTTAAAAACTTCTGGTAGTAAAATAATGAACTTGTCTTTTATTTATAGCCTATAGGAGGTTGATAAAAGCATAAAAGGTATATAATAAAACAAAATTAAGGTTTGTTCAAATGCTGCCAAAACAAGTGGTATGCAAGGCAAAGTTAGACGATAGCCCATAATAATGATACAGGTAAGGTACCATTACAGATGCTGTATTGGTGAGAGGCAGGTTTAAATCAAATAACATTCTTTTTCCATATAAAAAGTAGTTTGAGGTGGGGCACCCTTACAGGGGTGGGTCTTAGAGCAAGCTTGATAATTGACATACTTTTCAATCATCAGTTATGTTGTTCACACATTCCTATGTTTTTCTTTATTCATTTGTTTACTGAGCTTCAAATCCTCAATTTTTGGAAAAAACAGAATCGAATGTTCCTTATTCCGGACACTGGTCCTGTGTGTAGCCTATGAGCTGCCACGATCCATAAGCACCAAAAAAGTCTGAGTCTGAAAAACATAGTTATATAAACCTAAAGAAACATTGTAATTCCACGAGTTTATTTTATGGTACATATTGAAATCTCTAAAAACCGCTCCGTCTTGGGAAGGCTGTACCAGTGACAATTTTGCTTCTGTGTTGCCTTCAGTGACATTTTATGTTTATGCTGCTTTGGACTTGAGAACGTAATATGATACACAGTTCACCCACAGAATACAGCGGAAACGCATTAGCCGACGTCCACGTAGCATTTTTGGTTTTGTTAACCCGTAAACACATTTTCAGACGGCTGAAATACCCAGACAAGCTGATTCACTGTCTGTCTAGAGCGCTGATGTCACGTGAATTCTGCTGACCATTAAGCCATCACTCCGCTTTCACGAGAATCGAATCACACTGAACAGATTACAAAGTAAAAATTAAAACAGCTGTTGAAGGATGTAAATGGAGCTTCCTTTTTTCGTAAAATACATATATGCGGGCTGCAAAAAGTCCGGATTTGTTTATTGTGTGATGTATTAACAAAAAAGGGCTGCTGCATTCACATCACTTTCTCTACTCTTTAAACTATTCTTAGTAGATTTTACTCTTCTGTATTGTCGTTAATCCGGCATTATGCAAAAGTTCTTCATAATGAAGAGACTCAGTTAATTCAAGATACACTTTCTTTTGTCATAGAAAGATCTTAAAATGGTATTTTGATAAACATTATTTACCATTTTTATACAAATTAGTCTTTTTTTTTTAAAACAAAATATAAGCATAGATATAAAGAGGGATTATGGATGGAAGAATTTCCTTGTAAATCATACTTGAAGGTACTGATTAAAGTCGATATTTGGCATTTGACCAACTTCTCGGTTTTGCTTTATAGTGTACACAAATGTGAAGAGTCCGCTCACACACACACGCGCGCGTGCGCAGGCACGCACATACAGAGAGAGAGAGTGTGTGTGTGTGAGAGAGAGGGAGACAGGGAGAGAGAGAAGACACACACACACTTATGAATTGCATATGTATTGTTTCTTTGGGGAGAAGGTACAAATGTTAGATGATGCTAGAATAACTGGAAGGGGGGGGGCGGCACGAAAAAGTGGGTTAAAAGGAAGGCTTGCTTAGAAAGTACAGAGAACGGGAAAACAAACATACTAAATAAGTGGTTCATAATTAGTAAATGCAACATAAAATATGTAGTCCGTTGAACAGAGACAATTACATAATTGGCCAACAGGAAAAGTGGGAGAAAATCAACCGAAAGCTAAATTTTCAATAAATAGTGAGAGATAAATAATATTATATGAAACAGAAAGGGAGATAAATGGGTATTCCCAAGTTGGCTAATTTTAACATGAAAATTCTCGTACATCTGATTTTTTTTTTTTTGTTTTTTTTTGTGTAATTTACGTCCTTCAACGTTAAGTCATATCGGACGATGAATGGAATGGATGAAATGATGCTCCTAATGTGTCCGGGGTCCATGGAGCTTAGAGTTACCTGACATTCGTCTTACAGGATAAGGGAAAACCCTGGAGAAAACCTTATCCAGGTAACTCACCCTGACCGAGAACTGAGAACTGCAGCTGCAGCCAGGACTTAGCGATTAGAGTCATCTCGTACATTTTATGAAAATGCTGCAATCACATTTCATACACAATAAGATGTTAACAATTTTTAAAAATTTTATTAATTGAATTATTAGAATTTAAATTTATTTTAAGGAAAGTGCTTTTGCTATTGTTACATACTTTTTATAATGATTCATAGTAAGGCTGACTGAATTTTTATAATCCAAAATAATCATTTAGAAATGTTGCATCAAATTCTATTGGAGTTGACAGTTATTTTAAGGAGTGTACTTTGAATTCTATTGAGAAACTTCTGATTCCAACAACCTCAGAATTATTCTCTTATTGCAGTTATCCTGGCGCAAAATGTTTGGGAAGTTGTGTTTGGACAAATTTGCTTCAGAATATGGATTTCTATGGCAGCAACGTGTATAAGTTATTAGTTCTTGTGGTACTACATACAGGCTACTAGGGATATAAGCACAGAAATTTGTATTGGTTACTTGGTAAGAACACGATCAACTTGAACACTACATCAATATTTATTTAATCTGCAGACTCCAATTTTAGTAATTAAGAATGTAATGTTTTCAAATTGTGTAGTAGCTCCAAGTACGGTATACACAAGGCATATATACATGTGTGCGCGCGCGCGCGTGTGTGTGTGTGTGTGTGTGTGTGTGTGTGTGTGTGTGTGTGTGTGTGTGTGTGTGTGTGTGTGTGTGTGTGTGTGTTGAGGGGAGCCATGTGTTTTGTTGACGCACGCAATACGAATATATACAAAGACGTCATCTGCATTTGCTCTTCGAATAATTTTAAACTTTTTAAGTAGGTGCTTGTTCATTGACTTCCTAATGACCAGTAGCTGATTTTCACGTTGTCAGTCGAATGCGTTGGCATACCTAAGTATACTCAAGCTCAATGGTCATTTGTCCTTGAAGACGTTCACCATGGTAGCTAAATGGGTAAGAGCGACTGGACGGAAACCAGGAGATCTGTGGTTCAAATCCCGGCCACGCATTGACTTTTTCAGGTTGACTCTATCTGTCCAGATAAACTACTTAATAACGTTACGTGTTTTCTTTTACGTTGACACATACTTATTCGATTGCCACGTGCAATATGATTCGCTTTTCGTATTCTTTAATCAATTAAGGAAGCAATGAGAGCTATAGGAACAATGTTGCCATGCGATGCTTCATAAAGAACAAGTGGCATGCCCAGATAATGTTTAATGGAACTTACTGGTTTGTGGGAATGTCTGCATCACAGCTGCTAGAATAGGGATACTAAATTATATTGCCACCGATATTCATTTGCATCCTTCAGGAATCTTGAAATTCAACCCATAGTTGGGTGGCGTGATGGTCCTGCGCTCATTTTGGACTTCCAGAGTGGACTTTGGACTTCAATAGAGTGAAACACTATTATTTTTATTATTTTATTTTATCCATCGATCAGCAATTATGCTTTACAGATGTTTGTTTGAGTGAAACACTGTATACCAAGAGTTATCAGCATATTATAAACTTGAACCAGTGGATTGATGTAATTTTTCGAAGCTATTTTGAACCTGAATAAGTATAAGTATTACCAAAGTATTTAGATAAATGTAGCTGAAGGACAATATATAAACTATAACGTTTTAAGTCATTCAGTTATTCTTACTGTTCACCGTTTTCTTCTAAGTAATGTGCAATACTTTTACACACTTTTTAGAATGATCACTAAGTGAAACACGTAGAGTTGTAATAGAAGCATTCCTTATATTTAATAGGAATATTCCAGTGTAGATTTAAGACTTAAATTGCGAGTGTGACTATCTTCAATATCAGATTTCCTTTTTGATGTATAAAAAAATTATATTACTAGTAATTGAACATTCTTTATAAATAAATTTATGCAAAAAACGGATGCCGGGGTAGCACAGTGGTTCCATTCCTGGTTTCCGTGCTAAGGGTTCCGAGTTCGATTCCCGGCTCTGGGGTTGTCGATTTTAAGTTGGTCCTATCCACGCCTTCCCCTTTGTATTGTACATGTGAAGTGTTCCCTATGCCCAGCGTGGTTCGTAGTCCGCGGTATAAACTGTAGGTTCCCTCGCCTCACCGTCATCCTCGCTATCACCCTATCATTGGAGTTAATGAGCCTCCACCTGAGAAATGGGTCCGGTAATCACGTGGTGGGTCGAGGTTACCCCGAAGGCCAAGGCTGCCAACAACCAACATTTATGGCAAAAGT